>JBBPBP010009779.1:13210124-13240397 GCA_037974735.1 Cicer chorassanicum | reverse complement strand
ACTTTATTATAAAAATCGTACATAAGACTAAATCAATTTTATTATTATTTATGAATTAAAATTAAATTTATTTTATTTTACAGAAATAAAAACAAAATTCTTAAATTTTACGAAAACTAAATTTAAAATTATTAATTATTCAAACCGTTTAAAAAATTAACCACGTTAAATGTTAAAGACTCAAACATAAAAATATTTATATCATATAAGAATAGAGATTTAAACTAAATTTTGTTTTGCATCGATTAAAATATTTTGCTTTACATTTAACCGGGAATAATTACATATTTTAGAAAAGGTAGTTTATATTTCTTTTTAAACGATATTTGAAAAACAATCCATTATAATGAGTTTTTCGTGATTGAACTTTCTTGAAAATGACGAAACTAGCCTCATCGGATGTTTTTGCTTGGCACTAGTATACCGGATAAAAAACACAACACTGGCCCATGGATTCAAAATTGCACGGAATTTCATAAAACAAAAATTCAAATTTTCTCAAAAATTTCCGTTCAATTATCCACCTTCTTCTGCTTCTTCTTCTTCTTCGCGTTCTTCCTTCAGCTCAGCGAGCTGAAATTCTCCACTTTCTTTCTCCTTTTTCTTCTTTGTTCAATTTCCGAAAAAGCCCTCACCTTGTTCAAAAATGCCAAATCTTCATCCCTCGACATAGCCGCCACCAACCACCACACCAACCACCACAAACCACCGATCTCCGATTCCAGAATCGAAAATGATCGTTCGCACATACGGTCGCCGCAACAGAACAATTTCGGGAACGTGTTCAGGCTCTTCCCTAAACGACGACGTATCAGAGCCCTTCTCAACGGATTCTCTTTCTCAAGAACAAGACCCTCTCTTCGGCAATTTCGCATTCTCCTCTCAAGATTCAACTTCTCAGTGGTCTTTATTCAATTCTGACCCTAATTCAATCGACGATTTGTGCGGCGCCGGTCGCCGGGAGTCTAAGAGAGCAAAGAGTGTCGCCGGGAAAAACGGATTCTCGTTTCCGGCGACCTCGACGTTGATGGAGGCGCAGGAGTTTGGGGAGATGATGGAACATGTGGATGAAGTGAATTTTGCACTCGATGGACTTCGGAAGGGTCAACCTGTTCGGATCAGAAGGGCTAGTTTGGTGTCTCTTTTGTCAATTTGTGCCACCACGCAGCAACGAAGGCTTCTTCGCTCTCAGGGGTATGTTAATTTATCGCGAAATCTCTTCTTTCTTTTGAATCTCAAATATACCTGTTCAATTCAACGTGTCGTGTTTGTGTCGGAATTTCTTCTTTTATGTTTTTTTTTTTCCTGTTAATTTGGGGTTTATTCAAAATTTTGAATTTTGGCTGGGTGAAGTCGGAGGATGTTTTATTTTTTGTTTGTTAGGGTTTGAATTTGAATTTGTTGGCACTTCGGAATTTCAGTTAAATTTGGTTGTCTATTTGGAGATTATTAATGCTGTTTGAGAAGAGAAACAGAAGGCTTAGTATTTTGATCCATTTTCAATTAAGTTTAGGTAGATTCAGCTTTGAGTGTGAGATCTTGTTGGTTACTTTCCAAATTAATAGGAATGCAACATGAAGGGGTGCTTCGATAATTCATTTAATGGATTTGGTCGACATTTTCCCCCCTTCAAATTATGAGGTGTCCCATACCCTTTGGGGTGTGAGATTAATTATCACCCATAGTATTGAGGGTTCCTCATCCATTAAACTCAAAGTTTGCTTACCACCTGAGCCACTCTCTTTGGGTGACTTACATGCCTACAAATGCAGTGACAATTATGTGAAATTTTCCACACTTGGATTCACAATTGAAATGATTCAGACCTTTATCACCTGAGTATTATGTAATTGTCTGGAGAGTGAGGACTGAGGCATGATAGTTTTTTCTATATATATCTTTGTTTTAGATTGGAATTTTGAACTGAGTGCATGGATTGAACTGACTCTCATTTGGAAATATACCAGTATGAATGTTTTGCTGATAAAATACCAATTTTTATGCTTTATAGGATGGCAAAGACAATAGTTGATGCTATTTTGAGCCTCAGTTTCGATGATTCTCCCAGCAATCTTGCAGCTGCAACCCTTTTCTACATTTTGACCAGTGATGTAAGTTGTCTTTTGTTTGTGAAATTGCAGTTGTATTGAATTATAAACTATAAATAAGTTATGAGGTAGTATGAGCATAGGATTTAAAAAAGCTAAGGAGTTTCTATTCCATTAGTGAAGTTTTTTGCATTCTGCTAGAGGTAGAAAGTTTTGATTCTCTTTGGATATGGATGTAATGCTGTACTTTTAATTAATTAATAATTTCAATTATGTTATAATTAAAATTGTTTCAGAATCATAAATTCTATATTTCAGTTATTATTGTGTAAAGATTAGGGTGCCGAATTAGAAATCTAATATTCAAATCCAATTGTGTTGCTTAGTGTAAGATCTAGAATATGCAAATTAACACTAATTTTAAATCTCACATTAAAAAATTATTTGATACAATAATAATTAAACGCTTCAAATATAATAATATAATTTCTGTTTAATTGTAGTTTTGTTCTCCCTATTTTCATTTATTCACGAAATTGGTCCGTCCATTTTAAAATGATGTGGTGTGTAATATGATGTGGAATGATGACACTTATGGTATTGCAAAAAACAACCTTAAAAATTATTTTCAACTTCAAAAATTAATGATTTTTGTAATTTAATTAATAACATGCAAATAATTAATCCATCCGGATGATTCGACATCATTAGTTCGTATGCCACATGATTTAAAACATGTCACATTACCATTTTTGTGACCAGAAATTTGAGGGAGAGACCAAAACTGAGGGATTTTAAAATGAGAGGACCAATTCCGTGAACAGGTAAAAGTAGGGGGACCTAAACTGTAATTAAACTTATAACCTTTATCATAAAATGACAATTTGTTTTTTGCATTTGGATTTCTCAAGTTATTGTCCAGTGGCATATAGTTTCTATGCTGGTACTTGGCCAGGAGCCTAATTTATAAATATACACATATTCACTATTTGCCTTTTTTTATTGGCTATGCTTTTGTCTCAGGGTCAAGATGATAATCTCCTTGAATCACCTCGTAGTGTTCAATTTCTAATCAAGTTGTTAAGACCAATTGTATGCACAGCAATTAAAGACAAAGCACCAAAACTTGGCTTTAAACTTCTATCATTGCGTCAAAATGATGTCATGCTAAAAAATACAACGTCGAGGTTGGACTCCAGTTCTGTTGCAGTTTTTTCTAGAGTCCAAGAAATTCTAGTAAATTGCAAAGACCTAAAAGCAACCTGTCAGAGTAACAGTGAGATTGAGAAGCCAGAGTTATGCCCAAAATGGTTAGCATTGCTGACTATGGAGAAGGCTTGTTTATCTGCCATTTCTCTTGATGGTATAGTAAAGAACATTCACTTCGACCTTTTTTGTATTATTGCTGAAGATGTTCTTTTCCATCTTACTTTTCGGGTTCTTCTAATGCTAATGTTGCTTTCTTGTGAAAAAATAACATAGATAATCAAATCTGTTCACATATAACGTTGTTTACTGTTTATAACTCATTAGTGAAGAGTTTATGTAATCAGTCTTATTACTTCTATTTCTTCTCAATTTCTGAAGATGCCATCTTGATATTTTAATACACACAAAATTAACAAGTTTCAAGTACAGTGAAGCTTAATTTGACGAATCTGGCTTGTTTATATTTAAACTCTACTATTCTAGAGGGTTCTGTTTCTTTGTATGTATTTCTCCACATGTAAATTAATCATTTTCTTTCAGTTTTCACCTTTAAATTACTATTTCTGTGTTACGCTCTCTCCACATGCAAATTATAATTCCAATAAAAGTTTATTTATGATACTCGTAGTTGATCAGGAACAAGCACATATATACTTTTATAGTCTTCTGTGGTCCAGCTGAGTGCACATATTCTTTTATGGAAACTCTATTGAAATCTCTACTGATTGTTTTATTTTTATTTTTATGGATGTTATGGGGGAACTACTTGTGTATAGAAACCTCTGGTGTTGTACGGAAGACTGGTGGAAATTTTAAGGAAAAATTAAGGGAGCATGGAGGGCTTGATGCAGTCTTTGAAGTCACCATGAATTGTCATTCAGATTTGAAGGTGTGAGCCTGTTTGTTAGGTCAATATAATATATGGTTTACTATGTTTGCAAATTGCAGTAGACATGAATCAGTACATTCTATAACAGGGAGAGCATTTTGTGATGGATACTTTTTGCTCTGAGACGTGATATTGTACTTTGTCAATCCATCGCCAATTCTTTTATATTTGCATCCTTCAATAAAAAATATCTGAAATCCATGGATTTGTCTTTCAGAATTGGAAGGAGGATAGTTCTCTGTCTACCAAAGATTTGAGATATGAGAAACGTCTAAAGAGTCTAACCTTGCTTCTAAAGTGCCTGAAGATAATGGAAAATGCTACTTTCCTAAGCAAAGACAACCAGGTTGACATGTGTTCTTTAGCCCTTATAAAATGGTTGTTTTTGAATTGATTTGATTTTTGTTGCCTTGGATTTTGCATGTGTGACTTTCCATCTTTATTGCATTATGCACGCTTCAAGTTTTGATGCATTCATAGCTTGGTGAACTTCTTAATTTATCAATCTTATTCTTATACTTTCTTATTATAGAGTCATTTGCTTGGAATGAAAGGAAAATTGAGTCCCAAGGCAACCCCATTGTCTTTTACAGAGCTGATTATAATTGTCATAAAGATGCTCTCAGGTAATGGTCATACAAAGGGGTAACTTCTGGCTTGCCGCCTTTTCGTCATTTAATAATTTTATTTTCAGTAATAATTATTTTAATATTTTATTAGTTTACATTTCTGATGGATCATAGCTTTTCTTCCCTTCCTCATCCGTGCCAATAATCTTCTGACTCCTAGATCTATGTTTACATCGGAGGGCCTCTACTGTGTCTGGTGTTAACAAGCCTGACGATCCTTTCTTTATGGTTAGTCATGATTCTGAATTGGATCCGATCAGGGACTATAAAGGTACTAGACTGTTATAATCTGGTTTCGAAACTGTGTTTTCTGCTCATAGTTACATGTTCTAGTTTTATTCAGAATTTTTCCAAATCACTGCAAATCCTTTATACTCTTATTTATCATTTTTTTCTAGACAGGAGCTATTGATTCAATTGTTTTCCTTTTTGAGGAGGGTACACTTATTATTTCTTTCTGTGTTATCAATACGATGCATAAAAATGTTGCGATTGAGTGATAGAGCTTATTAAAGAGGTATATGCTACTTGAAAGAGGATGGGAAGTGAAAGGATAAACACACATGGGTGAGGAGGGTAGAGTTGTAAATAAAAGGAATATTCACGTTGTTAATTCAGTTTTACTCCAGAGTGAATACTGGCTTACAAGAAATAGTGGGAGGTCGTAGTTTTGTTGGGGAGAAATGAGAATATAAGAGGGAAGGATAAGTAGTGCGTGGTAGGGCATGGATTAAGAAGAAAAGGCGATGGGTTTGCGCCAAAGGTTCTGTGCATCCGAAGAACTTTACATTTATCTTTTTATTTTCTGTTCTTGTAATGTAAGCTGCTAATCTCCATTGTTTTATCAGCAAAAATCAGTTTTTGTCAGTGAGAAAGATTCTTTACTTCTGATATCGAGCTTCACATTGTTACTCCGCTAGTTTAACCTGAGAGATGTCATATCTTAACCCTTGGTTAGATTTTACTATCTCTGTTGGGAATAAGCTATTTTAATCTGAAAGAAGTGAGCAACACCATTGGGATTGGGATCACAGGTTAATTATTCAAGGTGTAGTGATTTGTAGAATGACCTAATTGTTGTGCCTTGTATTTTAATTGTGTTCTATACTTTATGTCTTCCAAATTATTTGGGTTATGCTAAGCTGTTGTTGTGTCCTAGCTTCTAAAAGTTTATTTGGTCAACGGCAAATCATTTGAATTTGGATATGCTAGCTCATAAATAATTTTGTCTTCGGATGTTTTGAATGCTCTTTCATTTGAATTTGCAGAGAATGTGCCTTTATCCACTAGTTCCAGTAGGAATTGCTATGGTGTGGAGGGTAGAAATTACTATGGTGTGGAGAAGGCCTCTTCTATTAAGAAGTCTAACAATTCTCATAACACCCAACTGTTGACATGTACTCGGTTGGAAAGATCGCAATCTGTTTCTGAAACCCCCAGCACGTCGACTACTGATACTTACTCACTAAAGATGAGGATCAGTTCATCCACGTCTGGGTCTTGCAGTAGTTTATCAAAGAGTTCGTACTGTAAAAAGTCCACAACCCAAAATAGATCCAGGAAGAATGTTCACTTTACTGAAGGTACCCCGGTTATAGTCTTGGAAGATAGCCAAGATCCCTTTGCATTTGATGAGGATGACAGTGGTTTATCAAAGAGTTCATACGGTAAAAAATCCATGACCCAAAATAGTTCCAGGAAGAATGTTCACTTTATGGAAGGTACACCGGTTATAATCTTGGAAGATAGCCAAGATCCCTTTGCATTTGATGAGGATGACAGTGGTTTATCGAAGAGTTCCTACTTAAAAAAATCCGTGACCCAAAATAGTTCCAGGAAGAATGTTCACTTTATGGAAGGTACCTCAGTTGTAACCTTGGAAGATAGCCAAGATCCCTTTGCATTTGATGAGGATGACGTTGTGCCCTCTAAGTGGGACCTTCTATCGGGAAAACAAAAAACACCTCGTTCTAAAAAACATAAGGTAGCAAACAGAGAATTTCGAAATGGATGTCAATCTCAAACCAATACGAGTCAACAAGAATCGAGTGATGGGGACATCAATTGTTCCAGTTCTGACATCAGTTATGAAGAAGATTCCAGCTTGCTTACTGATTGTCTCCTTACTGCTGTTAAGGTATTTTAGTGGATTTTGTGTTTGTTCTATGTATCATTTATATCAATTTCTTACCCGAGAGATCATATGTAGTTATCCATGTTTCATGTGTAGTTGCAACCTTGAATTTTCTATGTCATTGTTATATATTATACTAACGCTTTGAGAAATATCTGCTGCTGATACACCTTTCTAACTAACTCTGTATGAGTAATTAACCACCTACGTAATTCTGAATCACTTCTGTTGGTACAAACTTAGTTACATCTTCAGTTAGTTCCTTCCCTTGCCTTTAACTTTTCGATGCTCATTATATATGCACTGATATACACACTAACTGGTGTTGTCTTATTGTAGGTGCTGATGAATTTGACTAATGACAACCCTATTGGCTGTCAGCAAATTGCTGCCAATGGAGGACTGGAGGCTATGTCTATGTTAATTGCTGGTCACTTTCCTTCTTTCAGCTCATCGTCATCCTTTGCTCAGATAAAAGAAGATTCTTTGAGAACTGAAAAAGACCACCTATGTGATAGGCATCTCACCGATCACGAGTTGGATTTTCTTGTTGCTATTCTAGGCCTGCTTGTAAATCTGGTTGAGAAGGATGGTCGTAACAGGTAATTTGATCATTTTCTGGACTTGATTATGAACTAATGATGTTATATAAACAAAGATATTAATGTGTTTTTTTGTCATAGGTATACATAAGTTTTAAAATTGAACAATTGTATGGGAAAAAGTTTATTTAGATACATGGTTCTGTGTGTGTGAAAGATAGGATCTCAACTAGTAAAGATGAATTAAATTGTTGTATTACTACAGATATAACAGAAACAGAAGGAGAGTTCCCTGTCACAAATCGTGTAAATGCAAACAACTATGGCCAAAGGTATACTCCTTGAAGAAATGACCCAAATTAAAAGAAGACTATATACTCCCTTTCATGAGGAAGAAATTCTCCAATACTCTGCCTAGCCTACCAATTTGTTTCCAAAAGACTGCCCAACCATTCTGTTAACTTCCTCGCAATATATCCCTCTAATACCCTTGCCCCAATATCTGCATGATTCTCGCATCTATCCCTCTAATACCCTTGGCCCATCAGTGTGTGTCTGTATAAATTAAATATTACTTCATTTTATAATATGTTGCGGATATTGCAATTGTTTCAACTTTCAGCCTTAGGATATTTCCTATTAAGTCTTTACTTATCTTTATCTGAATGCGTGCTTCTGAGTTATGCTCTTACTTCTTTTAGTATTTCAGAAAGAGGAGTGCTAGCAACGCACTCTTTAACACACATTCTAACACAATCTCTTCTATTGGTTGAAATTCTCATGGGTTCCACCAAATTATGTGGGTCCCATTTAAATTGTGTGACCCATGTGAATTTCAACCAATAAAAGAGTGTATTGAAAAGTGTGTTGCTAGCATTGTTCATTTCAAATATTTAAATTGACCCATTCATATTCCATTTGGTTTATTTAATGATAAGATTGAAAGAATAGAACGACTTCCCACTAATTGGAATTTGTTTTGAATCAAGTGCAGTTGACAACAGGCTCAACATCAATTGTTTTTTGGCATTATTATAAAATAATGTCAATCTCATTATTATTGTATTGTATTATTTATACCCATTCAAGACTTGTTACTTTTTATTGTTGCAGATCACGGCTTGCAGCAGCCAGTGTTCTACTACCTTCTTCAGAAGGCTTGGACCAGGAGGTTCGGCGGGATGTTATTCAATTATTATGCTCTATTTTCTTGGCCAACCAGGGTGAAAGTGAAGGGGGAGCTGGAGAAGATAAAAATTTTCAACTGGTGGGTAGTGTGTTCCATTTTTTCCTTAGAATTCTTGTTTCAGTAGTTATTTTTTTGGTGGAAGTTTCACTTATTGTTTTATTATACATATTTTTTATTACTTATCCTTTAAGCAAAAAAATTGTAACTAATCTTCCCGATTTGTTTATCACGTCATTTAGTGGTACATGATTATCAGCCAATAAATAGCTGAGGGGTGAAAATATTAGAAATGAAATTGCAATTGATATGTCTTAAATAATCTCGAGTTTCATCATGCAGAATGATCCAGCAGCTGTTCTGCAAGGTGAAAAAGAAGCTGAGAAAATGATCGTGGAAGCTTACTCTGCGTTGCTTCTAGCATTTCTTTCTACTGAAAGGTTTATTTCTTATTGATTTTAAATTCCTTTTTGTTTAAATTTGGTTTGTTGCATATTTTAAGGCCTATAATTTTCTCTTAATCTACAGCAAGAGCATCCGTACAGCAATTTCTGACAATCTTCCAGATCACAACTTAGCTAGTCTTGTACCTGTACTGGACAGATTTGTGGTATGTCTCTGTTGGTAATTGTTAATAGTCATACTCCTACCATGCTAATGAAAGTATTTGCTAGTTTCCGGCATGCTTTTGACTTGTCAAATCATCCCATTTCTAGGCTTGAACTGACATAGTGTGGATCATATGTAATATGTCTCTGCAAGTGACAATTGGTTGTATAATGGGATTCAAAATCACATCTAAAGGGTGAAAAGTGAAGAAAGCCTGCTTAATTTATCATAATAGATGTCTAGGACTCCCCTTTTTACTTTTCCTTTTAAAGTTCATAATTGTGTATTATATCTGCAGGAATTTCATCTGTCTTTGGACATGATTTCACCAGAAACTCATAAAACTGTTAGCGAGGTCATCGAATCATGTAGAATTCGGTGAAAGATCGAATGGAAAAATCTGTACAGCCACATCTTGCTTTAGGATTTATTGCTACTCCAGCCGAAATGGAATTGCTGCAGCTCACTTTATTAGAATTAGACCAAGTTTTATACGCTGTTCTCAATGCTCATACTCTTATTTTTATATCACCGTGCTGGTGATACAAAGATGCTTGTATACAAAAATCAATAGTGGGATGCGTTCCTAGCATAGTCTGTGTGTAATGAATAGTTGTAATTTTTTTTCTTCTCAATATTTTTGTTTATTCATTCATATTCTTGTATTAGAAGCTTATATATCTTGTTACAAGTTCTCACGTCCTTCATTAGTCTTATATTTGTGTATTAATTTGTATCTCATTCAGAAAAATGCACTGTGTAATCCATAAGCTGCAATTGTGTTCCCGTAGTGGATATTCACATAAAAAATGTAAAATATCACTGGTAAGCATAAGCAATAAGTTAAGGTTGTCTATTTTTAGAGACCTAAAGCTATGATCTTTCTGGCTTACTCTTGATGTATTTCTATTATTACATTCTGATATAGGTATAGAGAAATTTCAGTAAGGTGAAGCTGCTAATGAGCCTATGAGTATGAAGAATTTTAAGATTGATGCGATTCAAATTGCCTTTTTGTTGCCGGGCTGTTTTTTAGGTTTAGGCCAAATTCTTTGAAGAGAATTAAGCCGAATGATAATATTTTAAGCGGTGTACTATTTGAATGCAGTGGTACACTTGTAATTAGGAGGTTTTCAGATATTTTGTTCTTATCGATAGATTCTTTCATGTTGAAAATCACATTATATTTGTTTTTGCAATGATGTATTTACATTTACAATTTTTATTTAACATTTTAATTTTCTTTTTATATATCTTTTTATCACATCACCTGTCATATCACATTCTATTTTCTTTTTTCTTTTTCATTTAAGAGGTGTATAGTGTTCATCAATTTTTTTATTTGCAAATAAAATATAAGATATTGAAAAAGTAGAATGTACATAGCGGTGAGTGACCAAAGTCTGATAAAAACAAAATCATTACCACCATGTCCTCCTTTCTACAAACTTCACACCAAAATTTCCATTTATTCACAATGTTTTTCTTCACCATCTTTCCACTCTTACTCTCTCTTCTATTCATCATCAAAAAATGGTATTTCAACACCAAAAAAAACTCACCACCTTCACCTCCAAGATTTCCTCTACTTGGGAATCTCCATCAACTTGGCTTGTTCCCTCACCGAACACTCCAAACTTTATCTCACAAATATGGCCCTTTAATGCTTCTTTATTTTGGAAAGGTTCCAGTAGTTGTAGTTTCCTCTGCTGATGCAGCAAGTAAAGTAATGAAAACTCATGACTTAGTTTTCTCTGATAGACCACAACGTAAAGTCTTTGATATCATGTTATATGGTTCCAAAGATGTTGCAAGTTGTGCATATGGTGAGTATTGGAGACAAGTAAGGAGTCTAAGTGTGTTACATCTTCTTAGTAACAAAAGGGTTCAATCTTATCGTCGTGTAAGGGAAGAAGAAACTTCAAGAATGATGGAACATATTAACAAGAGTACTTCTTGTGTGAATTTATCTGAGTTGTGTTCTAGAATTACTAATGATATAACATGTAGGGTGACTTTAGGAAAGAGATATGGTGAAGAAGGTGGTGTGTTTCCTGAGCTGATGTTGGAGTTTGGAGAGTTGTTAGGTAGTTTCTTTATAGGTGATTATATACCTTGGCTTAATTGGTTGGGAAAGGTTAATGGTTTTTATAGCAGAGCTGAAAAAGTGGCTAAACATTTGGATGATTTTTTTGAGGAAGTCATTGAGGATCATATTAGTGGTAGTAGATTTGATAGGGATGTTGATGTTGACAGTGAGGAAAGTGATGATTTTGTGGATATTTTGCTTTCTGTTCAAAAGTCCAATGCTACTGGCTTCTCAATTGATAGAACTGCAATTAAGGGTTTGATATTGGTATGTAAAATTATCATTTTTCTTTTTTGCTGAAAAAAATATCATATATATTTTATTCCTGTTAGTAATATTACTTATAGATATATTTTGTGTGTAAATAGTTTTATAAATTTGCATTTAGAAGCCTAAATTGATTTTGTCATGTTAGTCTGTTCATAATTGAGTGTACGTTTACATCTGTGTTCAACATCATTTTTTATGCTTCAAAGTTATTTCACCACAACTTTAAGGAAGATACAAACTATTCTTTTACATCCAAATAAAATTTTCAATATTAAATTTATTGTTTAACTCACTTTTAATTGAATGTATTCATACATAATATATTTTTACATTTGACTTACTTTTAACCAAATTCAATTCATTCAAATCAATTTTTGTGACTACCAACACATGATGTAAATTGAATTGTACTTTCTATGTAGGACATGTTTGCTGCAGGTACTGATACAACCTACACAGTCCTAGAATGGGCAATGACAGAACTATTAAGACACCAAATTGTGATGCATAAATTGCAAGATGAGGTGAGAACTGTGGTTGGCAACAAAACTGAAGTAACTGAAGAAGATTTGGTTAACATGAACTACTTGAAGGCTGTGATTAAAGAAACTCTTCGCCTCCATGTACCGATTCCGTTATTAGTCCCTCGGAAATCTATGGAAGATATCAAACTAAATGGCTATGACATTGCAGCTGGCACACAAGTAATAGTGAATGCTTGGGCTATTGCAAGAGACCCTTCAAGTTGGGATGAACCTCTAGAGTTTAAACCAGAAAGGTTTATGAATAGTTCAATTGATTTTAAAGGATTTGATTTTGAACTTATTCCATTTGGAGCAGGAAGGAGAGGTTGTCCTGGAGTGATGTTTGCTATTGCTGTCAATGAATTGGTGTTAGCTAACCTTGTTTATCATTTTGATTGGAAATTGCCTGATGGAGTAGTAGGGGAAGACTTGGACATGTCTGAAGTTGTTAGCTTTACTTGTCATAGAAAATACCCTCTCATTGCTATACCTACCAAATATGAGAAAAATGAAGAAAACCAAAGGGGAAAAAGTCTCAAGTAGCACCAATATTTTGAATTAAATGCATGTTCGGTACTTGTTAGTGTCGATGTTACTATTTATTATCGTGTTCATGTATGTTATAGTGATATATAGGAAATAAGACATGACTTAATACAATAAAGATGTGTTATTTTGTTTTGAGTGATTGATCAGTTTTTCATTTCTCTTATTCAAACACAACTTTTGACACAAATATAGAAAGAATATTATATGTGTCCCCTATAAGTACTATATAGAATATTATATAGTATTTTTTTTTGTCAAAAAATAATCTTTTTATTTTTTCAAATATAATATTAGAGGAATATTTCTGTAACACAAATTTAGATTTGTGTCTTAACTACTTAAAGTACTTCTGTTAACCACTTATTTAAATAGTTATAAATGACATAAGTATATAAACATCTCATTATTAATAATAAAATGTAACTCATTAATCACTTATTATATAATTATAAATGACATAGGTACATAGGAGAAGAAGAAACTTCAAGAATGATGGAACATATTAACAAGAGTACTTGTGTGAATTTATCTGAGTTGTGTTCTAGAATTACTAATGATATAACATGTAGGGTGACTTTAGGAAAGAGATATGATAGACATATCACTAATCACTTACTTTGTTAACTACTAAAGTAAAAGTCAATAATCATTTGGTCTATTTATTTAACCATTAAAATGAAATATTTTAGAGTCGTTGATGCCTAATTTTAGTAGTTAATAAAATACTTTAATTAATTAATGAAATATTTATATAATATTTTTTCTTTTTATAACTATATAATATAAGTGGGGACCCTATGCCCCATCAAATGGATGTTTGTGATGCAGAGGAAGTTCTCTGAATTGGACGGTTGTTGGGAAAACTACACTTGTGGCCATAAATGAATGGTAATTGGAAAGATCGACGAATTTCTTCACGCATCCAGATAAAATTCATAATTGCATAAATAAATATAGATAAGTTCTTCCGTACTCATGAATAAAAGTGGGTCATGATACTCTTCAGTCAAAATTAATTCAAAATTTAAATTTAAATTTATTTAAAAATAATTATATATACAAATGTGACATTAAATAATTAAATGTTATATCTAATAAAATTCAAGAGTATAAATATATATGGTAATAACAATTTACACAAAACTTCTACAATGATTTTAAAAGAAGATGATGAGATAACAATAGTCCAATTTGGCTGGACATGGTGGAAGTTTGTGCATGCAATAATTTGACCAAAATGTTACTCGGTTCAAAGTTCCCATAATCAATCCAAACAATGTCGTTCATGTCTTTTAAGATCATTTGAGACCAATTTTTCCAATCTTTTCATTATCCAATGGTTCCATTTTTTGTATTTTAAGTTTCTAATGTAATAAAATTCTTCGACTACAGTTGGAACTTAAGTGTGAATTAAAAAAATATAGAGTCTCAAATTAGAAAATTTTCATACATTGACAAGTTTTTAATTTTATAAATATTAAAGTTCCATGTTAGATAGATTGCATATATGGGATAACTTCCATCACTATATAAAGAGTGTCAAACTCTTGTGAACAACACACAAAAGTTGGATGCACTTCTTTCTATCCATTCGATATTCTCCTTTTCTCTTCCATCACTAGATTTTTTCTCTTCTCCTTTTTTTGTTCAATGCACTTCCAAGCCATCTCTCTTCTTTCTTTCTATCCATTCGATATTTTTTGAGTGGTCATAATATCAATGTCCTTTTGGTTTTACAGCGGTTTTTGTGCTATAGTCCTTTCGATTTATGAGTGATTCTAGAACGGTTTTTTACGATGCAATAGAATATCAAACTATAGTGTTTTATCTTGGGGGCATCACACAATTTTGGTCAGTGCCACGAAACGTCTTAAAAGAAGCGACATAGTCCACAACTCAATCTAGTAATATCTTTGAAAATTATTTAAAAAATAGTTTTTCGAAACTCAAAAACAACATTTCATATGCTATAAATGTGGCAAACCAGGTCTTATGACACGCAAGTGTATGAACCACTTCCTAGAAATGACTCTGGCTCACAATTCATCTGCTATTAATGTGGAAAACCAAATCATATGGCACACAAGTGTAGGAACATGTCAAACTCTGCACAACAGACTAACCTGATTGGAGAATAATTCGTTGTTATGATAACCGAAATCAATATTGTTGGTGGATCATATGGATGGTGGATTGACACTGACACCTATCGCCATGTCTGCTATGATTGCGCTATGTTTAAAACATACACTGATGTTGAAGATAAGAAAATGTTGTTGGGAGATTCTCACACCACTAATGTTGCTGGTATTGGAGATGTGGAGTTGAAAATCACATCTAGAAAGACTTTGATTCTGAAGGACGTGATGCACACTCCAAATATAAGAAGAAGAAAAAAAAAATAGTTTTTGGTTTTCTTCTATATAAGGCAGTATTTACTCAGTCTATATGAGCATATTTCTATACAATTTCTAAAAATGGTATTTTGTTGGGAAAATGTATGCCAATGGTGGCATGTTTAAGTTAAATGTTGAAATTAATAAAATGTCTCCTTCTATTTACATGTTGTGTGGTCTTAATATTTGACATGCTAGACCATGTCATGTGAACAAACACATTATTTCAAACTTAAGTAACTGAGATTTAATTCCAAAGTTGTCCTTAAATGTTGAAAATTGTGATTTTTGTAGTCAAGTTAAAATAACAAAGAGTTCACATAAATCAACAGTTAGAGAATCTGAACATTTAGATTTAATACACTATAATATATGTGAACTTAATGAGACTTTAACTAGAAATGGAAAACATTATTTTATCACATTTATTGACGATTGTTCTGACTATACTTTTGTATTTCTAATGAAAAATAACAGTGAAACGCTTGCCATGTTTATGATCGTTGTAGCTGAAATTGAAAATCAATTTAGTAGAAAGATTAAGAGGTTTCGTAGTGATAGAGGAACCAAGTATGATTATAGTTTGTTTAATGAGTTTTATAAACTACATGGAATTATACATGAAACAGTTGCACCATATTCATTTGAAATGAATGGTACAGTTGAAAGAAAGAATAAAACTCTTATTGAACTAGTTGTTGCTATTATGCTTAACTCTAGCATTGCATCTCATTGGTGGGGGGAAATTTTATTAACTATTTTCTATGTTTTGAATATAGTTCCTAAATCTAAAAGCAAAACGCCTCCTTACGAGATTTTGAAGAAAAGACAACCAAACTTATCTTATTTTTTAACTTGGGACTGTCTGGCTTATGTTTGAATCATCGATCCCAAGCGAGTTATACTCGCCAATATGGCCTATAAATGTGTATGCATTGAGTATGCAGTAAACAACAAAGCGTATAGGTTTTGTGACTTAAACACTAAAGTGGTCATAAAGTCAAATGATGTTGACTTTTATGAAAATAGATTCCCTTTCAAATCGAGAAATGGCGGGGGCACCAATACAAGTCACATTTTCGTGATTAGGAGCACTGAAAACAACGAACTAGGCGAAACAGAACCTCGAACTAGGCAAATTGATAGGTTGTAAATTGATTTTGAAAAATAAAGTAAAACCTGATGGAATTGTTGATAAATACAAGACTCGCCTTGTAGCCAAATGTTTTAGACAAAGAGAAAATATATATTTCTTCGACACTTTTTCACCGGTCACTAGAATTACATTCATAACTTGGTGGTACATCAAATAGATGTCAAAGTTTATTTTTTAAATTGGTGACTTGGAAGAAGAAATCGATATGGAACAACCTGAAGGTTTTATGATTCATGGACAAGAAAACAAGGTCTGTAAGTTAGATAAGTCTCTGTATGGTCTAAAACAAGCTCCAAAGCAATGACATGAAAAATTTGATAACTTGATTATATCAAATGAGTTTAAAGTGAATGAAAGTGAAAAATGTATTTATAACAATTATGAAAATGACATTTGCACTATCATATGTCTCTATGTAGACAATTTACTCATATTTGGTTTAAACATTCATCCTTTAAATACTGTGAAATCATTATTGTGTAACAACTTTGATATGAAAGACCTCGAAGAAGCGAGTATAATCCTTAGAATCAAGATTATTAGGTCATAAAAGGAAATGTCTTTGGATCAGTCTCACTATGTTGAAAGTATCTTAAAGAAATACAATTAATTTGTTTGTAAACCTATTTGCACACCATATGACTCAAGTGTGAAACTTTTCAAAAACACTAGTGAATACGTTATACAAATTGAATATGCGAGCATAATTGGTAGCCTTAGGTATGCCATTGACTGTGCAAGACACGATATTGCATACGTCGTGAGACTACTGTGCAGGTTTACCAGTAGACCTAGTATTAACCATTGGCACACTATTGAGAGAGTCACGAGATACCTTAACAGGACCATGAATCTCATATTACATTATCAAAGATTTCATGTCGTCCTTTAAGGATACAGTGATGCTGATTGGAACACTTATCAGATCATTCCAAAGCTACGAGTGGCTATATATTTAGCATAATTGGTGGAGTTGTATCTTGGAAATCGAAGAAACATATGATATTGGCTCAATCCACTATGGAGTCTAAAAGGATAGCACTAACAACGGTTAGTAAAGAAACAAGTTGGTTGAGATGTTTGCGAGTTGAGATTCCTTCATGGGAAAAACTAATGTCAAATTTGTTGATCCACTACGATAGTACTGCAGCTATTGTAAAAATTATGAACAATTATTACAATGGTAAGAGACGGAAAATATGTCGTAAACACATCATAGTTAGATAATTACTTTCAAAAGGAGCTGTAAGAGTGAATCATGTAGACACTGATGAAAACTTTGCAGATCTTTTGACGAAAAGATTAGATAGAGATAAAGTCCTAGACACATATAAATGGATGAGACTATTGCTTATAGACCGATGAATCACTCATGTTGGTAAAAGACTAGAGATCCCAAGAATTATGTTTAATGGATAATAAAAAGTCATGAAGTGATATAAGATGAACATACTATTATAAATCAGAGAAACATGATTCCTGAAATGATGAAAGGATGAGGTAATAAAAACTTTTAATGGGATATATACTCTATGTGGAGTGGATTACCTAGCTACATGAGTACTCTTGATAGACTCACATGTGTGAATGTGGAAGTGGGGCCGCTTCCTATGGAACTTTGAGGAATAATTGTTATAGCGTTCACTATACTGGGATAGACGTGCAGAACCATTAATGCATGAGTTTTCAAGAATACATCATATGAAAAGACTGTGTGGGGGGTTTTATATCAGAGATAGAGATTAAGATTATGAGTCACTCTTGTTGAATATGGATCTTACTTACCATGCAAATGTTCAAATCGGAAGACACCTCTATTTATGCACAATCTTATAGAAGCGTTTGACGATACTTCATTAACATTTTCAAAAAAAAGTTCAAGTATGGGTTTGTTGGAACTTAAGTGTGCATTGAAAAAATATAGAGTCCCACATTTGAAAAACTTTCATACATTGATTAGCTTTCAACTCTATAAAAAATAAAGTTCACGTTGGATAGTCTACATATGTGGATAACTTCTATCACTATATAAAGAGTGTCAAACTCTTGTGAAAAACATACAAAAATTGGATGCAATTCCCAATTTTTTCTCTTCTCCTTTTTCTACTCGATGCACTTCCGAGCCACGTCTCCCTTTTCTTTCTATCATTTAGATTTTTTTAGTGGTCCTAATACCATTGTGCTTTCGATTTTAGAGCGGTTTTTTTGTCGTAGTCCATTCGATTTATGTGTAGTCTTAAGTACCATACTTAGAGTGGCCATTGTAACCATATTGATGGTGTAATTCTAAAATAGTTTTCTACGGTGTAGTAATTTTAGACAGTGCCGTGAAACGTTTTAAAAAAAACGACCTAGTTTGCGACTCAATCCAATAATATTTATGGTGACTGAAAATTATTTTAAAACCAATTTTTCGAAACTCAAAAACAAACAACTACAAGTCAATGGTGGTTGATGTATGATAAATGTTTGTTCTTATGTTTTGAACTATTATAGTTATTGTAATTTCAGTTCTTCCTTTCTATTAATTTACATATTTATTAATTGGATAAGAGAAATATGATGTGGATTATCAATGTAAAATAGTTTTACACTGATATTCAATACAGTAGTGTGTCTCACTCTCATTCTATGTTATGATTTTCACATGATCCATACAATTTATTATTTTTTTACATAAATTTAGTTGTCTGAATAGTTGTAGATGTCCTCCTTTCTACAAAATTCTTACACACAATGTTTTTCTTTTTCGCTATGTTTCCACTCTTTACCTCTCAAATTCCAAGTTAAAATTATCTCATTATGGTGATGATTATAAAAAAAAAAACACCAAATAATACGCATTAAGGACAAAATGTTTGCCAACAAAACTTTTCCAAGATCCATGACTTTTTTAATATTTTGATATAAATCTTTTTTCAATATCAACTTTCATCAAGTAAGAAAAAGATGAGGTCAAGTGCATTTGTTGGAGATTTTTCAAAAATACCAACAACATTTTGTGATAAATTTTTTTTAATCCAAATTGGCATTAAAAAAATGCAAGCAAAAATCTTGCATAAAAGTGTAGACTTTAGATTTAACACTTGCCAACAAAAAGAATCCAAGCTAATGACCACAGAGTTGTGTATGAGATTTCGTTCAAAAAAAGAAAGAGAAAATCTTGCATTGAGATGTAAACTTGGTTCAACATATACTAAAAAAAGAAGAGGAAGAAATTAGATTGCATTAGAATCTTTCTTGTTCTTATTTCAAGCAAATAATAAATCTTCTAAAAATCTTTTAGTCGATTTATTTCTAACATTTCAAAATTCTTTAGTCAATGTATTTCAATATTTCATATTCTATGCAATCAATGTCTTTTTCGACATTTTTTCTTGACATTTTTCAAGCTCAAAGTGTAATAAATACATTCTAGCTTGATGAGATGTTAGATATCTTAGTTGGTTAGTTACACTATTTAGTTGTTTATCTAATTGATATTTGTAACCATTGATGTAATTAACTCTCTCAATTATGGATATGATTCAATTTACTTTTTTTTATTTGTCTCTTATGAATGACTTAAATCAAAAATGGTAATATTGACATTTATATTTTCTTTTAAAAAATGAGTTATTTAAAAAATGTTTTAATAAAAAGATGTTTTAATGAAAATATACATGTAAAAAAATATATTTCACCACCCACCATTCGTGTGCACCTTGTGTTTATTTGGTAACACTAATAGCTAATTTATAACTTACTGATCAAATTATTGGTGTTTGGTGAACAAGTTTTTTACATAGGCTTATAGCTCTTTTGAGATGCTATCTTGGCTTCGTTTGATAAAATTACGTTGTAAGTTAGTTGATAGCTGAAAAGCTGATTCATAGTTGAAAAATTAGTTGATAGGTGATAACTGAAAAATTAATTAATTGAAATTAAAGTGTCTGATAAATTTAGTTTTTAACAATATAAAATGACATAAAAGAAAATAATTATATTTATCTCATTTATTACTTTTGTGGTAGAAACAAAAAAAATGCAACAAAGCTCTACAATAAATAAAATTAGAACCATACAATTCATTTACGTTTTTTTTTTGTTGTAAATCATTATTTTTTTTATTACAATACAAATATAAATTTGAAGAGTTCTCTAAAAGTTTAGCAAGCTCCATGTGTATAAATAGTAATTGTAAAAACAATGCAATTCATTTATTGTTTACAATTTGACATAAAAAATGAATTTAAATTTATCACAATGATAAATTAGAAGATGAAAAAATAATAATAAATATGACAATACATACCTTAATCAATTTGTATTTGATAAATTTTTTGTAAGATGAATAAGATAAAAGTTCATTTTATTTTAGTTATTTTGTCAAGGAATTAAAGAAAGAGAGTGCAACTTTGTTAACCGAAGAAAAGATACAGTGAAGTGATTTATGTGAACTAATGGGTGAGAGAATGGTTGTTGTTTTGTATTACATAAAAGATAAAATATATATATATATATATATATATATATATATAAATGTTATAAATGAAAGAAAATGTAATAAATTATAATATCAAACGCTACTTGAAATAACGTCTCATAATAAGTTATACATTAGTGAGAAAAACTTATTTACCAATAGATTAGTTTAATAAACTATACACTAGTTACCGGTGTCAAATTAATTAACGTTTGAGCTTATAACTTATAGTTATTTTTACTTTATTCTACTTATAACCTTATTATTTTAATTTGATTTTATTTATTTATTATTGTCGTAAAATATTACACAACTATTTCACTTGGCACTTACTCGTTCTTCATCTTCTCTATAACATTTTTACAAAAATTATTTTTATTTTAAAAGATCTTTCACCAAGCAAAACAATTTAATTAAGATTATTGCCGCACTTTTTTTTTTGTCCTTTAATCGATCACATCGTCCAATTATTTATAGCTTAAAATTTATTTGAGAGTTTGAAATTGTAATTGTTTTTAAGTTTTGAATTGCATTTGTTATAAGGTTTATCATTTTTTTTTTCTCCATTAAAATTCATAAACTAAAAAGACTGAAAGGATAAGAAATTGTGAGAGGAGATAGAGCAACCATGAGAGAGGAAGAAATTTACCGAAAAATTCAGATTTTATTTTTAAAATTATTTTAATACATTTAAAATTAAATAGTTATATACTACTTATATATATATTTTTGATTTTATATTTATAAAAACTAAGTTTAGGAAACACTTTATTTTCAATATACTAACTTTTTAAATTATCAACTATCTTGTATCGGCTTAATTTTCAAATATCAGTTAATTTATTGGTTAATTTCAACTTTTCTTTATTTTCTCCGCCACAGGTTCGTTGCTCTCTGAGTTTCAGATAGTGAGTGATTAATGGATGAAATCCAACACAAGTTCGTTAAAGTCGGAGCTCTGAAACTCCACATAGCAGAAATTGGAACCGGTCAGTGACTGAGAAATCAGAATCCACTTTTTCGATTCTTTTCTTTTGTGACTCATAGTCAAACACCTTTCTTTCAGGTCCAAACGCCGTCGTATTCCTTCACGGTTTCCCGGAGATATGGTACTCCTGGCGCCACCAGATGATTGCCCTCGCCGCTGCTGGTTTCAGAGCTATCGCGCCAGATTACAGAGGCTACGGCCTTTCCGATCCGCTGCCCGAACCCGAAACAACGACCTTCTCTCATCTTCTCGATGACCTCCTCGCGATTCTCGATGCTCTTGCTCTTCCCAAGGTACATACTACTAACTTTCTCTCTGTTACTGCCATTATCAACCTTGTATGAATAAATTAGTGTAGAGTTTCACATTGTATAATTGATAAATAATCCCTCCGTTTCAAAATAATTGAGTCCAGGACAAATGAAAGAGATAATATTATTTTTATTAAATTATCATAGTAAATACATAGTGAAACATATTGCATTGAAAACTAATATGAATTAATAGAGTCAATCGAAAAGAAGTCTATTGAAAATTGAAAGAATCAATTATTTTTGGACTTTGGGACAGAGGGAGTATATCAATTGTGAATACTACTTGATATTATATTTAATGTTTCATAAATACACCACTTCTCAAATAAAATATCCTTGATTCACAATTTTCAAGTGTGGTTGATCTTGATACTCGTGAGTGACATTATTGTTACAAAATAATAAGCCTCAATATTTTTTGAAAATTATAAAATTAGATTTAAATATTTGAAATTCTTGTTACAATAATTTTAGGATTTCACATGTTTTTTGTTTTTGTTTTAGGGATATGATATGTTCTTGAATCACAATTTATCCCTATAAATATAAATAGAACGGTGAATACAAATTTAAAAATAAAGGGTTTCTCCACAAATAATATATCTCATTTATTTCCGCAAATACAAAAACAAAAACCCATCATATGTTTAATCTTTTGACTAATTGATTAGTCCTCTTTGTCAATGTTCATTAGGTGTTTCTTGTTGGAAAAGATTTTGGAACTCGTCCTGCATATTTGTTTTCCATTCTGCACCCGGAAAGGGTATTGGGAGTTATCACTTTGGGAATTCCTTATGTTCCACCAGGCCCCTCTATGTTTCATAAATTCCTCCCTGAAGGCTTCTACATTTTGAGATGGAGGGTAACTAAATCTAATTTTCTTTGACTTCTAAACCATGATGACAGGTAATACCATCATTATAATAACTAACTACTTTGTTTCTGTCCATCTATGTATGTACATATCAGGAACCAGGAAGGGCAGAGGCTGATTTTGGACGCTTTGATGCGAAAACCGTTGTGCGAAACATTTACATCCTTTTCTCAAAGAGTGAATTACCGATAGCTAGTGAAAACCAAGAGATCATGGATTTGGTGGCACCTGGTACTCCTCTTCCCTCTTGGTTCACTGAGGAGGATCTTTCAGCATATGGAGCTTTGTATGATAAATCTGGATTCCGAACTGCATTACAGGTTCCATACAGGTACTTCCATTTTTCTTTTGTTCCTATGTTTTGTCAGTGAAATGATGGACCTGGATCACCTGCCATAACAAAATCCCAATTTCACGCTGTATCCAATCTCGGCCATCAATTTCAGATATATTGGTTTACATTACACTTTCACTAAATAATCTCCACTATTGATTCAAGATCGGACAAATGAAATCAACAACTGTGGCACGCAGTAACTGCGTGTAATCCAAATCATGAAATGCTATGTTTCCATAAAACATAATCATTTGGTGAATTCTTGTTAATGATGGATTTGTTTTGTTTGCATTTGTAGGTCATTTGGTGAGGAGTTTAACTTACCGGATCCTGTAGTCAATGTTCCAGTACTACTGATAATGGGTGGGAAGGATTATGTTTTGAAGTTTCCAGGGATGGAGGATTTAACAAAAGGTGAAAAGGCTAAAGAGCTTGTTCCTAATTTGGAGGTTACATTTATTCCAGAGGGAACTCATTTTGTTCAAGAACAATTTCCCCAACAGGTGAATAACCTTATCCTTGCCTTCCTTGCCAAGCACACTTGAATTTTGGTGGAAGCTTAAGGATGGATGGTGTATGTGGGTTGGCAAGTGTGGATTATGGGGAGTTTAGCCAATGAACTTTGCTTGTTGGACTTGGTTAGTTGTATTTCTTGTGACATAAGGGAATGTGAACTGTGTATTTGTCTATTTGACGGTGCTTATTATACAGAGTTCGGTAATAACTTTTGCAGAGTTGTGAAAATACCAGTGATTCCATGGAATAAAATGTCGAGAAATTGGCAATGGACATTTACAATGACGGTATAAACTTCATGTTAAATTGGATCGCCCGTTGACATATTGGATTCTGCTTGATAAAATAATATAAAGCTTTGTATTCACTTGGGATATTAAACTGTGAATATTTTAAGATGCAGAGAGATGCTTTCATTTTTCTGTGTAGACTATAATTTTAAAGAGGCTAACGGTTCAAACGATTTTTCTGTGAAATGTTACGAACAAATTTTAAAAAATGGTACACTATCAACCTTTCTTAAATATATAGATTCACAATTTTTAAAAAATGGCACGGTATCAACGTTTCTTAAATATATAGATTGAAAAATTACTAACTAGTGTTATAAGAGAACATATTAATGAATCAAATATTGTAATCTTGTCTTAGAAGTTGCATGTTTAATTCTTCGATAGATTGAAGTGGCCAATACTAATAGTTAATTGTTAATTTTTTATAGAGAGAGAGTTGAACCTATGACTTCTTTATCACTTTAAACTCTATGTTCCTTCCTCAAACCACCAAATTAGATTATGACTCCTTTGTGATTTTTACTTGGTAGTTACTTCTTTCAATAATTCTAATATTGTTCTTTGGCGGTTGCAAACAAAATGGTGCAATTGTCGACAATTAATTTCTTTTTTTCAGTTCAAAGTATCTCATATATATATATACATGGAATGTAATTCTTGTGTTTATAAGTATGCTTCTTTTGGAGCCAGCTCGGGTTGTGACATGGGGTAAGGTTATATCCCAGATTTTATTGGACCAAATATCTTTCGTCAGATATTTGAACGGCCTTTTTTTCATTTTGCTTAATGTTTTATTGTTTTTATGGGTTTGATTCATGTCTTCTTAGACATTATTTTATTTTATTTTTAATAATATTCATTTATAGTTTGTCATTTTGTGTTTGCAGTGTCAACAAGGTTGGGATAACTATCTCTCCAAGACAACATAGGTCTTTTGCTAAAAAAAACTGATTATCTATTTATTTCTTCTATTTTGTATAGACTTTTATAAATTCTAATGTATAGAAGACTTCAACTATTTGGTATTTCTTCTATTGCGTTAAAATCAACTTTTGAATTGTGAAAAGATATACCATTTTTGTCATGTAAGCCGTAACCATATCGATCATAATTATTTATTAGATCAATTTTATTAAATAGAGTAGAAAGAGTAGTCACAATCTATTACAACATAAAATTCATACACTTTAGAGACATGATAAAAGACTATTTCACCGATCACAATAAACAGGGTTTTTATTTCTACTCTAGTCATGTCTTATTTTTCAAGCCAATGGTTAATCTATTCATTTATCTCATATTTGGTAGTAGCTATTGCAAGGAGAGGATATTTTCTATGACAGGTTAGGCCAACAGATTCAGACATATCCAAATCCTTCCCTGCAACACCATGAGGCAATTTCCAATCAAAATGATAAACAAGGTTAGCTAACACCAATTCATTGACAGCAATAGCAAACAAAACTCCAGGACAACGTCTCCTTCCTGCTCCAAATGGAATAAGCTCAAAATCAAATCCTTTAAAATCAATTGAACTATTCATAAACCTTTCTGGTTTAAACTCTAGAGGTTCATCCCAATTTGAAGGGTCTCTTGCAATAGCCCAAGCATTCACTATTACCTGTGTGCCAGCTGCAATGTCATAGCCATTTAGTTTGATATCTTCCATGGATTTACGAGGGACTAATAAGGGAACTGGTACATGGAGGCGAAGAGTTTCTTTAATCACAGCCTTCAAGTAGTTCATGTTAACCAAATCTTCTTCAGTTACTTCAGTTTTGTTGCCAACCACATTTCTAACCTCATCTTGCAATTTTTGCATCACAATTGGGTGCTTTAGTAGTTCAGCCATTGCCCATTCTAGGACTGTGTAGGTAGTGTCAGTACCTGCAGCAAACATGTCCTACATGCAGGGGAAATTTAAGCACAATTTAATTTAATTACACCTTATAATCTAACAGATTATCAATTAAAGATATTAAACAAATTATTTATTAAAAAAATAAACATTTAATTTGGTCCCGACACAGTTAGTTCCCACAATAACAATATTTTCAAGTGATTTCTAGAATTGCAAATTGTTAATCTGGTTTGTGTCTCTAGAGGTTATAATGACAGTTAAATTGATAATATTAATGATGCATCTAACAACATAATTTGTAATTCTATAAATTACTTTAAAATATTAATACCACGAGACACTAAGTTGCTGCCATCCAATAATTTTAGAGACGTAGCTATTCATCACAAAACTTACAAAGTTAGGTTGTAGTGTTTAACAGTTGACAGAAGTTACAAATTTTTGCGGTGACACTTATTTTGTTTTGGAAAATATCTCGTTTTAGTTCTTAAAAGTACAAGGCTCTTTCATTTTGATTGCTTACTCAAAAGAAGAAGAAGAAAAAATTGAAATTAGTTCTTTAATTATCAAAAATCAATTAGTTTAATTTATGACGTTATCAACTATTTTGACAATAAATTATATCTTGTAAGAATTTTTATGGTAATAATTAGTTGTATCTTTCAAGCACTATTTTGATAATTTGATGACTAATTTCATGTATCTCCGATTGCCACCATCATCTCTGACCACTCACCTCCCACGACCACCGCCACCATTTTCCACCACTTCAATCATTGTCGATCACACTCTAATCATCTCTTTTGATTGTTAAAGCTACCTTCGACGACTGATACCACTACAATAGTCGTCTTTCATAATTACCATTTTTATATACTATTATTATTAGAGTGCAACGATCATACTTACATGGTGTAAAATCGTTTTACATCGTCGTCCAATAGAAATTCACCCACTTATCATGTATGTCTATTTAATAACCAATTTTTAAAAATAACTACTATATTTCAAAATCTTATTGTAATTTACATAGATAATATATTTTCTTATTTCTTTTATTATATTTTTATTATTTTTATATGTCAATATTTTTTTTATATTTAATGAATTTATAGTACAAGATAATAAAAAATGTGATTTCATTCAAATAAAATAAAAAGTTACAACTCAAGTTAGAATTAAAATACATAACTGAAAATTGAATACTTAAATTAAGAACTCAAAAATTAAAATTAAAAACTCAAAAATTAAAGTTAGAACTCAAAAATTAAAATTAAAAACTCAAAAATTAAAGTTAAAAACTCAAACAAAATCTTCTTCAGTTACTAGAGTAGTCCTACATCTAGACCTAAACATAAATAAAAATTAAAATATATATATATGCAAAAGAAATGGATTGAATATAAAATATAAATAAATGATATTAATGTTACCAGTATCAAAGCCTTTATAGCAGTTCTATCAATTGGGAATCCAACAGCATTAGTCTTTTGAACAGAAAGCAAAACATCCACAAAATCATTATGCTCCTCATCACTATCTTCACCACTAATATGATCCTCAATCACTTCCTCAAAAAATTCATCCAAATGTTTAGCCATTCTTTCAGCCCTTCTATAAAAACCATTAACCTTACCCAACCAATCAAGCCAAGGTATAAAGTCCCCTATACATACAGTACCTAATAACACTCCAAACTCCGGCAACAGCTCCAAAAACTTCTTCCCTTTTCCTTCAGTGTATCTTTTTCCAAGTGTCACTCTACATACTATATTATTAGTAAGTGTAGAACACAACTCAGTTAAATTCAACGGTAAAGACACAGAAGAAGACTCCTTAATATGTGCCATCATTTTTGAAGTTTCTTCTTCTCTTACGCGACGATAAGATTGAACTCTTTTGTTACTAAGAAGATGTAACACACTTAAACTCTTTAGTTGTCTCCAATACTCACCATATTCACAACTTGCAACATCTTTGGAACCGTATAAAAGGATATCGAATATTTTACGATGTGCTCTATCAGAAAAGGTTAAGTCATGAGTTTTCATTACTTTACTTGCTGCATCAGAAGATGAAACAACAAGTACTGGAACCTTTCCAAAATAAAGAAGCATTAAAGGGCCATATTTGTGAGATAAAGTTTGGAGTGTTCGGTGAGGGAACAAGCCTAGTTGATGAAGATTTCCAAGTAGAGGAAATCTTGGAGGTGAAGGTGGTGAGTTTTTCTTGGTGTTGAAATACCATTTTTTTGTGATGAATAGCAGAGAGAGTAAGAGTGCAAAGATAGTAAAGAACAAAAACATTGTGTGAAAGAGGTTTGTTTGTACTTTGTAGAGAGGAGGACATCTATAACTCTTCTCGTGGCTAGACACTAAATGCTTATATAGAAAATCATAGAATAAGAGTGAGACACGCTGTTGTATTGAACGTCATGTGAAAATCACACATAGAATATAGAATGAGAGTGAGATCCGCTATTGTATAAGGTCAGTTTAAAATTATTTTACATTGATAGTAAATATTTATTTTTTCTTATCCAATTAATAAATATGTAAATTAATAGAAAGGAAAAACTGAAATTACAAAGATAAAAAAAGAAGAACAAATATTTATCATACATCAACCAACATTGACTTGTAGTCGTAAGAATTTTATTACATTAGAAACTTAAAATCCAGAAAATGGAACTATTGGATAATGAAAGGATTGGAAAAATTGGTCTCAAATGATTTTAAAGAACGAACATTGTTCCACCATGTCCAGCCACATGGTGGATTGTAAAGGTAAAAAACTGCGAAGGTCCAAATTCTTTTAATGAGAATTATATGGGTTCAAAAAATACTACTAAAAATAAAAACTCACATATACTTTAGGCTAAAAAATTGAGAAATAGAAACAAATATTAGGAAGAAAAAAAAAATTTCAAATTTTTTGAAAAAAATAGAATCAAATTTTTAGTGTTATTGATGTTAGTTACAAATTTTTTATTTTTTTTCTTTTTATGTTATTAATGTTATTTATAATTTAAATAAATAAATATTTTTTAAAAATTTTAAATTTTTTTATTAGAAACTAAATTTTTAAGATTAAAACCGAACCTCCAAAATATTTGACACAATCTTGTCCAACCAAATTAGACTTGCTATCTCATCATCTTTTACTATCATTGTAGAAGTCTTTTTGTAATCAGTTATTACCACATATATTTATATTCTAAAATTTTATCGGATATAATACTTAATATTTAATGTCATGTTATTTTTATATTAATTACTTTTTAAATAAATTAAAATTTTGAATTAATTTTGTTCATGAGTATGTAAGAACTTATCTATATTTATTTATGCAATACGAATTTTGTCTGCATGCGTGGTCCGTGGAGAATGATTGAGAGAAGGTAAAAGATTCGTACGTGTATAATTCATTTCCAATTTAAGTATTATCTATGAAACAAATTCGTCGATCTTTCTTTCTAATTACCGTTCATTTACGGCCACAACCACAATTGTCGTTTTCCCATCAACCGTTCAATTCAGAGAACGACCTCTGAATCACAAGCATCCACATTTGATGGGGCATGTGGGGGCCTTGATTATGTGCGTCAAGAGGGACAATCCAAAATTCAATATTTTTAGGGTATTAAATTTTTATTTTATTTAGTAGTAAATAGTATATACTAACTGTTTTTGACATAGAGAATAATATTAGATATTCCCACTATATATAGTTGCATCTATGAAAAAAGATCTTTTTAAATTGAAATTATTAAAATTTTATTTGTAATTGTATGTCATAAAATAGATTAAATATACTTTTATTTTTATTGAAATCATTTTTTTAAAGAACATTAATTGCGAAATATCATTGATGACTTTATAATAAAAAATACAAGAAAAATAGTATCAATATAATTTATTAAAATAAATTCACAAATCATTATGTTGATGCATTACATCTTTATATATGTTATTTAACACAATTTTTTTTAAGTCAAGTTAGTATTGTTAGTAAATGTTAGAATTATGATGAGAGTGAGAATCGAACTCTGACCTCCTTATCATTTACTCTTTAACAATCATTCGCCTAGGTCATCTGAGTGTCATGTAAGATTAATTATACTACACCATTCAATAAATAATATGGCATACACCATTCATTTATTTGATTCCTCGTTCTACTGCTTCTTTGTCTATATAATTATGATTGAAAAACTAACAATAAAAAACATAATTCTCGTTACAAACTTGATTTAATTGTTAGTTACTTTTTAAAATTAATTGCATATAAATATATCATAATATTTTAATTATATTTTCATAATTAAAATGTAGCAACCATAAATTACCGTAGAATATATAAAAATATAATCAACACATCTTAAAAATCAATAAT
>JBBPBP010009779.1:13167581-13206711 GCA_037974735.1 Cicer chorassanicum | reverse complement strand
TTTTTTTCAAAATTTTATGTGAAAGACATTTAAGAGACACATTATTAATGATATTTATATATTCCTCTTTTAGCGAATTTATTCATGAAATATGCATTATTATTTAATTAATAAATGACAAACATTTATCCAACATATGATTTATACTTATTTATGTTTTAATTAATTGATTTGTGAAAAATATCTTTTAAATAATTAACTAATAGCAAATATTTATTTCATGTATGATTGATTTACACAAAGTAGATTATTAAGAAATGCACTATTGATAGTATTTAGTGCATGAAAAGTATAATTGAATAATGTGTAATGTATAATTACGATCTTGATGTTTTTATCTACAATAAACAGTTCTCATCTCACTCAAGTTCCATTCTCTATTAAGAGCAAACTACTGCATTATTTCCCTACAAGATTATTCCCCCAGCTAATGGTTACTTCAATCTTCCACTGTTAAAAAAATAAATAAACGTTCCTATAAAAAAACATGTTGAATGATGAATGGAGGCTTAATTGAAATAGAAAGGAACTTAGGAAAATATATTTTCTATATAATGTATTGAGTATTGACAGTTGAATGCTAAAATTTGGATTTAATGTTTTTCCAACAAGTCAACTCAGATGGAATTACTTCTTCATTACAGGAAAGCACAGCATGTGCCATCAAATTGCCTAACCAACCATGGTATAACAATCCTCTTGAACCTAGCCCTCCAAATAACCAATACTTACAACTATGATTGTTACTTATGAAATCATTAATACAACCCAAAAGTGGAAGTGATCCAAGGGGAGTGAGTGGAGGCATTGCCCTTAGACCAGCTCTTGCTCCAGTGAAAACCCAATCCTTTATTCCAGGATAAATAGTAGATGCCTTCGGCAGGAGATGATGAAGAGCTTTTGAAGCTTCATCACTTGAAACATTTGGTGATGAATTTATAGATTTCCATTCCCATGTTGAGCCCACATCTAGACTACGAGAGTCCTGAACGGCGATCCATGCATCTGATAATATGGATGGTCCATGCTCAGGATAACACCTGGAAGACAATGCCAGATAATAATTCTCAAACGGGATCAATCTCTAGTTTATTGTATTCAATGAAGGTCCAGCCCAATACTTATATTTCATGAGACAATAATTGTGCTAAACTAAATATTTTTCAGATTGAAAGCATTAGTGGCTAAACATTAAACTTTACCTCGTATCATCAGGCAATTCCAGGTGCACAATTACACCCCTACATGTCCTCAAAGGAAGCCTCCCAGAAATCTCAGGAAGCATGTTGACTTTTGCACCAAGGCATATGATGACTGCATCATATTCCCCTGAGACTTGAACGATATTAAATCAGTCTTAAGAAACATAGGAATGGTAAATGAAAGACTCACAATTGAACGGGGTAAGTTAGATGCCATTATGAAGAACGATGCAAACTAGCAACTAATGAATAAGACTATTGTAATAATTCCATATATCCCAAAACACTGGAAACTATTGGAAAGTTGCATATTTGAGCTTTCTATATTTTACAATTACTCGTTATTTATAGAATAAAATTTTCTTGCATAAAAATACCAAATTCAAATTTAAAGAGAAAAAAAAAGTTAAAAAAAAATAATAATAAAAAATAAGCAATTAGCATGTTTACAGTCAGAGAGCAACGCAGTGAATAAAAGAACAACAAACTAAAAGAATAGCAATTATTACCTTCAAACTCAGAAAGTCCATCGACAGATTTTTTGTGTAAACTGAGTTGTTTCTCTCCAGAGTCAAAACTGATTGATTCTTCCACTAAATATTTGCATGCTTGGAAAAGTGCCTAACAGTATTATCAAAATGAATTAAAGTCAGTGGTAACCTGGAAAAAGGAAAAGAAAGAAATTGAACAACAGAAAAATTTAAAATTATAATCCAAACCTCGAGGTAGTGTCGAGGATTGATATTTAGAGCTTCGGGCAGAAAGAAAGCTGTGTTAAATGGTAAACATACACCAGGTAAAAGATTTTGAGCCTCTTCATTATTAAGTGTTTGTACTCGGCAGCAAGGAAGGCAGATCTTGGCATTCTAGCAATCACATAACGGCAGATTATCAGTAAGAAACTAAAGTCTAATGTAACCAATATTTCTGGAATGTATCCAATCAGAGAGATTACTTCATTCAATTTGGTCATATTCTTCATATCCATTGCCGGTCGTAAGATGCCCCTGAAGTCGGGTGATCATCAGCAGTGTAAAGCAACTCTAAGATTCCAATGAAAGGTGTAAAATGCAGTTTTCAAAAGGAAAAACAAAACTTTTTCAACCGATCAACAAGATATACCTCTTCCTTTCAAAAAAGAAAACAACCTAAAATACCTTTTACTAGCCACAAAAGCATTCATATCTTGTTGAGTACATTCTCCAATTTTGCAGTCCTTGGAGAGACTAGCATCTTCAGCAACTCTCAAAAGCTTTATGCTCTCTTTCCAACACTGAGCACCCTCCCAGAGAGGCTTAACTACATCAATCAGCATATTCCACAGAATGAACATAAAATGACAAGACAAAAATTCACTAAATCCACACACACACACTAGTATATATATTTGAAGAAGAACAAAAATAAGAAATGTACCTTTTGGGGAATAAGGGTGAAGAAGTCCTCCAGAAATTCCAGAAGCACCACCCCCAATGCCCATTTCATCGTATAAATCAATTTTTAGGTTCAACTCCTTAGGACTTTGCTGCAAAGATAGTTCTCAGCAACATGAGGGATGGTACATATTATAATATTCCGTTGCCTAAGAAGCACTTCAACTTTACAATGTCAACTCGCATGGTCATATTCAATCACTTTTATTTTCTTAAATTATTATGGGTAATTAAATTACATGTACATGTCTCCGGTGCTTGATAGACTATTACGTTACATTATGTTAGTGTAAATCAAGAAATCCAATATTGGCCAAAAGAAGATGCAAAAAATCACGGTTTCATAACTAATTAAAGAACATAGACGAATATGAAAGAGAGAAAATGTAGAGAGTAGATAGTACCTTCAACAAATGCCAAACAACTGAAAGGCCTGCGAATCCAGCACCAAGCACGGCGAACCTGGAGGAATGAGAATAAGCATATGGGACAACGTTGGTTATTTATTGATGAAATGAGTAAAGGAAGAAGAGGTAACCTGAGAGGATGTTGTTGAGTTAGAGAACAGTGTGACCTAACAGAAGAAGGAGAAGAAGCATAGACAACGTTGTGAAGTGTGGGAGATGATGATGATGATGAACGGCGGGGCAGAATCGGGTGCGGACATAGATTCATAGTCTTCATGCCGGACGGGAAACCTCTTAGCTGCAGTCTATGAAATGCCCAACCCCGGCGGGGCTAAGATAGGGGAGGGATTTGGATCCCCTACTTCTTCAATGGTCTCTACTGCACTCTCTCCTGCAACAATATCAGCCATTGGATAAATCCAAGGGATGAAAAACAAACAGATAAAATATTGTCCTTGCAATTCTCGATGCTCTTGCTCTTTCTAAGGTACATACTACTACTTCACTTCACTTTATTTTCCTCATGTATGTATTGTTTAGGGGTGGACATCGGGCAGGTTTGGGCGTTTTCGGGTCAAAAATGTGAAACTGGCCCAATCCGCGGGTGATATTTATAGGTCCAATTTCTTCGATTTTTAATTCGGGTTCGTCGGGTTCGGGTTCGTCGGTTGTCGGTTTTAAGTGGGTGACTGAAAACGGGTTGGACTTTATTGGGCCTATTTTTATTTTTTATTTTTTATAAAAAATCTGATCTTATATAATTTGTTATATATAATACAATTATTGCCGATTAAAAAAAAGTTGGCCCACCTTCTAATTTTACATTACACTTTGCATAATAATCAATTTAATACATCAACCTGCCAATCTGGTCTTATATAGTTTTATATCTTCAATTTTTCTAATTGCATTTGCATAATAATCTGGTCTTATATGGTTTGGGCCTGGCTGGTGAGTAAACTTTTTTTTTTGACTGATAACTTGAATGTAGTAGTAGTAGTAATAATAATAATAACAATATGGGCGGGTTCGGTCGGCGATTGGTCCAAATAATCAACCCGAACCCGCCCGACGTAACCCTTATGAATCCTTTTTTTCTTCCACGCGGACCCGACTACCCGTCTCAACCCGGCCGCGACTCAAATTCAACATGGGTCGGGCGGATATGAGCGGGTCGAATTATCTTCTCTACCCCTATATTGTTATACCTTGATTCTTGAATGTTGAATAAATCTATGATTCACAATTTCAAATTCGGTGTTTCCAATCTTGAAGCATTCATTCTGTACTGTTGGACACAAGTCGCGAAACTAGCCATAATTTCATATTATGTGAAATATAAAAGAAAAAAATAGATTTGCAAGAAATTCATCTCTTGAATTTTGTTTTTATGATTTTCATCGATAACAAAATTTTCTTTGTAATTATCATAGAGATTAAAAGAGTCAAAATAATACGAATAAATTTATCAATCAAACAATATTCTTAATTGTCTTATTTCTACTAATTTTTAATGAATATTAGGATAGCTAAATATAAAAACATACAATTTTATTGAAAAATGGAGCAACTAAATATTAAACTATGTCAACTTATTAAAAAATGGGGTAGCTGAGACTATCCCATATATAGTTTACTCTTCGCCTCCTATTGGCCGCATAACTGTGTAGCACTGATATTTTCTGACATATGTATATGTAACTTACATCTAATTAATTCATTTTTTTCAAATTATTACGAGTCAATATCAATATGGTATTTGGTCTTTGTGTCAGTGCTATACGCATAATGAATTTCTTATTTGTTAGAGGTGACTGATTTCATCCAAAACTTGAAGCAATTTCAACCAATGTGCCGCTATCCTTATTAATACGTTGCCTCTATTTATTTGATGTATTCATATGATCATATCATAAGTGTTTCTTGTTGGAAAAGATTTTAGAGGTCCGCTTGCATATTTGTTTTCCATTATACACTCATAAAAGGTGTTAGAAGTTGGGAGTTCCATTTGTTCCACCACAACTAGGCCTCTCTATGCTTTATAAATACCTCATATAAGGCTTTTACATTTTGAGATGGCAGGTAAATTTATTTTCCTTTTAGCACTTGTTTGATTTTGTGTGGAAGTTGTAAATCTCATTCCCAATGTCATTTACACCTGAAGTAGCAATGTCAAGTTACAAGGAAGGGGGTTTGAATTGTAATTTTGCCTAATTAAAATTTCCTGTTAAAAACTTAAGAAAAACAACTCAAGAATGATCTTGGTTATGAAAACAGAAACGGAGAACGTTCTTGGTTCTGAAACAGAAAACGGAGAACATTCTTGATTAGTTAAAATCACAGTTTTTAGTTTCTTTATTTAACTTGATAATAAAAAATAACTTAATGTAAATAGAGATAAGGAAGAGATACCACACAATGATATATCTTGGTTCACCCAACTCGAACTACGTCCAGTCCTTACAACTGTGAGATTTTTACTAAGTGTTCAAAGAACGAAGAGCAATCTTTTTGGTTACACAGTTAAAGATCAACCTTGATCTGTAACTACACTTCTTTTCCACCTAGAAAGGATTCAATTAAGTCAGCTAACAAATCTAATAGAATTTTACAGTTAACTCTTTTAATCATACTCAAACTATAAACAATCCTTATAGTTATGAGTTTACACAATAATGATTTAAAAGGTTTGGTTGAATCTGATTATGCTCAACTCTTGTTTGAGAATATATTCAAAATAAAAAGAACTCAGTAAGATAAGCTAGAAGTGTATAGAAGTTTCAGACTGATTCTTTTTGTGAATGAGATAGCTTCAAGAATGCAAGTGAATATGATTTAATGAGAATACTTGGCACTTGAAGTTCTGAATGATGCTTGCGAATTTGCCTTCCTTTTATAGACGATTTGAGCATTTAATTCTTGTCAGAAAGACCTGTTGGTAGTGCTCTGTTTACTTTTGACTAAAGCAACATATCTGATTAAAAATAATCCATCCATGTGACAGATTAGGGCCTTGCTTGACTGGGCTGTTTTGCTCAAGTTTAAACAGATTTCCTGCGCTTTTAATGACCCATTAAGCTTCGAAAATACTTGATGATAATTGTGCTTTGATCTAGACACTTGATTTGATCCAAAACTGTTTGGAAAGGAGTGAACAACTTCTGCAGAACTGAGAAGTCTGTTTCTGCATAAAACGGAGATTGATCTTTTCAGAAACGGAGAATGATGATTAGAAGTGGAGATTGATGATCAATATGGTCTGATAGTCTTCTGGACAATTTGGGGACTTATAATCAATCTTGAAGTTTAGTCTTGTTTCAACTTTCTTGACAGTTTCAGACTGGAGAAAGTTACAATCCGTTTTGACATGCTTTGATTCATGATGATTTATCTTAGTGATTCGAGAACCTCTTTAAGTAATAATGATTTCTATTTGTTCCTTGCCATGTACTGATGAAATTGGTATAAAGAATTAAGGCAGAAGCCTTGTTAAAATAGTGGAGAATGATTGGTGAAGTGGCTGCGATAATCAATCTTGATTCTGCAGAACATTCTCTGTTTTGTACAGCTTATGATCAAGAATGTGCTGTTTAATTTTTTATCTGATTTCTTTGTTTTGCTTGGATCCTATCTTTAATAAAAACACTCAAGAGCACAGATTAAATTAACATAACATTTAGAATCATAATTAACATTCTTAATTAACCTTTGTTTATTTTCATCAAAACTTAATTTGAGAGTTTGTCTTAACAATACCATGATTTTACCAAGTTAGAAATTGAAGCTTGAGTTTCACGGCATGTCTACATTCATGTCACCTCGAGAACAAGCAAGTTACTAGACTTTTACTCTCAACCATAAGGACTGTTGTATTGTATGCATGGTACTGTCACCATGGTTTTGTATTTGTATATGTTATGTATGTCTCAAGAACCAAGAAGAGTCGAGGTTGATTTTGGAAGATTTGATGCAAAAATTGTTATGCGAAAAGTTTACATCCTTTTCTCGAGAAGTGAATTACAAATAGCTAACGAAAACCAAAAGATCATGGACTTGATGGAACCTAATACCCATCTTCCCTCTTGGTTTACTAAAAGGATCTTTCAACTTATGGAGCCTTGCATGAGAAATCTGTATTTTGAACCGCATTGCAGGTTTCGTATAGGTGCTGGCTTTCTTTTCTCATTCTCTAGTTTCATTTTTTAGAGTTAAATATATTGAGGCAAAATCTCAAATTAATCTGTTGAAGATAATCAAACAAGTTAATTAATTTCTAATTATGATTCTAATTGCGTTGCTATTTAACTTGTACTTTTGATGGTATTTTTCGAGGATAAGTAATCATATACAACTATACAACAATACAAGATAATTCTGGTATATAAAAGAATATTCTGGTTTATAAGAGCAGTAGTCTAATCAAACCAAGATCATTTTGGTTTTTGACAGCACCAGCCTTATCAAACAAGATCATCATGGACAATTCGTTTTAAAGATAAAAATGAAATAAATCATTTCCCAAAATACAGATCTTAAGTGAAACAAATGTCAAGGCAACTTAGAACCATGATCAAGCCCAAAAGGTTAAAAGAAGCAAAACAACATCAAGAACAATAACAAGATCAATCTCCAAATTGATGGCCTATGAACAAGTACAGCTAAGACAACAAGGATAATAAATGACACTGATGTTGCACCTTTGCAGAAAGTTCAACTTGCGTACAAAGCAGATATATTGACACCAAAGAGCTGTTAAATGATCTCAATCAAAGTATTCACTCAAGCACAAACTGGTTACAAAGCAAGAACATTATGGATAAAATAGAGCACATGTCTATTAAAACATCACACTGAACAGTTGGATTAGTAACGGCTATATGAGTTGTCGTCAACTTCATCACGCCTATAAGAAGAATCTCAAGGTGACGACAACAACAAGAGTTTCAAGTGCAATCAATTAATCACTTAAACAATCATACTTGAGAAATCAAAACTATTCAATCACTCAAAAGCTCTCGTTCTCTATCACTAGATTCAAGGATTTTTTACTGAGTTTTCTGCTGAAAATCAATCTCAAACAAGTGTTGAGTAGATTCTGATCAATCAATCTTCTTTCATAATTTCATTTGAAACTCAAGACTATATTCATAAAGATAGTTTGAGTGGTTTGTAAAAATATTTTTTGTGATTAAAATGTAACATGTAAAAATCCTTTATGAACTGAAAGGTAATTGTAAGAAATCCTTTCAAGGTTGAAAGGTGAAAATTGTATTGATCAAGAAAGTTTGTGTGAAAGGAAAAACATTCTTGTGTAAAACACATTAGTGGAAAAGCTCACAAATTGTGAATACTGGACGTAGTCCAGCTTGGGTGAACCAGGATAAATCATTGTGTGATTTTCTTATCTCTATTTTTAATCATTTTTCACTCACAATCACTCATGACGTATAAATAATCCTTTTCATTTATTTTCACTAACGTTTTGCATTTTTGTTTTGTAACCAAAATTAATCAGTTTAAATTTAAAAGCAGAAATTAATTTTTTTAAAAAGGGAATCACAATTTTAATCTTCTTCCTTGTGATTGACATTGCTACTTCAAAATATGTTTTTAGTTCTTGAAAAATTTTAAAATTTTATTTTTAGTCCTATCTTTCAGTTATTATTGTTAATGATAGTGGAATTGTTTTGCTTGCATTTGTAGAACAGTTGCTGAGGATTTGAAGTTTTCAGGTCCTTTAATGAAAGTTCTAGTACTGCTGATAATGGGTTGGATTGAGAAGGATTATGTTTTAAAGTTTCCAGGTATGGAGAATTTAACAAAAGGTGAAAAGGCCAAAAAGCTTGTTCCCAATTTGGAGGTTATATTTATTCCAGAGGGAACTCTTTGTTCAAGAACAATTTCTCCAGCGGGTGAACCACTTTATCCTTGCCAAACACACCGGCGGAAGTTTAGTAATGAATGAATGAATGGTGTGTGTGGTTTGACAAGTGTGGAGTGTTAGGAGTTTTACTGAAACGATTTGAAGCAGTTGGAGTCGATTAGTTAGTTTTCTTGCGAAGGAAGTTTGTGAAATAGAGAGAAACGTGGTGCTTGATCACACTTTTGTTAAAACTAGTCATATAATAGAGTAATGCAATAAATATAATATAGATGAATGGTGTGTGTGGTTTGACAAGTGTGGACTATCCAAAGTTTGATCAAAATGATTTGAAACGGTTGAAATTTACTAACTTTTATTTTTGCGAACTCATGAAAAAACCCATCTATTTCTTTCGAAATACTTATACAAGAAAAAATAATGCATAAAAATAGAATATTTGACCCATCAAATATATTGGTCACGTTTAGCGGGAATGAGTTGTTGATTTAGCTAAATCAACTAGTGAGGTGCAACAACTCAAGAATGAATTAACTTAATCGGAAGGAAAAAATGAATGATTTAAGTATGATTAAGTTTTTTATATCAATACGACGATCACAGTTTAATAAAATTGAGTTGAGCTTTTTTTCAAAAAAACAAAAAACAAACATTGAGCTGAGCACCTTTTAAGAATTTCACATTAAAGTCATTTGACATTTTTTTATCGTATAGTATATGAACTTAAATGACATGCCAATTACTCTGTTTTGAAATCCCCTCTGAAAGATAAATTAATCAATAATAACCTTTTTTTCTCACCTTTTACCTTAATTGGGCGGGGAGCAGAAACATCGAATTATTGCAGTGATGACGCGAAAATGAATTTGAAATTTTGATTGATAATAACAAAACAAACAACTCAAAAGGGAAAAAAAACAATTTAATTGCAGACCCAATTCTTAACGTCTTTCACATTCTCATTCGTTGCAATTTCATCAGTGCAACCATTTGGTTTTGGTGTGGTTGTGGTGATGGGGGGTCGTGATTCAGCACTTCAAAACCAGAAGCATTCGATTCTGATGGTCTCCGATTTTTTCTATCCTAACTTTGGTGGCGTCGAGAATCACATCTATTACCTCTCCCAATGCTTGCTCAACTTAGGCCACAAGGTCCTCATTCCTCCCATTAACACCCTTTTCATTCATTCTTCTCGTTGTTCCGCCTTTACAAAAATTGATTTTGAATAAATTAATTTTGTAAAATTGATTCTGAATAAAAAAGTGAATTAGGTGTAAAATTATTTACGTTGGAATAATGTAAAAGTAAGTTGAATGATAAATTTGAGCAAATAAATTTTTTTAGTGAGAGAGGTCTCTAGTTTGATTTATCTAAAATTTATTATATCTCTTGAAAGATTTACTCGAACATGATTGTTTCTACTAGGAGGGTTTTGTATATTCATCTACAAAAAATCCTTTTGCACTTGCTCATTCACAGCAGAATTCAGTTCCTCTAAAGTGAATAACCCCATTTTAGAGTGTAAGTCAGTATTATACATTATTGATTAACAAATCAAAAGTGAATATTGAATGTGCATCATCATGCTTTATTTTTCTCTAATCTAGTGTCGAGAGGTAAGCTGAGTCGAGATGGGTTTACTGCAATTTGGATAGTGAGCGTTTGGTCCATTTTGCATGCACATAATTATGTCATTTTTAAGAATGTGGCGTTTGATTTGTATATGGTAGTCGATCTTATTAAAATTTTGTCGTGTTGGTGGTTGAAAATAAAGTGTTAGGGATTTAGTGTGCCTTTAAGTCAATGGTGGACTGAGCTTTTGATTTGTTTGGGGTGTAGGGTGTAAGGGGTTGAGGTGACAATGTTCATCTTGTTGTGGTGAATTTTATTTGTACTTCTTGGCACACCTTGTGCTAAGAATTGGCTTTGTTAATATATATTTTGGCCTTTTCCAAAAAAATATAAAAACTATCATTGATTTAATCACTTTAGACTTCATTCGCTACAGATGTGTCACATTTTTAACATGATTACACACACTTCAAATCATGATTAATATTTTATAACTCGTGCTAGCTGTGGTAATTTGCAATTTTTTTTGTTTGGAATGAAATATGACTATTGATGATCAGGTGGTGGTTGTAACTCATGCTTATGGAAAACGGTCTGGGGTTAGATACATGACAGGTGGTTTGAAAGTGTACTATATTCCATGGAGACCATTCTTTAATCAGAATACATTTCCAACCTTGTATGGGATACTGCCCATTATAAGAACAATTCTCATTAGAGAAAGAATTAACATAGTACATGGGCATCAAACCTTTTCAACACTTTGTCATGACGCCCTTATGCATGCTAGAATCATGGGATACAAGGTTGTATTTACCGATCATTCGTTGAATGGTTTTGCTGACTCTGGAAGTATCCACATGAACAAGGTGTTGCAGTTTACCTTGGCAGATGTGAGTCAAGCCATCTGTGTTTCCCATACAAGCAAGGAAAACACAGTTTTGAGGTCGGATTTGGCGCCAGAGAAGGTTTTTGTAATACCTAATGCTGTTGACACTGCTATGTTTAAGCCAGCATTGGAGCGTCCTAGCAGAACGGAAATCATTATTGTTGTTATCAGTCGGTTGGTTTACCGGAAAGGGGCAGATTTGCTTGTTGAGGTCATTCCAGAAGTGTGCCGATTGCATCCTAATGTGAGTTGATTAAAAGGCTATCAGTTTTGCATAATGCAGTAAAAGAATTTGGGTCTAGATTCTAATCTGAACATAATGGTATTAACTTATGGCCCCTCTTGGAATGATTTTCCATTGTCCTTCTGGTGCTTCTTGACAGAACAAGTTGCAATTTTTATGCTTGATAAGTTGTTTTCAATGGTGCTTCTTCCAGTTCCACCTAGCGGGATAAGTCTGTTTTGTTTTTGTTGTGCTTCTTTTGGTGCTGTGTTAAAAATTAAGTCTTTCAAAGCTGCAGTTGCTGTCAAATGCATGAAATAACTATATAGTCCATAACTTCATGTATATTGTCAACATTGTGATGGAAACTTTTTGTCCATTGTGATGGCAATGGCAACATCTTTGACCCTTTTAATTTTCATTTACAAAATGATTTCTATTATTTTTGGCGTCCCTCATCACCATATGTATGCAGTGTTACTATTTTATTGATTCCTTATGTAGGAGCATAATAGATAATGCATCAAATGAAATAATGGTCAAATAAATTGTAGCTTTGAGATTTTTGTATTGTAAAGATATAACTTATGTATCTCATTTGAAGGTTCGTTTCATTGTTGGAGGTGATGGACCTAAGCGCGTGCGGTTGGAAGAGATGAGAGAAAAGCATTCTCTTCAAGATCGAGTTGATTTGTTGGGAGCTGTACCACATGCACAAGTCCGATCCGTTCTAATATCTGGGCATATTTTCTTAAACAGGTTCGGCTTCCTGGAAAAGTTCTTTCTTTCTTTAAGTTTTATGCTGATGAAATTTATACTCTGTCATCATTTGTAATTATCAGTCGGATCTTTCACTCTTGTTTTTGCTATTATTGTTATTTCTCTGCCTGACACTCACTACTATAGAACGTTTCTGGTCTTACAAATATGTGGCGGAATTTTCCTTGATATTGGGAATAATTTCATTAATTTTTTGCTTCAAATATAAGAGAGATAATTAAGCCATTTTTAAGTGGCTGAAGCTTGAATTGGAAATGTGCTAACTTAATTTTGATGCAAATCGAATCATCAATATTTTAAATTTCCTTGTGTTCTCATCTGTCATACTTCTTAGCTCTAGGTTTGAGCAACATCTTTAAGGAAAAAGGGAAAATCTAAGGTTTGAATGATTAATTCTATAAATAATTGAAGTGTATATAAAGAGCAGTTTAGTTTTTATTCCTCTTTTAAATGGTTGAGTGTGATGTTTCATTCACATAATTTCAATTGAGCCTCAAAAAATTGCAGTTCTTTTGATCAACAGATACTGTGAGGCCGTCAATGACATGGCATGAAGATAACTATTCTATAAACCCAGCGGGTTTGTTAAATTATTGATTTAAGATATTAAAGGACATGAACTTTATCATTCTGAGTTGTATCCAATATTGTTTATTTTGTATCTGTTGTCCTACCTGAGCTTTGCACTATTACAGTTCCTTAACAGAAGCTTTTTGCATGGCCATATTAGAGGCTGCTAGTTGTGGGCTGTTAACAGTCAGCACACGCGTCGGAGGTGTTCCTGAGGTAGGTACCATATATATTCTGTCTGTTCTTATCCGATATCAGTATAAACGCCTTTTATGTAGTTTTTCTGCCAGAAGTTCTCTTATGCACTTCAATTACTTGTCAGTTCCACAATTTTGGAATACTATCATGTGGGGGTTGATATTGATTCACTTCCTTGCTATATAGGTTTTACCAGATGACATGATTGTTTTGGCAGAACCTGATCCAAGTGATATGGTGCAAGCAATATCAAAGGCGATAACTATGCTGCCTAAAATTGATCCTCAAGTCATGCACAATCGAGTGAGTTTGTAGTTTAGATTACCTTTTTCTTTTTCTTTCATTGGGTAAACTAGTTACTTACCGAGTCTATTTATTTATTTTTGTAGATGAGGGAACTCTATAGCTGGCATGATGTTGCTAAAAGGACCGAAATTGTATATGATCGTGCTTTGAAGTGTTCAGATCAAAATCTACTTGAACGTCTCTCGCGGTACACACTTTCATAGCTTCAATTTGATGCTAACAGCAACATCTAGTTGTAAAAGGAAATCCACTGGTCAATCTGTTTCAATTATGTTACTTTTGTATTCTAATTACTTGAGCATAAAATTCCTTCTTTAATCTGCTTGTAACATAAGCTGGAAGCAAAAGAATGTATTTTAGCACCTTTGTTTGACAATACTACAACTTCAGCAATTCATTTGCTGGTACATGTAGCTCAGATGTAAAACCAATACCTAATTTAGGAAGAGGATCATGAATCTGATTAATGCAAGAGCATATTTTCTGTAATGAATAAAGGAACTTACAAATTTATTCATTGGCTACTTACTTCTAAGAATGCTAATTGTATGTGTTATTTTAGATACCTCTCTTGTGGAGCATGGGCAGGAAAAATCTTTTGCTTGGTTATGATCTTCAGTTTTATGCTATGGCATCTACTGGAATTATGGGAGGTATATATAGGCTGTGCTGGTTGACTTCAATGTGTAACACAATTTTGCTTGCTTCTTTATGTTTGCTGTGTTGTCTTTATTTTTTTTGCGTTGTTTGGTTTTCCATTATTAGCCCGCAGATGATATCGAGGAGGCGCCGGATCTTATTCTCTCACGCAACTGTGTTGAATTGGAGAGATGTTGCAGAAAACTCAACAATGCAGAAAATCAGAAGAATAGTAGTGATACAATATGATGATAATAATAATAATATTTTTAGGAAAATGGTATATTTTGTTTTATAGGAAATTAGTAAGGTGAGTACTCTGCTTCCTTAAAATTAGTAAAGAAATTAGTGATGCCTTTATTTGCAGAGGATCCTAAATTTAATCAAGGGTCTTTGTTTTTTCTTTACTGATTATGAGGTGTAAACAACAACACAAAATATAACAGTGCATTAATTTTGCCGAGAGAGAAAAGGAATGCATTGGTTTTCACTGAATTATTGACGAAGTTTTTTTTATTTTTTAATGGGATGAATTATTGACGAAGTTGATGTATTGGATTTGGTACAAGATCGATCATTGAAAATAAACGGAAGTCGTGTGGCGTGAAATGATATTTTATCCTTATTTTATGGATAGATAACTAGGAATTTAATTCTGAATGGTTAATTAAAATGAAAGAACCAATATTTTAAAAGCATCTTATCCAATTAAGCGCAGAGTTCATTTTCATTAGTCACCATAAAAATACATTATTCTCAAGCATTTTGGTTACAAACTTTATTAAATTGAAACAATATTTTCACGCTATAATACAATAAAGTTAAGCTTTAAATTTGTACCCAAAGAAAAAGTTAGCTTTAAATAAAAACTATTACGCTTTATTATTAATTAATGAAAACAACAATAGTTGCCCATGAAAATTGGCTCAAGAGTTGATCTATTTTTCACAAGATCGTGGTTCAACAAGTTCTATTATGACATTAAGTCTCAAAAATTCAATTCATCTAAATTTTTTTAATGAAAACAAAACATAAAAAGTAGTTGATTCTAGATCTCGGTGAGGAAAGGAAGGTTCCAGCTACTAGACAAAGCAATAACTTGCTCAACTCAAAGAATCACTTTCTTGTCTCTCTTTCTCTCTCTAAAGAATCCTTAGTTACAACAATAGTGTTAGTAACTACTCAGAATTTCAACCCAAAACCCTCAACTCAATCACTTTACTGTAAGCGATTTCAAATTTGAAGTCAAAACCATTCCACATCGTCATAACTGTGGAATTTCACTCCCACTGCCACCACTAGTAAGCTTCCAGATCTATCAATTCTTTCATTCAAATATTTATTTATGTTTTTTTCAATACCTGTATCTAACCATAGATCTTGTTCTTCCTGAAAAATATTTAAGTGACTCTTATGATTTCTTTTTATTAGAAACTAATGAAAATAATTTGCTTTATTGCTTATTGATTTTAGTTATGATATTTGCTAATATAGAAGCTGGTTTATGTGAGAATCAACTCAAATCTTCAATTCAACCCTTGTCCAAATTATACCCTTGTGGCTGATTGAGCTTAAAGTTGATGTATATACGATTGTTAACCTTGGATCATAACTGCTACTTGTGTGGCTAAGATTTCATGTGTCATTCATGCACTCAATCAATGCTTTGTTTTATGTATGATTTTTAGGAAATTATATGATATACTGTTTGAATTATTTTTATATGAAACCGATGACGTGGATTTTTTAGATTGATATAACTTCATGTATGGTGATGAATCCCTGATTGATTATTGATTGAGTCGTGACAAGTAGGGTAAATAATAATAACGTATAGTTTTGTTACTGTCCCTTGGGTGTATGCAGGATAGATTTGAGGCGTCTGGACCACTATGGCGGATTTGGAAAATTTACTTTTGGAGGCGGCAGGAAGAACTGGTGGTGCAGCTGGGAGAAATCGACATTCTATTCCACCTTCGAGGAGACGACGCGATGGCTCGTATTCGGATGGTGGGAGTGACTCTAGGGACGATGATTCAGATGATGAGCTTAATTATGGAAGCAGAAAGCCATCTGGATCACAAGTTCCTCTGAAGAAGAGATTAGATCCAACAGAAAGAGACGACGATTTAGGCAGTCAGGAAGAAGCAGACGATGATGATGGGCGAAGCGACCGTGAAGGCGATAGCAGTGATGAATCAAATATCGGTGATGATCTCTATAAAGATGAAGATGACAGGCGGAAGCTTTCTGAGATGAGTGAACTTCAAAGAGAAATGATTTTGTCGGATAGGGCTTCAAAAAAGGACGATAAGAGTTTATTGGGAAAGATAGCATCAAAGCGTGAAAAAGGAAAGGCAGTAATGACTGGAAAGCAGTCTCCCCCACTGTCATCATCTCGCATGCGTGCATCAGCCAGATCTGCTGATAGGTCAGCCAAGAATGAAGCATTAAATGAATTACGTGCAAAGCGGTTGAAACAACAAGATCCAGAAGCCCACCGTAGATTGAGGGAGGCATCTAGAAGTTCAGGACCCCGACGCTTTTCCCCACCAAAGCGCAAATCTTTCCCATCAGCAAATCTCAGTAGTTCAAGCCATAGCGACAGTGACAGTAGGTCTCACAGTGATGATGAAGGGTCAACTGGGGATGGAGGAATTGCTGACAGTGATGATGATAGGGCATTATCTGGGTCTGAGGGGCCATCCTTTCAGGATATAAAGGAAATAACTATTCGCAGGTCAAAATTGGCAAAATGGTTTATGGAGCCGTTCTTTGAGGAGTTAATAGTTGGTTGCTTTGTAAGAGTTGGAATTGGTAGATCGAAAACTGGACCAATCTACCGGCTCTGCATGGTGAAAAATGTTGATTCCTCAGACCCCGATCGACAGTATAAACTAGAGAACAGAACTACACACAAGTATTTGAATGTTGTTTGGGGAAATGAAAGTTCTGCTGCTAGGTGGCAAATGGCTATGGTAAGCGACTCTTTTCCACTTGAAGAGGAATTCAAACAATGGGTTAAGGAAGTAGAACGAAGTGGCGGCCGGATGCCAACCAAACAAGACGTGTTAGAAAAGAAACAAGCTATACAAAAAATCATCACATTTGTCTACTCTGCAGATACTGTGAAGCAGATGTTACAAGAGAAAAAGTCTTCCTCGTCAAGGCCACTAAACGTTGCTGCCGAGAAGGATCGACTAAGGAGGGAGATGGAAATAGCACAAAGTAAGAATGATGAAGCGGAAGTGGAGAGGATCAAGACAAGAGTACAAGAATTAGAGGCATCCAGACATGCAAAGGTGAAGGATGCCAAAGCTTTAAAGCTGGCTGAAATGAACAGAAAAAACAGGTTTGAGAACTTCAAGAATGCTTCTGAGTTGAGGCCGGTAAATATTGGTTTAAAAGCAGGGGAGGCAGGTTATGATCCATTTTCGAGGAGATGGACAAGATCGAGGAACTACTATGTTGCAAAACCTGGTGAAAAGGCCGCCGCCGGAAAGAATAGCACCAATGTTTTAGTTGCTGATGCAGGCAGCAACAGAACTGGAGTACCGGTAACTGCTGAGTCCGGTGTAGTGGCTACTGCCGCTGCATTGGAAGCTGCTGCCGATGCTGGGAAGTTAGTTGACACAAGTGCTCCGGTGGATCAAGGAACAGAATCAAATTTTCTGCACAATTTTGACCTGCCAATTTCATTAGCATTACTTCATAAGTATGGTGGAGCCCAAGGAGCTCAAGCAGGATTTATGGCTAGAAAACAAAGAATGGAAGCAACAGTTGGATTTAGAGTATCAGAAAATGATGGCAGGAGGCATGTACTGACTCTATCAGTTGGTGATTACAAAAGAAGAAGAGGACTTCTTTGAAATTTGTTGATGCTGTGCGTGTCCAGTTGAGGTAAGTCCACGGTTTAATGATCTAAAGATGGTTTTTATTGACTGTAATGTTGTTGTAACCTTATTATGTATGTTGAACATTTTATAAGTGGTCATGCTTCCACATGTCTTTATCTAGCTTTATTCTTGAACAATAAAGTTGTGTGATAAATGCAAGATTGTAATGTACTATATGATTTGAGAGTCGCATTTAACCGGGCGCTTGGAAGTTAAGGAGAGGACAATTACTACACGATATTTTTCCTGCTGAGATCACTATTGTCTATAAGAACTTCTGTTTGTTTCAACTTCATGAGTACTTTCAGCATACCAACTTTTTATTTTTTTATTTTTAATTTAAGGCATTTCCTATGCTCTTTAGTTTTCTCATTTTCTGGTCTATGAATGTTGTCTTGAGATTTTGGTTGGTGTCCTTGCAGTAGAAGCTACCTCATTGTTCTGAACTATTGAGATGATGATAAACAGATTCTAAGTATAATTCGTATCAAAATACTAGTGGTGAAATAATGGCAGCTGAAACCATATGTTACTGATGAATTAAAATAGAGAAATATATGGAAAGCATTAAATTTCATGGTATATTTTGGTGGATGAACTTGAACTTACCATCAGAAAAGTAAACATTTATTTTGATAAGAAATGTTGAAGAGGCCGAGAAAGGTTATCCGTTCCTCCCCCACCAAGTTTGTTCATCGAAATGTAAATGGATGCTACATGTGAATATCATAGTGCTAGTTTTTATGGCCATGAATTTTTATTATTGTAAATTATTGGATGCAATTATAAAAGCTAAAGAAACACAAAGGAAGACTGGAAGTAAAAATTATAAAACAAAATGGAAAATGACTATGTTGTGACCTTTAAAGGATTGTTACATAGGGTGGGGGGGAAGTTTCCTACGTTGCAATAAAAGGATTTTTTTTTTCGATAGTGCAATGGATTTGAACTCAATCATGCTGTTAGTTTTAAACTCCATTGTCTTTTTTAGTAAAAATATTGATTTTTTTGCTTTTCTGAAAATTACTAATTTCTTTAACTACATTGAAAGTCATTATTACATTTCGAATCTTCGCTTTATACACATGGTTCAATTTAATAAGCATTTTTTTACCAAGAAAAACCATCACCATTACCTTTTTTTTTTTTTGACAAATCATCCAGTCATCATTAAGAGTCCATTAGAGCATCATCCTTCATTATCTCCCAATATGTTTTTTGTTGGACAACAAGAACATCTCCCAATACTAAAAACTACCATGGTAAAATAGATACATAATCCAAAATCTAAATTCAGTTGGTGGACCTTGATATGGATTGAAATTAGATTTTAAAATTTTTAATTTAAGATATTGTCCAAAGAAAAGTGATACATAAATCCAAAATGAATTAATCCATTATCATCGTTAAATACTTAAATGAAATGTTTTAGGTAAAGAAATTACTGCCACGTAATTACAACAACAATAACCACGGTTAAAAAGTTGTGTACTGAACCATTCAATCGGCTTCTTGCAATCCGCCGAGTACAACAGAGGCAACAAACAAGCCAACACCCCCAACACCAAGAGCAGCGGCGACGACACTCTGAACAACAACAAGGCTAGCAGAATCATCAGGAATAAGAACGAGCGTTGCAACGGCGGCTACAAGCGTCGGAAGCGCCGCAGAAGCCAAAACAGAAGGAGAAACGGCGGCGAGTGTCTCGAGTAAGCTGAGCAAGCCAAGTTCCTCGGCTTTAGAAAACAAGCCTAGCTTCTCAATAGAAGAGAGCGTGACGCCTAACTCCTCAGCTTTGGATAATAAGCCGGCTTTCTCGACGTTACTCAACACTTTCCTCTTCTCAAGTTTCTTGAATACATCCACTTTCACTTCTTCGCTTCCTTCGTAGAATATTCCCGCTCCGAACCATTCTTTCTTCCAGTTATCGTTGTACTTGTTCACCTTCCACATTCATCCACGCAAATTAAATTAAATTAAATTAAATTGAAATTATGGAAATTATGAGGGTTTTTTCGTACCTTATTTTTGGGAGCCATGGCGACGACGGTTAGAGGAAGTTTATTATTGGAGAGAGTGAGGGATGAGCGTTGATAACGGGCGGAGGAAGGGAAGGTGGAGATATGTCGGAGATAGAGAGCTGAGGTTGGTGCAGCCACCGCCATAGATGATGATTGATGATGCGCTTGATTTCCAATCTCAACTGCCACGTCAGACAATCAAGGGAGTATTATAACACTCAACCGCTCAATAAACATTTCCTATCTCGCGCAATCTTGCTCTTTCATTTCCCACCAATCGAATTGCTCATACCTTTATCTGTCTTCTATCTTATTTTCTCTATCTAACTACAATATTTCATTCTACCTCACCAATTACTCCCTCATTATTCTATATTTTCATCCTTTAAATTGATAAATTATATTCTATTCTTTAAAATCAATTTTGTTAATCAGAGTGTATAGGTAATACTGTCTTTGAAGTTTGAAATCCTAAGGATTCGTCATCAATTTACTTCCTCTCTCGTTTTAACGAATTAATAATTTTATTTCTAAAGATAGAAAACATAAATAAATAAATAAATAACTTTCTATTAAGTTTAAAAATGAAAATGTGACTCTAACGTACATGTTTGTTTTAAGATAGTATTAATAAAATTATATAGAATTATTACGTTTTTATCAATCAAAATCAGGGTTGGCCATGAAGGTATAAACACGGTAAGGGAATTGAATTGTGTTTGTCAGAGTTGACAACTTTTTGATAATTTATAAATAATTAAAAAATTAATTTGGTTTTAATGATTTATTTGGAGTAGAAACAATCAGATTCAGAGGCAGCAAACAATGAAAACATAAATAATTTGACATGTTAATTTATCCTGGTTCACCACTAACTTACATTCAGTCCCCTCATTCAGAAGGCTTTAATCCACTAATTCAAATACCTTAAATTACAAAGCACTTGACCCTCCAAGCCAGTCTTCTCAAACAGCCTGAGGGGATGAGATGACTAGTACTTCCAACCAAATCTTTCTTCTTACTTATCTTGACTATTTCTGACTTGATCAGATTCATCCTTTGAAGATTTGTCATATTCTTCTGATTTGCTTGTATCCTCTAATTTTTCAAGTTCTTTTGGTTTGTCTGCATCTACTTCCTTTGGTTCCAATAAACCTGCATTATCATCATCTTACTTTGACTTTTCAAGATCAAGCTATTTGTCATCAAATTTAACATGTATGGAATCTTCCACAATATGAGTTTTTCTATTAAAGACTCTATAAGCCTTGGATCTTTCAGAGTATCCAATGAAGGTACACTTTTGAGATCTAGAATCAAATTTACCAAGGTTATCCTTAGTGTTTAACATATAACAAGTACATCCAAATTGTTTAAAATAAAAGATGTTATGCTTTTTACCTTTCCACAATTCATATGGTGTTTTATTCAATATAGATCTAATATAGACTCTATTTTGAATATAACATGCAATATTAATTGCTTCCGCCCAAAAGTGTTTTGCAACATTCATATCATTTAACATGGTTCTGGCTATTTCTTAGAGTGATATATTCTTTCTTTCTACAATTCCATTTTGTTGGGGTGTTCTAAGAGAGGAAAAGTTGTGAGAGATTCCATTCTCATAATAAAAACTTTCAAATAACTTATTTTCAAATTCTCCTCCATGATGACTTCTAATTGTTACAATCTTAAGACATTTTTCATTCATTATTTATTTGCAAAATGTGATAAACACTTTGTGGGACTAATCCTTACTTCTTAAAAATTTTACCCATGTCCACCTAGTGTAATCATCTACTATAACAAAGCCATATTTCTTTTCCAATTAGAGAGACTGTTTTCACTGGCCCAAAGAGATCTATATGTAAGAGCTCAAGGGGCTTTGAGATAGAGACTGAGTTCTTTGGGGTAAATGAGTTTTTTGTTTGTTTTCCCTTTTTACAAGCTTCACACATAATTTCAATTTTGTAACTAAACGTAGGTTGACCTCTAACTAGTTGAAGTTTATTCAGTTTTGAAATTAATTTAAGGTTTCCATGACCTAATCTTCTCTGCCAAATTAGTTTCTCTTCATTTATTAACATAAGACACTTAACCTCTTGTTTCTCTAGACTAAACAAATTTATCTTATAAATGTTGTTTTACCTCTAACCTATAAAGAGTACAGATCCATCCTCCTGACTAATTGCCTTGCATGTTTTTTGATTGAATATAATATCATAATTATTATCACTTAATTGGCTAATACTTAATAAATTATGCTTAAGACCTTTAACAAACAAGACATCTATAGTAGAATGGGAAGTACCATTACTAATTGTACCTTGACCAATGATCTGATCTTTTTGCTTTCCTCCAAAAGTCAATGTGTCTCCTTTGTTCAAAGTTAGTTCTTGGAACATAGACTTTTCTCCCGTCATATGTCGCGAGCATCCACTGTCCAGGTACCATGATTGGTGTTTTAACTTGATTGCTGAGGACATCTGCAACAAAGATAATTTTGTTCTTAGGTACCCAAATTTGGTTGGGTCCTGGTTTGTTAGTCTTGAAAGGTTTCTTGTCTTTCCTTGTATTTAACATGGAACAATATAATTTGGAGTGACCTTTCTTAGAGCAAACAGTACATAAGATGTCAGAGGGAATAGATTTAGGTTCAGTTACAGTTTCTTCAAATCCTATACCTCTTTTGCCATTTCTACTAACTCCATAAATCATATAAGCATATTTGCTTCTTTCCATACCATTAGCAAGAAAATCTTGAAATACTTGTTCATGCTTATCAGAGTTACATGTGGTATTTTCAATTAATGTTGAACTATGATTGCTTTTTAGAGTTAGATTTTTAGCCTTAAGTTCAGCAATATTAGTTTTCAAATTTGCATCATCTATTTTAAATTCAACACTTTGATTCTTTAAAACATTAACTTTTTCAGTTAGATTTGTATTTTCTTTCCTAAGTGTTTTCAATTTTAAAGACAATTTGTGATTATTATTTAAAAAATCATTTATAGCAATAATTAAATCAGATCGAGTAAATTCAGAAAATACCTCAACTTTTTCATCTGCTGATTCACTTCCAGAGTCAAAATCTGTGTTGGATCCACAGACAGAGTTGGTATGAGCCATCATAGCCAAATCTGGTTGTTCATCGTCATACGATTCCTCAGAATCATCCTATGTAGCCATCAGACTCTTCTTCTTCGATTTGGAATATTTCCTCTGGCGTTTCCCTTTCTCCATATTTGAACATTCTGACTTGATATGTCCAGGTTCATTGCATCCATAGCAGATGATGCTTTTCTTGTCATATTTATCATCATTCCCTCTATTGGATTGCTTGGAATATATTTGGGGAAATTTCTTCTTTCTGTTGTGCCACATCTTTCGAATTTTTCTAGATATGAAAGCAATCTCCTCTTCCTCTGAGTTCAGATTCTGATCATCTGAATCACTATCCTCTGATTCTGATGTTGCCTTTAGAACCTTCTTCTGCTTAGATTTCAAGGCCAAAGTCTTGTTCTTCTTCTTGGGCTCATCTTCTTCAAGCTCAATTTCATGTGATATGAGAGAGCTGATTAATTCTTCTAGCTTTAGAGTGTTTAGATCCTTTGCTTCCTTAATGAAAGTGATCTTAGGTCTCCACTTGCTTGTCAGACTCCTAAGAATTTTCTTCATATGATCAGTAGTAGTATACCTCTTCTCAAGTACCTTTAATCCTGAGACCAGGATTTGGAATCTGGAAAACATTGTTTCATTGTCTTCATCTTCTTCCATCTTGAACAACTCATACTTTTTGACTAAGAGGTTGGCCTTTGCTTCTTGAACTTGCTTGCTTCCTTCATAAGTTTGAATCAGACTATCATAAATACTCTTTCTTGGTGCACTTGTCAAACTTCTTGAAGGTGATTGCATTTATCATGAATGTTCTGGATATATGATGCATCTTGTACATCTTCTTCTTATCAGCATTCATCTCCTTTCTTGGAATTTCAATACCATCAGTATTCTTCAAAGCAATATAATCATATTCCACTGAGTCCCAAAGTTCAGGATCTTGTGAAATATAGAAACTTCTCAGCCTGTCTTTCCAATACTCAAAACGTTCTCCATCAAACATAGGTGGTCTGTTGATGTTTCCTCCAACAGTTTCTTCACTGAATCCAGACATATTGAACTCTTTGATCTTTTCTCAAACACTGTAAAGTGCTCAACCTTGAGAACGAGCTCTGATGTCAATTGAAGGTGCAAACACGAGAAGGGGGTTTGTGTTTGCCAAAGTTGACAACTTTTTAATAATTTATAAATAATTAAAAAACTAGTTTAGTTTTTGTGACTTGCTTGGAGTAAAAACAATCAGATTTAGAGGCAAGGCAGCAAGCAATGAAATGATAAATAATTTGACACGTAGATTTATCCTGGTTCACCACTAACTTGGCTACATCAAGTCCCCTCATTCAGAAGACTTTAATCCACTAATTCAAATACCTTGAATTACAAAACACTTGACCCTCCAAACCACTATTCCCAAATAGCATGTCAACCCCAGACTTTTGAGGAACCAACCACCTTGACCCTACAAGCCAAGTCTTCTCATAACAACCTGACAACCCTAGATTGAAGAAGAAACTAAACCACTGTCAGGTTGGATACAAAAGATTGGAACTTGAGTAGTTGCTTCTAACAAAGTTGATAATAATAATAATAATAATAACCCTCACACTCTAAGAAAAGAACACTTATAAAATATTTCTAACTCGAACAAGTGTTTCTCTCTTTGAACTCTAAGACTACTCTTTTCTACTTTTCGATGCTTTTCTCCTTCAACCTTGAGTGTCTATTTATAGTGAAAATTTGGGCTTCAATTTAGTCCTTGTTTAATTCTGAATTGTATCTTGTTCAGATTGAGTTTGTAAATTCTTCAAATTGATTCTATTTCTATTTTGTTTAGATTGAGTTTGTAAATTTTTCAGATTGATTCTGTTTGTATTTTGTTCAGATTGCGTTTGTAAATTCTTTAGATTGATTATATTCATATTTTGTCATGGATAAATGTTGATCAAATCTTCTTTGAATGTTGATCAAATCTTCTTTCATACTCTCTGAAGTCAAATATACTGTTTTCATAAAATACTTTTGTTATCATTAAAACTCTAAATATAAAATCAACTTGGTTCCAACAGGTCTGAGTGTAAGATTATTGAAACAACAATTTTAGATTTCCATTAAAAATAAATTTTTTACTTAATCAAAAGACTTAAAAATAAATAAATTTACTTAATAAAAATGCATCAGATTTTAGTAATTTTAAAATTAAAATATATAATTTTTTTTTAAATTTAATATTGTCTCAACAATATTAAATCAAATGGAAAAAAATATATTACATGACATCACTTATATTAATTTAGTGATGTTAAGTTAAAATTTAAAAAATTTGTTTTAAATCTTATATTAAAATTCGCTTTAAACTTCTTCATATATGGGATCGGTCCAATCAAAATGAGAGATCAAACATACATTACATGGACTTCATATTATTATTATTATGTCTCTAAGGTCGAGACCGTTTAATATTCTTTGTTAAGTAAATGGTTTTTTTACTCATTGTTGCATAAAATGTAAGGAGTAACTTTTCCAATTTTTTACCTTGATCAAAGTACAATAAAAAAATCCCTTAAAGTTATATGGAGACATACGCTTTAATCTCTTAAACATGAATTAATATATGAAGTTATGTAAAGTTCATGTCAATTGTGTTTTATGTTTATGTAACCTTTCGTATCATTTTTCTAATGATTAAATTTATTGAATGATTTTTTATTGACACATGTTTAAAATTGTAGATTAGTAATCCTCAATAACTAATTTGATTAATTGTTACAATCTCATAATTGTATCTGACTTAGGTTTTCTAATTATTGGAACATTTTGCAATGGTGTTCAACATTTGTAGTATTATAAACTCAAACAATATAAGCAAAATATCCATTATCATTTTAACAACAACTATATTTTATTGGAAAATTTGTTGTGCAAATAATATGTGTTAATTTTTCAATCAGATTTTTTAAATATGTTGTCTCTTAAAATATAAGTAAAAAGTATAATTGAAAAGTTGATATATTTACTCTTAATTTTTAATCAATATCAACTTTTTCAGTTACACTTTTTGTTTATATGTTATCATAGAGTTGTAAGTGTCAAAAATTAAATCCAACAATTTGTTTAAGGTATTTGAATCTCATATCACTTAGAGAAATCAACACTCTCACAAACATACTATTTTCAACAGATTCTCATATTTAAAATAATCGATTATTAAAAGTTTTCGAAAGAACACCAGTCCAAGCAATAATGTATCGCTTGCCCTAAATTGTAAAACTAGAAAGTTATGTATGTATGTTTGAATATTTGTGTTAAAACTATATCTTAATGAAGTATTTTGTGTTAGAAAACTCGTAATTAGAATCTTTAACACCTATAAGTTCTACAAGTTTCAATCTTTTGGACTGACTACGAAAATAACCTCTATATAAATGCTTAGGTTGCAAATTGAAGTTTTTCATCCATTTTCAATAGTGTTTTCTAGGTAAATTACATCCATCAAGATAGCTATGATGTTTTTAATAGATATTTTTTTAATCAAGAAAATAATTACTTTATAATACATGTAACGATAAATTGTTGCAAAATATACCGGCTTAACGTACAAATTTTTTTCTACCCACGATCAACCAAAAGCTATACATAGTAACTACATACTTCATCGAAATGTGTTACTAAATAGACTTATCTCTTCATCAAACATATATATTACAAATTTAACCTTATATATAGCAATTTACGATTATAAGAGTTTTATAAATAAAAAAAGACCGAATTCTTCGTCTAACTCTATCGCACTGAAACTCGCTCGCTTAACCCCCATTCGCAGATTCGAGCAAAACCCGCAACGATGGTTGCGGAAACGCTAGCATATCAAAACGGCGTCGTTTCAAACGGAGCTCTTGGCTCAAACACTGCCCCCGCCAAAAAGTCGCGGGAGACCGAACGCCGGCGCCGTCGCCGGAAGCAAAAGAAGATCAACAAGGCCTCTAAGGAACCTAACGCAAACGCCTCCGAAAACGATGACGACGGGAAGGAGAATAATGAACCACAACAGGTTCTCATCTATCTTCTTGTTCTTTAGCAGCACTTTGGTTAGGTTAGGTTAGCTTTATAATCGAAAACGACACTATCACTAGATAATATGCGCCGATAAAATTAAGTCCGAAAGGGGATGTTAGCATTTGCTTATAATTTGCTACTGCGAAGTGAGGGTTTGTGAAATTTAACTGAGTGTATTAGAATTTTAGGGTTTGATGAAGGACGTGTCGATGTGAAGTAGAGAAACACCAAAGCTTTGTTTGGGGAATGATAATTGAAAGGAATAGATAGGAGAGCGATCTGTTAACTTGGACCACTTCCTTTATCTTCTCTTAAATTCCTTCCTACTAAACATTGATGTTATTCAGTTCATATAGGTTTAATTTGACAATTTTTTTTTGAACCATTATATTATATGACGATTCTTTATTTTTATTAGTAAATGTTAGTTGTCAGTATGTGTTATGTTTATAGTTAGGGTTTTAATCTTGGACCTCCTTAAGGGTTGGGTAGCTTAACTCGTTTTAGTTATGGGTTGAATGAGTTGGAGAAGTTAAAGGGGCCGGGGTTTAAAACCTGGCGAAGGAGAAATTACTAACATAACAACTAAATAACATTTGCCTATAAAAAAATAATGTCTAACTCCCAAGCCACTCGAGCTACATCTACATCTGGGAGACCATTTAATTATGAGATGAGAGAAAGGTTGGGAATTGGGATTGCAAAGTGATGAAAAGATTTCTATGTTTATGGGCGAGGAGAAGTTTGATTATTATTTATTAGTTTAGGAGTCTTCATCTATTAACCTTGTCAATTCTCTTCGATTTCAGTTAATATTGTTCATTATTGTTATCATTCCATCCAAATTTCAGTTAATAATTTTGTCCATTCACAATACGGATCCACATTTCCTTCAAAAAAATAAGTAAATACAGATCCATATTTCCTTTAATAAAAGAGTGACAATATTCTTACTTAAGTTTTCAAATGCAATATCATTAATGCACAAATCGATTGGGATGCCTTTTTTGATGTTGTTATCTGCCTTAAATTTTAGGTTGTTGAACAAGTTGAAATTGAGTATGTTCCGGAAAAGGCAGAGCTATATGAAGGCTTGGATGAAGAATTTAAAAAAATCTTTGAGAAATTTAGTTTCACCGAGGTTACTGATTCGGAGGTATGAAGTTTGTGTGAATTGTTTATTTTTCACAGTGTCTTCAGTTATTGTTTGATGTATTGTTTACTTGGATGCATCTAGGATAATGATAAGAAGGATGAGTTAGCAGAAAATGTAATTGCTAAGAAAAAGGCAGACTCTGATTCTGAAGAGGAAGAAAATGATACCGAGCAAAGGGAGAAAGGTGTCTCAAACAAGAAGAAAAAGGTTTAACATTTTGTAACATTTATTTATTGTTTATTCAATTTAACTACTGTGTTTGCTTCCATAATTATGCTAAAAGATTTATTTTGTTTTCAGCTTCAACGCCGGATGAAGATTGCTGAGCTGAAACAGGTTAGCTCAAGGCCGGATGTTGTCGAGGTTGGTATATTTTGTGTAGTGGTATCACCATTATAAAATTTGAGTCCTCATCCTTACTTTTTAGTCCGGTTTCTCACTGCCATCGGGCAAATTTAATTAAACAGTTTTTTTCCCCCTTTCCTTTTATTTTTAAGGTGTGGGATGCTACTTCAGCTGATCCAAAGTTGTTGGTGTTCTTGAAGTCTTATCGAAATACTGTACCTGTACCTAGGCACTGGTGTCAAAAGAGAAAATTCTTACAGGTTAGGCGACAGTCTAAATTGATCATTATGATTTAGAGATGCAAACTTGTATGATAGTTACGGTCTACTTGTGGGATGTATGGATAGTGTGAGGAAGATAACATCGATATGGTTTCTCTTATATGTATGTATGTGGTACTTGCAGGGGAGCAGTTGTGGCAATCACCAAGCCTGGAATTGTAGGTGTTTAGCACTGAGTAGCCTTGAATCATTTCTCTTTTATTTTCTTTGTTAGATTTCATGGGACTATGTGTGTTGTATAACAAGGGTTTATAATCATGTATCTTTTTTGTGTAATTCCATTGGGCATTTGTTTATAACCAAGGCGCTAATGGTTCTGCTTTTAATTTTCAGACACCTTTCATTGTGCTTAATGCCCGGGCTGAATTCCTCTTGTCTTCATTGTTTTATAATTAATAATTAAATATTCCTGACTACATAACTTCAAAATCATGCACAAATGAATTATTTGCATCTCATAAACAATTGTTATTGATTTTGCAGGGGAAAAGAGGTATTGAGAAACAACCCTTTCAGCTTCCTGATTTTATTGCTGCCACAGGAATTGAGAAAATCAGACAGGTAATGCAATCTCATCTGTTTGCATACGTTCTGATTCTTTTTTGATGATCACCCACAAAAAGAAATTAATATTCAACGAGAACACGGTTTTTGTAATTTACTTATAAAATTAATATGATAGTGTGTATTTGGAATGACACTTCTACACTCATCTGAAATGGCTTTCACGTTCAAGCATTGTTAATTCAACAACTGGATGTTACTGTTGCTTTCACAGTCATAAGACTGATATGGTGGTCTTCTGATTTTAATTGTCTTCTGGAGAGAATTTTCTTTATGATAAGAAATCATGCATATAATTATAAATTTTTGATGATATTTTAGATGTTTTGAATAAGCAAAAGTCCTACATACTTTTTGTTTATATTGGGAATGTTGATATTTACTTGCCTTCCAAATGGTGTTCTATATACTTGTCGATTTACATCCATTGTTCATTTTACTGTTTCTTTCAACTTAATATGAAACTTTCTCTTTGCAAAATATATGTATATGTCTTTTTTACGTAAGTTTATTACATTGCTGTAGTAGCTACTTACTTGCCAGGTTGTAAAATTTTCTCACGCAGGCCTATATTGAGAAAGAAGACAGCAAAAAGTTGAAACAAAAGCAAAGGGAACGCATGCAACCGAAAATGGGGAAAATGGATATTGATTATCAGGTTTCGTTTCTCTTTACCTTTTCCTAGTTTTGCACATTTTCCTTGCTTGCATGCTTTTATGTTGTGATCATTGCAATTTCAACCCTTTCTCAAGCGACTTTGTTTCTTGGTTGTCAGGTTCTTCATGATGCATTCTTTAAATATCAGACAAAGCCAAAGCTGACATCTCTTGGGGACTTGTATCATGAAGGAAAAGAATTTGAGGTATAATTCAGTTTAAAATGCTGCATACCGGATTTTCTAAAACCCAAGAGCTTAAGGCCTATTTAGTTTGAAAAATGCTTTTCTTTTCACTTCTTGCATTCACTTTTAATTTCAAAGTACTATTTTATTTTCACCTAATTTTGAATTGTCAACTCTCAATTTTCAAATATTTGTATAGGAAACACTAAACAGTGAAAACAACAACTTAGGTCCCGTTTACTTGTGAAAATATTATTTGTTTTTATTTTCCAAAATGTGTGTTTGTTTTACCTTGATGAGAGGCTCTTGAAGTGAACCATTGTTATGGAGAGAAAATGAAATGGTAGTTAATGAAAATACATTTCCGAAAATTAATGAAAACAATTTTGTGATATTTTTATTGTTTCTAGAAATGTAGACAATTGTTCATTTCAAGAAAGTTTCTTACCTCCTTGTTAGCAAGTAGATTTAACACATTTTAAAAAATGAAAATAGAAAATGTTCTAACAAAGTAAACGGGGCCTTATTTTCTCTATTTCTTATACAAATATCTGAAAACATAAAATATAGTGGAAAAGGGTGACATTCTTATTTAAAGTTAAAATGGGATGATGAACACGAACACACTTTCTCAAACTAAATAAGCCCTTAGCTTTTGTTTATCACATCTCCTTCTTTAGTAGATTGTTTGGGTAAAACTCTTCAGCTTTGTCAAATGCAAGACAATATTTTTTGAGTGGTTGGTTTAAAGATCACATTATTTTAACACCTTTTGATGAGATTTGTCCATGGATCTGTTCAAGTGTCAAGATCATTGGCACCTATACAAATTATAACTTGGTACTTATTTTCAATATGACATTGTTATAATGCTTGCGGTGCAGGTAAAGTTGAGGGAGATGAAACCTGGCATGTTATCACATGAGTTGAAAGAAGCTCTTGGCATGCCTGAGGGTTCTCCTCCTCCATGGCTTATTAATATGCAGGTAAAATCAGTGTCTTGGAATGTATATGTCATTATGTTGTATTATTCTGTTCATGGCCCTTCATTACATCAAATGTATCTGTTTTTTTCCTTTTCCCAGAGATATGGTCCTCCACCATCATACCCTCATCTGAAGATCCCTGGCCTGAATGCTCCTATTCCCCCAGGAGCTAGTTTTGGTTATCATCCCGGTGGCTGGGGAAAGCCTCCTGTTGATGAGGTACATTTTATATAATCACTCAAGTCTTTATTTATAATAATAATTATAGGTTTCTGAATTTTCTTTTTCATTAAGGGGCTTTCAACACTCATCCCCTTTCTTCTCATTTCATTGATTTCTTTACTTGTCTGTCTCTGAGCAGTTTGGGCGTCCACTTTATGGAGATGTTTTTGGTGTTCATCAGCAAGATCAGCCTAATTATGAGGTTGGTTGACATAAAAGTTCTACTTTGCAATTAGAGGGGTAGCTGCTTCCCAATTTAATCCTCTAATGTTTCCCTTTGTGAATTTCGATATCAAAATCAAGTACCCTTTAAGATTGATGTTTGAAACTAAGTGTATTTTTGGATGGTGTATTTGAAAATTTAGGTATTTGAACATTTAGAGGAATATAACATTCTAAGAAATTTAATTACTTCAATTAAATTTCCTTCATTATAATTTTTTGCTCCAGTGAAGTATTTAGATTTTTTCCATTTGTAAATTTTTGTTTGGTCAAATTGATTGGATTTTTTTATTTAGATGATAAAATTATAAAGTCTTGTTATCATCCATAATAAAATAAAAATCAAATACCATCATTCAATTAGAAAATTAGGAAAAAGAAAGTTTCTGTTGCTATATTTCAAATAATGGAACCATCACATTTGTGATTTGGTATGAGGACTTGTTCTCTGATCCGGGTGACACCTGATATTGAGATATTATTGGCAGTATCATTAAGCAAGAATAATCATCGCAATTGTTGTTTTTGTTGGAGGACAGTGTTTATAGCTTTTTTATCTCCGACATCGATAATACTGGGATCAAGTAGTATTTTTTCCCTCACTTGACACGGTCCCTGGTGAATGGAGGTAAATTTGAGAAGCTCCTAAAGCCTGTTGTGATGGTACTGATGTCCCTCCTCATTCTGGGCATCACTGCTGTCAATGGCTATTGGGTTCTTGCTGGAAATCAATGATGACAACTACTATTGTAGTGAACCTCACCCTGCTGCTGCTGTGGCGAGGGTAAAGATCAGGACAGGTCTTCAGTGGCACGGTGTGATGTGGTTCTAGGCAGCGTGATATGTGTCCTCTTCTGTTTTGAAACCACTGTACTGAATCATCTTCTTAAATAGTATATCATTTTAATATAAAATATAATTATAAAAGTTGAAATAACTTGGGACACTTAGATTTCAAACTGGTCAAAACCCCCCTCTTTCTGTTGTGAATATGAAGAGGAAGGGCGGTACTGAAGGGGTTCATTTTTTGGGAAGTTTGGGTGTGGCTTTTGTCACGGGCAGAGGAGTATGCTTATCGGATGCATTATTCTTTCTGCCAATAACTCTTGTAATCAGACTCTGTTTTCTGGGTTTATTAATCCATTCCATAGTAAAGTTTCAGTTCCTATCAGATTCCTAGTTACATCTTACATAATTGTTCTCTCAATGTAGGAAGAGCCGGTTGATAAGACCAAACACTGGGGTGACTTGGAAGAGGAGGAGGAGGAGGAGGAAGAGGAAGATGAGGAGGAAGAGGAAGAAGAAATGGAGGAGGAGGAACTTGAAGCCGGTATTCAGTCTGTTGATAGTCTGTCAAGGTATTGTTATATGTTACTAGTTTCTTTTTTTTCAGTATTATTTTGGTCAAAAGTGTAGATTCTATTTATCTTTCTATGGATTGGCATAATAAGTGACCAATTGAGGTAAATTTAAGGACCCATCGTGTGGCTAATTTAGTTAAGGAGTTTAATAATTAGCAAAGCTTACTAACCACACGGATGTTTCACTAGTCCTTAAATTTAACTTTTTGGCTGAAATGGTCCATGTTTATAATGCTCTTAATATGGGTGCTTGGTTTTTGTAGATGATAGGAGCCTAGTTTGGATTTTGTTTTTATTTTCCTGTTTGTTTGTTTGTGAGCTCATTTTTTTCCTCATTTCTTTTGCATTTTTGTCTTCAGCACACCCACTGGGGTGGAGACACCTGATGTTATTGACCTTCGTAAGCAACAGAGGAAGGAACCTGAAAGGCCTCTTTATCAAGTTAGTCGTTCTTTCTATTGCTGCTCTTTCATCAGTTTTAGCTTGTCTTGATCAGTTAGTTGATGTCATTAATCATATTTTCTGTGAAGGTCCTTGAAGAAAAGGAGGAAAAACTTGCTCCCGGAACTTTGCTTGGAACTACACACACGTATGTTAAATTTTTATAATCTTTTTTATTATAGTATTTTTTGTTCCTCCCCCTCCATTTTTTCCTCACAATTTTATTTATCTTGATATACTCTTTCGATCCAGGTATGTGGTTGGCACTGGCACCCAGGAAAAGTCAGGGGCTAAAAGGGTAAGAATGAAGAGTTTCTTGCTCTTTTATTTTTTGGGGTAAGGGGGCTATGTACGGTTATCTTTTATAGTGGGATAATATGTTTCATGGTTTTCAGGTGGATTTGCTTAAAGGTCAAAAGTCAGATAAAGTGGATGTCACTTTACAGCCAGAGGAGTTGGATGCCATGGAGAATGTTTTACCTGCAAAGTATGAATTCTATTTTGAATTTTTTGTTGCCCATTATTGATGTTAATATCATGTATCTAGTTTGTAACCTCTTCTGGAACTATTCCAGGTATGAAGAAGCAAGGGAGGAAGAGAAGTTACGGAGTCAGCGTGAGGATTTCAGTGACATGGTTGCTGAGGTGTGTTGCATTCAATCTTCAAATCATACAAACCTGTACATTTTTTTTACAAAAAATATTGATTGCAATTTTATATTTAATTATCTCTCCATCTGGTGCAGAATGAGAAGAAGAGGAAGAGAAAGATGCAAGAAAAGGATGGCAAATCCAAGAAGAAAGACTTCAAGTTTTAAGGTTGTTCGGTTTCTCTTTATTTTGCTGGTAAATGGAAGATCTGGAGTTTATCTATTCATCTATTCGTCTTTTTCTATGAGCTGCAGAGGATTGGTTTTTAGCTGTGTTTTATCACATATGTAAAATGTTGTTGTCTGCAAGTTTTTATGTTTTGGATAGGAATATACTAATGTAATAATACGATGAAAACCTTATAGAGCTGTGTCAGATGCTTTAGTTGGAAATTCAATACCATGCATCATTATTAAAAATTCGTTAATGAGGCAGATACTTCGGATGATTCGCATCTTATGGTTCTGGTTCTAATTAATCCATTTGGGAGTTTTTGTGCAAAGAGAGGCAGGTATCTTATGGGATATCAACTTCGTATTATTATATTTTTATGAGGCAATGTGGATACTTGTGGAATGATGCCTTAGGAGGACCGGGGAAACAAAATGAAATTAACCCAAGCTTTTCAATTATCACATACTGAATTACACATAAATCACTATGAGTTGTGGTTACAGTAACCTTTACTGTAATAAAAAGTAGTTTTTAGGTCATCCAGAATGGTTCCCCCCACTGAGAATATAAAAACAGGGATGTCCTTTGCAACAGACCAAACAACAGGAGCAATCTGTTACTTTTGTTTACTTACACTCGTCACTTATTTGGATATCGAGAAAGTAAATTTGTTCCTCCTAGATTGTATATAGGTGTATCCTATAAATTATTTGAAGCCATCCAATCTAGTTAGTGGCTTATGCATGCTTTTATTCTTGTGGCAACAAAACTGGGCTCCACTTTAATCAAATCTCTTTCATTTCTTCCTACTCGGTTCCCCGACTATTGAACAACGTATGTGTTATCATAATCTTGTCCCACTGCCAACATCTAAATGAAGGGTCCTAATTGGTTCAGACTTTTGAGAGGGCAAATGGATGCATGTAGTCAGATTTGTGGTCCTTTGAATCTAAAGGTCAGAAATGGGAAACCATTCGTCATGGTGCATGGTGTCCCTAAATTTCTGGATATAGACCCACACCACATACTATTTGATAGCTTTTTCCCACCATCTATGGTACGTATCAAATGGAAGATTCGGCTACTGCGATCGTGATGCTTGTGTGGGCACGATTAACATGCATCTGAGTGCTACACTATAATAATAATAAAAATAATGTGGACGGTTGTTACCAAGTAAGCTATTTTAACAAGTAGTATGATACTAAGGGATCAGACTGAAAAGGACATATGTTGCTTCTATTTATCATTCTAAGTTAGATAAAAACACAAATTTTGATATGGGAAATAAAACCAATCAAGCCAACCATAAAGAGGAAATATCCCATCAGATATCTCTGGAAAATAGTTAGCTTATCACTAAGGGTTCGTTTAGTTCATCAGAGAAGAGAAATTTTAATGGATGGGAGAAAGGGAAGAAGACAAATTTTTAATAATTTCGTGTTTGATTTAAGGAGAGATTTTAAATGGGTTTAAAGTTCTCCTCCTCTCCAAAATGGAGAAAGAGTAAAAACAACATCAGTTGTGTTTGATTTAACTAAGGGGAGGAGAAGAATTTTAATGGAGGGGAGGGGAAGGGAGAGGAGAGAAGGAAAGTGGAGAAATGTTTGATTCAAAAGAGAAGAAAGGAGGAGTAGAGATAATTTTTTAATGATTTTGTGTTTAGTTCAAAGAGAGTGATGTTAAATGATTTTTATATTGTTTTGATTTCTTCCCTCCTTCCCTCTTACAATTTGAACCGAACGCAAAAATTTAACAATCTTTCTTCTCCTCTCCTCTAAACTCCACCAACCAAATAGTACAATTTTAGGTTTTCTTGCGTTTTACATATTACATGTTAAATTTTTTTATTTACAACTGTAATTGGAGCTAGAAGAGTGACCGGTGTAGGCCATAAGCCATGGTCCACCACAATTTAATATAATTTTTAAATTAATAGTAGTATAGTGGTATATTATATTATATATTAATTCATCTATCTCAAAATATAAAAAAATTAAATATGATATTTTTTTAATTTTTAATTTAATATTATTTAATTTTTTCAATTGTACCATATAATCAGTATTATGTGCATCATAATCTAGTCATTATATTTTCTTTTGTATATTTTAATATAATGAAGAACACACTAATAACAATAATAATATAATAAAATTTGTATTCTTTCTTTTATTTATGTTGATTTTTTGTGTATAAAATGAATAAAAATGACATATATTATAGAACGAATGAAATAATATAAATATAATAAATAGTATATACTAAATCATTACAAAATAGTGTTCAAAAAATATTTGGATTCCTTTTTATATATAAAAAATATCTTTACAATGTTCTAAATAAATTTGATAACTTTTTTTAGATGTGTTATCCTAATTGTTTTAGATGACCAATATTATATTTGGTCAGGAAGTTCAATTTTTATTGTCTTGTCCCACGTAGATCAAATTCCTAACTCAACCCTAAATACAAATAATGACTTTTTCAATAACCCCACCATAATCATGAACTGTGACTTCTTTGAATTCGTTATTAGACTACTATCCACCGGGATGCATAGTCATATAGTTAAGATTTTTTGCCCCTCCAAAGAATATGTTATACAAGTGACAAACCGAGATACTCTCACAAGTCACAAGCATTGCAGTTAACATAATCACACATTTTTTTTCTTTAATCTTTCGGTTCGTAAGACAAAGTATTCTTCATTTAATCGAAATATAAATAAAATATGATTGATAACTATTTTAGATATAACTTTGAACTCGGGTTATTTTTAAAAATTTATCTTTAACTGAAATATATTAACCACTTAATTATTAGAATGCTTTTGATATAAGCCTTTTAGTAATTATTTTTAAATAAATAAAGACTAATATCCTTTTTTTTTAAAAAAGAAAAAGAAAAGATGATACTTATTTCTTAGGTATTGTCCAATAGAAGATAAAAATTCACTAATTTCTAACAGAGAAAAGGAGAGCAAAAAATTCGTAAATAACAGTGCTTATCGTTAAGGTCGGATTGTTACATACCTCATCTCATTCTTTAAGTAAAATACTAGATATTATATTTCTTCATATTTTTCCTAATCATTCCCTTCTTTTATAGATCTTTTGTTTTCTCATTTATGATCTCACCTTCACCTCTAGGACGGGTTAACCTCTCATAATTTCTTACTTAGTAATGATGGATCGCACATATCATCTAGAACCACTATGAAACATTATCCATACCAACCCTAGACTATGTATCAAAACGCATCCTGTTGGAACCACTCCTAGAGTTCTTTGGTTGCTCACCTGCCTCTAAACTATAAGGTCTCTTGACCTACTTCAAGGCTCGATCCAAGTCGTCCTCCTACAAATTTATTGTCAAATATTGCACATAATTTCAATGATATCTCTAATTAATTTTTTTTTCATAGATAAGATGACTAGAAACTCATACACAATTACAAAATCTCAAATTCAAATTAAAAACATGATATCTAACCTAACAATAGAGTATTTGTGAGTTAAATTATGATTTATAACATTTATAATTACTTACTATAAAGTTGCAGTTTATATAGCAATTGTGCTATCTACCATGAAACACAATAATTTATCAAGTCAAAATTTTATTGTTACTCTCCTCCATACATCACATGTGGGGGAAAGTCGTTAGCCTTTTATGTGGGTAACACAAAAGTATTTAAAACGACCTAGCTGAATAATGTGAAATTTCTATTCACTTTGTAAAGATTCATTTATCTTTTATACCTCACTTCTTTAGTAAAGTTTACTATGGATGCACGAAGTCTATAGGATTACTCAAAACTTTTATCATGTACTCATTTTTAATTCTTTTTAAAATAATTTTAATGATATTTTGTAAAAATGTTTAAGATACTACAAAAAAAATTCACAAAAATTAAAAAGTTTTAGTTTGTGATTAATTAAATATAAATTTTTTAAACAATATAAACTCAAAATAAAAGTAACGAAAATATATCTATAAATTAATTTAAACACAAATTAGAATAGCCGACTTTGTCGTTTCCTTTAAATGTTATGTTTTAATAAAAAATAAATATATTGTAATTCATAGAAGTTTTCTAACACGTGTTATAAACGATTTTGCTAATATGGGTTGACATGTATGGTCGACTCTTTCATCTCCACTTATTAATTATTTCTGACCTGAATTTGATTCTTAATTTTTTTATTTATTGATAAACGAAATGTAAATTTCACTATCAATTTTCGTGAGCTAGGTGTTTTTCTTTGACATTGAAGAATGTGAGATTTCTAATCTAATTAACCTATATATCTTTAGTTACTTACGTCATCATAACTTAGTACGATAGTTTTAAACACCACGTACACTTTCTTTTAAGATCTATTACATTAATGAGCTTATATTTTGTGCATGTAAAGTGCAAACTAATGTACATTTTCAAATTTCCAAAACAAGAAACAAAAAAATCACATCAGAGTAGTAGAGTAATGTATGAAAAAACTCAATAGTACGTAAGAGTAAAAAACTCACTAGTTGCATATAAATTGCTTAAAATAAATACTTAGTCTTTTTATTTTTTAAATTAATTTTTTGGTCTCTCTATTAACTAATTCTTAGAAATTTTTTGTTTATGTTAGTTTTGATGATATAAATTTCTCATTAACTTTTTTATTATTAACTTTTATTTACATATTAA
>JBBPBP010009779.1:13133321-13155831 GCA_037974735.1 Cicer chorassanicum | reverse complement strand
TATATATATATATATATATATTTGTAATGATTTTAATTAAAATTTTAATTATGAAAATAAGTTATTTAATTATTTTGATTAAATTTGGATAGATAAATGTGAAAATTATTAATTTAGTCAATTTTAATAGATACTATAATAATGTCATGTTAGAGTTAGCCTTAAACACCAATAATTTTTGTTATTATTTGTATTATTACACCCACTATTATTTATATAATAATATGATGCATTTTAATTTATGATGTAGATTTATTTAATGCACAATAAAATATTTAGAATAGTTAGTCTTTTAATTGAATATTAAGTGTGACTTAATCGTGTGATCTCATTGCATCAGTATTTGAGATATGAGATATAAGTCACGTTACATAATCATAATCGTTATGTAAGTGTCATTAACGATTTTCATGCGACCATAGTGAGTAGTCCTTCGACTTGAAGGCACTACAATCCTTACTTGGAGAGTTGTATACTTTGAGGTCATCAAATATTTTATAACGGTGGTTATTGGGTCTACAATAAACCATATAGAGGGATGTGAGCGGAGTTGTGTTTTAGGCATCTCGATAGAGTGATATGTGAAATGTGTGTGTCCACGCAAAAATAATCCAATATAAAATATTGAGTATAATAGTGATTGCACATATACTCGATAATCGAAAAACGAAGACCTAATAAGGATGACACTTTTATTTTGTGCTCAATTAAGACATTTATATAAAGTGACATTACTGCACAGTAAATAATCACAGTAAAGTTAAAACTGTCCCATTAATTCGGGAGCAATAATACATTGCTAGATGCTACTCATTGTTTATAATATTTAATATTAATTTAACATTTTATATTATTGCTAATTAAAAGGGAGTGTCACACGATAGAACGAATAAATTGAAAAGTAAAAGTTTATTTAAAAAATTATTTAATTAAATAATGATCAAATTGATTAATAATTTAGTTAAATAAAATGAACTGGACTTGTAGCGTACAAGATTCACTATTGTAGCAAGGTAGAAAGAAACATTATATACATGATATATTGTGTATCTTTTTAACTTAATCATATAATCAATCACTTTTACTGTAGGTGTCAGCTAGCATTCTAAGGCAACTATTCACATAGACTAGGTAGAAACACTACCACATTAGGATGTTGGTGATTTGTTTTACTCGACGCTTCAAGAGATAAACACATATTCATATGAAAATATTGTATATGCGTGTGTAATCCATGACAATGGATAATTTATGCTATTGAGAATGATTTAAAAAAATATTTTTTGATTTTCCAAAATGTCCGTGTAGACAAATTAAAGAAAATTATTCAACAAAATGTTTATAGTACTAATACAAATCATCAGCTTATTTGACATGTTTATAGTAACTATTGATCTAATGTCATAGTACCATAGAACTTGTCAAATTAGAATAATGAAATAATAGTATTAATCTACATGGAATGCTCCACGACATCAGCTTATTTGACACATCATCAATTTTTGGACAAAAAATTTGATTAAGAGACTAAAACTAGAGAAAAGTAAAATGGATGGACTAATTTCATAAATCAGTTAAAACATAAAAATCAAAACTTGCGAAAAATAAAATAGAAGGACTCATTCCATGAATTAATTAAAATATAGAGATCAAAACTGTAGTAAAATCATAATTTTTTTTAATGAAATACAAGCATTTATATAGTATTTACAGTTTAGTTTAACAATAAAATTATAATTTTTGTTTTTCAAATTTTTGCATGAGAAATATTTTAGATATTTTTTGTGGTTTTGGATGCGAATTTGTAAATTAATGGTTTCAAATTAAATAAGAAATAGAATACTTGTATATACTATGGTTTTGATGAAAAGGAAGGATATATAAAATGAAAGAAATATTATATATTTTTTTATTATTCTCTCTGTAACCAATAAAATTTCCTATTGGTTTCATTATTAGAATAGATCTATGCAATTCATTCTATTGAAATATGTTTTAGATGGATTGACTATAATTTTGTACTTCTTTGTATCTAATTTACATGTCTTTGTTTCCTCATTTTACATGTGCATTCAAACTTTTTTCTTTTTAGATAAGCAAAAAGTGTGAGAATTTTTATATTTTTTTAATTTATATCTTTGAGTTTTAATTCTATTTATATGTTTTGATATATTTGTGGTCAATTATTGTTGTTAACATTTGGTTCAAATACTTCAATTTTTTGTCCAAGTTATTGCGTATATTTCTTTACATACTATATTATGTGTCATCCAATGTATTTATTGGATATATGTTGAAACTTGAAATAGTTTTCTAACACTAATACACACTTCTTAAATTTCAGTGATAATATGAATAAGTTATACAATATTATATATGATGACACGTCAGTTGTTAGATAACTAAAATTAATATTTAAATCAGATAGAGGAATATAATTTAGAATTAGGATAACAATTCGTTATTGAAGAATAAAGTTCTTTAGATTCAATTTATATTGTTTATAGTGTCTTTTTCTATTTTTTCTTATTATACCATTATTGATATGGACTTAGAGGAAAATTTATATGTTATGTGAAATGTTGAATTTGTTTTGTATGGTTATATACTAAAATGTATTTTTAACTTTTTTCAAATAGTAAATTATTTTTTTATTTGTACAAAATAGTAAATTAGTTTAGTACTAGAAAAAAAAGTTATCACAAATGCATATTTTTTAGCAATTTTTTTTTTGCATTTAGTGAAACATGTTTCTATACACCAAAGTAGTTCCACGTTACTTAAAAATTGATATTATAGGTAATTTATAAACTATACTTGCACTCTTCAACCCATCGAGACACTTTTTCTAAAGAAAAAATTATACAAATTTATGTAGATTATTATCAAATTGTATGCATAATATTATATGTTTACCTTGCGACGTATAATATTCAATCTCGATAAGCGATAATGATACCACATCCTTAGAAAATATCAACTCAGCAAAATAAGAAAAATGTGAGAGTCTAAACTTATTCATTTTAAACGATCAAAATCGCACAATTAATAAATTTAGAAGATCAAAAGTATATTTAAAAAAAAATTAATCCAAAATTGGACTTATAGTTCAAGGGGTTGTGGTTATTCCGTAAGACTACTATCTAGCTAATACTAAATAAAAGTATTTTAAAAATATTGATGTTACTATGTAATAAAGAAAAAGAAATATATCACACGTACCTATATTTTTAACACAAGTTTGTCGTTATAACTTTAGTAGATCAGTATTGTCAAATTTGCAATATTAACAATGTATTTATTTACTATGAGTTGGGTTCAGCAGAAAAGGTTAGAATCCTACAACGTACTGAATTTAAATTTAAATATCTACTAAAAAAGATATCTACGTTAAATATTTAATACGTGTGTCCGATACACCTCAAATAAAATTATCTTTAATGAAAAGAATATATAGAAAAAAAAATTCTATGTACCTATCAATTAAGTAAAATATAATTCAATGTATCTTATGGACATTTCAAAGAAAATATAATTTTCTGAATATTTTTCTCGATAAATAAATATGTCATTAATATCAGTCCAAATTCAGCATAAAATCCACCCTTCTATGAAAAGTTGTAGATAACCCACATAATCGTTTAGTTGAAATTTTAGAAAAAAAACAACATACAAATAGCATTACACTAAATGCTAGTCTTAGTAGCACACACCTTCTATAGTACACACCTATCCATAACACATGTTTAAACCACTTTCAGCAAGTGGTATTATGTGTCTCTAATAACCTATTATTCAAAAATTCTATACATGACCATCAAGTATTCACCGATCATTCTAACAAGATATCAGGTATGGGATTATAATTCGATTTAGTTCGAATTTGAGCCTTGAGAATAAAATTGTGTTAAATTGTTTAAAGGAGGTCTTTGTCGTTTATATATACATATAGTCTTATACTTAATTCGAAGAATTAGCCTTCACCATTACACATGAGAATATATCCTACTTATAAAAAAATGGTAAGCTTAAGGGTTTCTTTTTGGGTACAAAATTCAAAAGTTTATTTCAATCATTGTAAAAAGATTTCTACAATAATCCCCCTGCCTCTGTTTTCAAGGCATTTTTATGGTTCAAATTGTTTGATAGGTAATGGTAGTGAATCTTATGCTGTCTCCGACCATCAAGCGTTGTTTTGGTAGTTGTCCTTCACACATCAAATTAATTACTACAACTTCAATTAATCATCCTCTATGTTCTATGTGGGCCACAGCCCACATAAGCTCTAGCCAATATATTTAAGGATGCTTAGAACAAGTATTAATTTATCACGCATCCATAGACTTTGGCTTAATTATATAACACGTGCATGCATCAAATAGATATACCCAAGCCAACTTGGTTACATCTAATCACATGACATAAGAGACTATAATAATTACTAACTACCACCTCTTTTAAGACCGTCCCTGAAATTTTAGGTGTTATGTAAGAGTGGTGAAATTTAGATTATAACATAATATGTTTTATATGAGGTCGTTAGATAGGGATGACAAAATAACATGTATCCGTTTGTATCTATCCGAATTCATCTTGATTTGAGCGGAGAAAACCTGTTTTGATTGAATGCGGATGCAGATTTTTTCCGAAATTATAATTCGGAGGCGGGGACGGGTTTGGGGTGGTGATATCTACCCACACCTAATTCTGCCTTGCAAGTAATATTATTGTAATTTTTAAATTTTATATACATATATATTGAATATACTTTATATTTTTTTAAATATTAAAAATTATAATCTTACTTCTATAAAATTGTTTTTTTAATTTTATTATTGTCTAAGAATAATTATTTTACTATATTAATTATAATAGATATGATTTTTAAATTTATAATTTTATATTTATAAATGGGTGCGGGTGTGAGCGGAAAAATCATAACCCCGTTGCGGGCGAGATGAGGGCTTAAATTTCACATCCGCTATGAAACGGGACGGGTGCGTATTTTCCCGATTAGTCGGGGCAGGGATGGAGGAGGCAAAATCCGCCATTGCCCCGCCCCATTGCCATGCCTACATTTGGATCAACAAAAGTTAATGTATTTGATCCATATAATTTAGATTGAAAATAATTTTTTTATGTGACAATATATTTTTTTTAATAAATACTTTAACCTAACAAATGAGTTTGTTAATATATATATACACTTATTAAAAAAATTGGTACCTCTATAAATTTAAAGTTTTGTGTGACTGCATCTCTCGAATACTCTTCAGGACTCGTTTCATGGGCATGATAAGATAGAAATATGGACAAGATAAATAGTACATGATAAATAAGATTAGTTTATGTGTTTGATGCACAACAGATAACCAAATGATATGATTTATATTTTGATAAAATGAAAAATTTGTCCTTATAATCTATTTAACTTCTTTTCTTTCAAAATAACATTCATATATTTTTTTTATAAATAAATAAAAAATATAAATAATGTATGAAGTAATTTTATATATTTGAAAAAATTGTGATTTCTCTATCCATCACAATTGAAGAATAATTCACTATCATAAAAATGTAAATAATTTATGAAGTAATTTTATATACTTGAAAAATTTGTGATTTCTCTATCATCACAATTGAAGAATGACTTACTATCATAACATCATCTCGATTGATCAAACTCACTAAAAATTCTCCGCTTAATCCCTATGTATCCATTAGTAGATTTTTAATGCTACGATTTTCATAAAACAACATCGAAGAATGACTCGCTCTCGTAAAAATTGTAAAACTAACCTTAGATATAGTATCATATTATTTTGTTCTTGTGAATTCATATTTACTTATATATAAAAGTATCAACATTATTATTATTATTATTATTATTATTATTATTATTATTATTATTATTATTATTATTATTATTATTATTATTATTATTATCCATCAACACAAAATAGAATATCAATACATCATAACACACAACATAGATAGTAGAGGAAAATAATTATTTTTATCCATCAATTTTTTTGTATGTTGTTATAGAATAAAATAAATAAGAAAACAAACAAAAACATCATATGTGAAAAGAGGAAATCATCTAATGTCACCAATCATAAAATCAACTCAATATCACCAACATAAAACAATCATAAAATCAGAGAATTATTTCATCAATCATAAAATCAGAGAATTATTTCATCAACACAGTAATAAAAAGAAAATTAAGGACAAATATAAATAGAGGGAAAACAATAAGTTGGGAGAGTATCACAACGTGACAAAAAGGAGAGCACACTGGAGAGAGAAAGGAACACGACCAGTAGAAAGTAGAGAAGGAGAGAGAATATTTGTTAACGTGTTGAAAATGGATTATTTTAATCTACTTTAAATTAAATTAAGAATTAGAAAATAGAGATGAAACAAAATAGAATAAGTGTATCATATTGTTTAGTTATCCATCAAACGGACCCTTAGAGTCTCTATACCCTTTACTACTCTGAAATAAAATATAGATAAAAATAATAACTGAAAAGTTGATGTGTCTAATCTTAATTTTTAATTAAATAGATCACATTTTCAATTATTTTTTTATTTATATTTCATTCTAAAACAAAGGATTATTTATTAACTTTTAAATATTTTTATCTTACTAATAAATATAGATCATCTCTAATACCAGATGATTTTAGAAGGATAAAACAAAACACACATAACAAAATAATTTTATTATTGATATTATTTTCTCCTGGTGATATTATTCGGCAATTAGAAATGATCCACTTGTCATCATGTGCCTACCAACTGTTTTTAACCTTGTTGCTAAAAATCTGGCCCCACAATTACCACCCCCTCCCTTACCCCTAACCTAATGTCGACAATCCATTTAGAAAAACAAAATTAGCCAATATGAACCATAATGTACTTGCCTAAATACCTTCTCTCTAATTAATTTCCTTGTCAACTTTGTATTTCTATTGGTGGCCCCTTCTAATCAAATTATAATAGCATACCACAAAATAGCATCATGCAACATCTACGTCCATTTTACAACCAAAACATATACAACACTATCAGTGGTCTTAAACCTTCCATGTGTCAACCACTCACCTTCACCTTAGGGGTTAAGTTTCTCTCTCTCTTTTTTTTTTATATATTTTAAATTGAATACTTTTTATATATAAACAAATTTTAATGTTTGAGTCAAATAAAACTATAATGAACGGTAAAAAATTTCTTTAAAAAATTTAACACCGTTATATTTTTATAGTTAAATTTAAATAAAAAATTTCTGATTAAATTAGAAGAGACTTAAACCATATCATATATTTTATAATTTCTATAGTATAATAATATAATATACTTGTGGTAGAAGAAAGAACTCCTAGGTTGTTAGAAGCATAGTATGCAATAAATTTTATAGGATTGCGCCGTCTGCTATACATTACATTACACCCCCACAAACAATAATCAAAACCTTTCACCACACACAACCTCAATTAATTTTTGCTTACAATTATTTGTCCTTTTATTTCAACAGATAGATAAGATCATAAATAGGCAATATCAGAAATAGACATCTTATAGATAAAAGACATGCTCATGCTCACTTCTTCTCACTTTCTTTGCCCATTTAAAAAAAAATCACTCCAAATTGCATACCCTTTTGAATCTCATCCTCTTCTTAATCAAAGGCCTAATTTTTTTGCTGTTTTATTTCTCCTTCTTATCACAGCTTGATCTGATAAATTAGTGTTTTTGAAGAGTTGAATTATATATATGGGTTTGAGTTCTAAACAGGTTTCTAGCAGTGGACTTGATAATTGGAAACAGAACTTATTGGAATCTCAAGACTTAGAGCTACCAAAACCTCATCACATGATGAGAAAACATCATCAACAACAACAACAACAAACAGAACAGGTTCTGAAGTGTCCAAGATGTGAATCAACAAACACCAAATTTTGTTACTACAACAACTACAACAAGTCTCAGCCTCGCCATTTCTGCAGAGCTTGTAAAAGACACTGGACTAAAGGTGGAACTTTACGCAATGTTCCTGTTGGTGGTGGCAGAAAAAATAAAAGGGTCAAAAAATCAAACACACCAATTACTTCTTCCACCACCAAAACCACAACAACAGCAACTAATGCTATTTGCACCCCCTCAATTTCAAATATGAATGGTAATGGTTTGAATAGCAACATGACTATTCAAACCCCTCTTGGAATTAGTGATCACAAAAGTAATAATATTCCTTCATCTCTCTATCAAGCTCTTATTCATCCACCATCTTTGTTTCTACAACAGAATTTGATGAATACTAGAGACTTATTAGAAAGCAAAGATTTTGGTATTGGTAATGGAATTTTTACTAGTACTAGTTGTTCAACTTTGCCTATTCTTCCTCAAAATCAAAGCTTACTCTTCCCTTTTTCAACATCAAGTTCTTTTGACACTACCACTTGTTCTTCTTCCAATGTTTATTACTATGGTGAGGAGTTTAAAACAATGGAAGAACCAACCATCAACAGTATAGTTCCAACCACAAAGCCATGGGAGATGTCATTACCAGGAATTACAAGTGCTGGAATGGAAACTTCAAAATATTGGAATTGGGAAGACATTGATTCATTAGTATCAACTGATTTAAAGGATCCTTGGGATGATTCTGATATCAAACCTTGATACTAAGAAGAAAAACGAGCAACACCAACTACATGCACGATGCATGGTTTTAAATTGCAGTTACGGTTGAGGTTATGCTACAAATTTTTATGTTGCAGCAAAATGTAGTCAATCAAATCAATATTGTAGTCGTATATATTGCGACTGTAATTACGATTGCAGACTGCAATTTAAAACCATAACAAATACATGTGTTATTGTCCATAGATTAATTAGCTATTTAATTTAATTTAATTGGGATGTTTTTGTGTTTCATACAGATAAGTAAGTGTTTTGGTTTTCCATATGGAGCATAGTATTATTTGGTGCTGGTTTTTTCTGCATATGTAATTCTTATCAAACAACAGTATTTGGATTGGAGCTGTCATGTTTTAGTTTCAGCTTCAGCTTTAAGCAAAAGGGTCCCAATTAGCTGTAATCCACTCAGTTTGCCTCTTTGTTCATCTCTCTATTATTTTCTCTAATCTCTAATAAATTGGTATGTTAGTTTATGCAACTAGTCTAGCATTATTTCTAAATATATATGGGATTTTTTTTTTGAAGTTTTCTGAGTGTTTTTTTATTAAGACAGAATGTGATGGAAGATTCTTATGGATATGTTTATATACTTGGGAATGATATTGTCACAAGGATTGTATTGCTTCTGAATCAGCACCTGCACCACTTCTTGAGATCATGCTTGATCTTGGGATTAAAACTATTATGGTTGTATATTGTATATTAATAATCTATTAATATTATTTGTCTCCGGATTCATGTTGGTTAATATAACAACTTAATTCGTGGAATCATACAATATATCGATTTCAAGTTAATTCAATTGTAAACTCAAAATTTATCAAACTCAAGAATAAAACCGAGTTTGCTTAATTCACAATAAACTTTGACGAATTTGCAAAGAATTTTAAATAAAGTTTTTTATCTTTTTTATCTCAATATTAATATTTGATTCATTATCTTCTTTGTTAGTTTAATTTTATTCATGTCAATATTTTCTTTATTATTGAGTTAAATTAATTTTTTGAATTATTAATGTATTATTGTTTTATATAAATATATATACCATTTCTTTTAAATTTTAATACGAGGTAAACTAGTAAAAATCTAATTTACAAATCGATTTTACATATATATTATCGTTATATTAGTTTACTCAACTCACTAGTTGATTGAGTAAGAAAAAAACTCATGAATTGATCCATAAATCCGTTTAATTATGTTTTTCTTTTTGTTGGTATGTGATAAAGTGGGCAGAAAACATGAAAATAAATGTATCATTTCAAAGATGTTGTAAAAAAAAAAGGTTTACTTAAACTCTGAATTTTATAAATTTTGCCAGGTCATTTCTATGTGAGGTTGCTTGGTTTTGATCTTCATTCTAATTGAATAGAATAGTCAATATATATAGTGTACGGTATATTGGACCACACCATATATTGAAAGTATTGTTTTGTGATTGTCGTTTCTTCTTTATTGAAGACGGAAGAGCCATGGACCAATACAATAGTAGACCTCTTTTTAGTCACAAAGTTTCCCCACTGAGAAATAAATTAAAAACTTTCATTTGAATAATTGCAGGCAATTGGTAAACACTAGCAGCTTTGTACTTTATGCATGTGAGGACTCAAATCCTACCATAACAACCAATAGCCACAATCATCTTCATCACATTCATACGCATGCGTTTCTGGTCTTTAACTTATTAAAAATATTGATATATGTAGCACAACAGCCAGTCTATCTCATAGGGAGTTTAATGTTAATAATACGTTACTGTTTCTTATATATTATTATAGCTATAACTCATACCAATTTGAATTTGATGCGGTCACTAATTACATGCATTTACGCGGTCAGTAACTGTGTGATTATCAGATCTTAATTAGATGGTCTTGATTTCAAATAATTTTTCATTTTTTAAATATAAAAATTATCGAATTAGAGATCTGAATCACAAGTCACTGACTGTGTGAATGTGTGTCATCAATGACGCTAGGGAAACCAGACCCTATTCACACACGGTAGGTTAATTTGTTTTCATTAAATTCGCTGGCCGTGGCGAAGCTTGTCAAATGTTTATGAGGTAGCCAAATATATAAAGAAAAAATAAAAGATACTTTTTTTAATTTAATATATTAAATTTAACCAATAAGTGAAAGATTTCATAGTAATTTTTATATTTTATATAAAATGTAAATTAAAATTGCAATAAGAAAAATAAACGTTCAACGATATTTTTAGAAGTCAAATTTATCTATTATTGAATCTATGATAATTAGTAATATTTTATTTTTAATTTAAACAATTAAACTATTTTTTAAAAATTCAACATCAAATTTATTTATGAGTTATGTCTTGATATTTTCTATTGTTAAAAAGTATTTAATTATTTGAAGTTTAAATAGAGATTAAAAGTGTCTAAACCATACAAATAGATATAATAATTTTTTGATTTTTATGTTTCTCTTTATTTTTACTAATAAATATATTTAGGGTAGATAAATGTATATTACTGAGGTAATTAAACCTAAAATTATACTTACTTAATGCAAAAATAATATTATTTGGAGTAGTCAAGACTACCTCATAGAAAAGAGAAGTTTCGCCCCTGTGGTGAATCTAAACATACACTATAAATCCAAGTTTATATTTGTGATGTGGACATAATTCTTGGGTCCTAATGTGTTTTAAACGTGACTTTTGTGAATCTATAAATCCAAGTTTTAAAATGACTGTGCTTGGTGGGGTATTCTACCCTAGTTTCACAAATACACTTAGCACGTGTTTAGTATTGTTGTGATTAAAATTGATTTTGTAAAATTGATTTTAGTTTAGCTGTAAATTAAATATAAAGTGAATTATGTTTGAATATATTAAGTAAAAATGAGTTCAACATAAATTTCAATGTAAAAATCACCTTTAAACTCATTCAAAAGTTACAAATTATAATTCAAGTTAAAATCAATTCTTTAAGTAGAATCGATTTTATTTGACAACATCTAAATCTAAATACGTCAAAATTACCTTTACAATTTCAAAATTAATTTTTAACTCCTCTAAAATTGAAATACCCTTAACGTTGTTGGTTGGTATACAAGTTGGCAATTGTTTTCTCGCGTGGGAACCACTTTCTACCGTGATATTATTGAAGCTAAAAATTGGTAAAGTGGAGAACAACCTATGGATGGCAAATTGAACGTGAAAACAAACACATGCTTAGTGTCACCAACGGGGCTAAGCCCCCCGGAATGGAGCTTTGTAAAATTACGGCAAATTGACGAATTAATGTGTGCAAATATTTTGAAATGCATTTAACATTTTTATAAAAAATCTTAAATTGTTTTATTTTTATCAACTTCTTATCATGCTTGTCGTTGTGGTTCTTATTATTATTATTAGCCACAACTGAAAAAAAAATCCCTAGATCGGTATTGAACAAAGTAAAAGATTTGCATGGGACCACTCAAGCTCGTGTGGGAATGTGTTTAGAAGTTGTCATTACTATTTATAATTATTATATGCGTAAAGTTTCAGGAAATAGAATTCCTTCAACTTAAGTAACAATATTATTACATGTGCTTGGAAACTTGGTGTGACCGACTCTTTTACGGTGGAAACTCGCACTTAGTTCGAATTATAAATTAGAGTTTTTAGTTTTTACGGTGAAAATTGTATTAAAAGACGATAATGGATCCATCAACGCATTCTAATATAATTGTATGTAAATAAAAATACTTTTATTGATGGAGAATATATCTAGAAAAATAGAGGGATTCACATTTGAGGAATTGAGGTGATATTGTTGGTATTTTAAGTTTGAGTAAGAGTTCTACATTGAATTAAATAATAGACATTAAACTTTTTATAAATAAGATGACTTACATCCTCATTGTTTTAAAATTTTGAATAAAAATGTGTTCAGTTCATTTATCTTTAGCTAACGTGATTCTATGTCCAAACACAAGCGCATATGTAACATTTATATAAAAACTTTGCATTTAGTTTCAAGTTTAAAGAGGTAAAAGTGAATCTGAATATACAAAGTTAACTTTGATATACTTTGAATGTTTTATTTTAGTAAAATTGATTTGGACTCCAAAAATTAATTTTCAATTCTAATTCATTATCAATTTTACATTAATATGTAACCAATCACGTGATTTTACGTGAACCAAAATTTTAATATCTTAGATTTTGTGATTTGTGATTACACTAATAATGGATCTGGTTTGTGTGCAATCACAAGCCAATACAATTATACGGTCGGTAAGTTAGAGATCGTCGTATCAAAGTTGAATGATCCAAATATTAATTTTAAAATTTTATATTAAATAAAAATGAAAAAGTATCTTGAAATTTGAAACATTCCAAAATACTAACTCCACCTATTTCAAAATCTAGTAACTACATGATTTTGCATAAAATTTCCATCCTATAATATTAAATACACATGATTCACAACGAGTTTACAAAATCACACTATATGACTGTATCTTAGGTAAAAACTAGACTTTATAATTTTAACAAAATCAGGAGGATTCAAAATAGTAAGCTTTAAAACTTATCCGAATGCTATCGATTGTGATTCCTAGATGTCGGCACACTAGCATAGCATGACCCGGATTGGGGCCACTAGCTATTGTGACATGATTAAAAGTCAAAAGAGAAACGAAATATAAACCACCCTACCCTCTTAGGTGGGGGAGTACATATAAATGAGACTCGCAACGCAATGGGACACTACCTATAGTGACATGATTTAAGAGTCAAAAGGAATCCAAATATAGAGACCATAGTCTAAACGGAGCTTCATAATTACAACAACTAGACTCTCACATCATCACATTCATGAAAGCCAACTTATATGGTAAATAAACTCCCAAGTCCTAATTGAGATACATTACAACGTTACATTAATTTACAAATTGCTCATAGACACACCTGAGTCTCGAGCATAGGGAGGGACCCCACCATGATTAGCTTTTGAAAAACTAACATAATAAAGTTCAGAGACTATGCCTGTAAGAACAATGAAGGCAGCTCCAGCTCCAAAGACTCCTTTCCTCAACGTTTCACATGAAGGAGCTCTCTCTCCCAATATATCTCGATACTTTGTGTGGTAAGCATTCCTCACAGAACCAGCTAGTAGGCATGAAGCAGCAATAATAAATGTCAACCTGAATCATCAACATGACACAATATCAACAATTGGAAAACATCAATTTGGTCTTGTAACAAATGTTTTAAAACTCAAATCGAATGGTTTAATCATTTGAACTATATATGAACCAAAATTGTCTAAGTTTTGGTTATTTGAACAGTTTGATCACGATTTTATCTCAATTGAACCCTGACCAAAAGTCTTGCCGGTTTGACGTCTAGTTTCTCTATTTTAACTATGTTTTGTTGTGTTTCTTGTTCATCAAATTTTTGTCAAAGAAAAATATATATTTTTAAACAAGAAATAAAATTTAAAATAAAGTAGCATCTTTGTCCTTAAACTATAGGGGTCTAAATGTCTGAAATTAAAAAAAAAAAATATATATATATATATATATATATATATATATATATATATATATATATATATATATAGAGCAAAGTAATTAAAGAAGTAACACATACCAGGTAGTGATGAATAAACAAATTGCCCATGATCTGGATCCGCTAGGGCTCATGGCTTTCCCACAGCACAGGCATTTCGTTACAATCATAATGATCATTTGACTGGCAACCAGGATAAAGAGGGACCCAACACCTAGGCCGGTGGCAATGTCAGAATCATATTGACAATACTTTATACCTTCATTATTTTGGGCTAAATTGGCCTGTTATAAGAACAACAAATAATTAGTACATATTTGATTTGAGATATAAACCCATTTCAAGTTTTCAACATTGAAAATATTTGTTTTATTACTATGCAGGAAAATGTTGTCCTAATAGCAAATAGTGTACTGTACAATGAAGAGACTGGATTCTAGATCATGTTCTAGGGAGGGAGCCATCTACTCCATTAAAGGCACAATAATTATTAATGTGACTTGTGAACATAATTCAACACTACATTAACTTTGTTCACCTGGAATTACTGAATGCAATGCAATACAACTTGTCCATTCAATGCAGAATCCAATTAGCTCTTCCCTCATCTGATGGTAATGTCATTGTCAGAACAATCACAATTTAGGACTTAATCAGGAGGGAACACTGAGGTTAAGGGCTGGTTCAACTGCCATATATTGAAATGTTACAAGATATATGATCATGTAACATTTCACTCACACTTCATTTATTCTTAGAAATATTTTATAGTTTATTTAATTTTAAAAAGAAAATTAAGTCTTTCCCTGCTTTTCAAAATCCTCCACACAAACAAATCCGACTTTGGTTCAATGGAGGAGAAAGGAGAGGAGGCGGAGGAAGGTAAAGGAAGGAAAGTTTCTCATCTTGTTTGAGAGAATATTTTTAAAGGATAGAAGAGGAGGATGGTTATGATTAATATTTTTATTTATTTTATTTTATTTTTAGGGTATTATAAAATGGGAAACAACTTGAAGTATTTGCCAAAGTCATACTCATTTGAAACCTTCCAATCCAAAATCCTCCCCTATACATTTTGAGTTCCTCGTACATAGAAAAAGTAAGATACCGTTTTAGAAATTCATTGAATAGGCAGTTCGTACAAACTTTTCCTACTAAAAGACTAAACAAATGGCTATCTGTTATAGACCTTGCAAATCAAAGTGTTTAGGATTCATTACCATAGCAACCTAGATGCCACGATCATAGTTTTAAATTGTTGCGAACCTTTATATTGCTGAAAAATGCAGGCAAATGCGACTGATGCAGCCACAATTGCGGCTGCAAGCAGTTACAGAGATTTCGAAACCTAACATTGCAACCACAATTACAGTTGTAGACCGCAATTTAAAACCATAACTAGAATTACATTATTTTATATTTTTGGTGAATACTTGACTTCACCAATAAAATTTGAGTTTGACTCATTTGTATGGAGTACAAGTCTAATCTAAAAACTAAGTTTGTTTGTTTAGTTTCGGTAAAGTTTGAGTTTGACTCATTTGTATGCAGTACTAGTCTAATCTTAAAACTAAGTTTGTTTGTTTAGTTTAGAAAATGAGCTTCATTGAATATTTTGAGTCAAGCTTGAATAGTTCACAAATAGCTCATTCACTAATGACCATAGATGTAAGTAGTTCTCCTAGTGTCCTACAAGTTATTTCACTACATGGACTCACCCTTGATCTCTTACAAAAACCATGCAAGCAATACACAACAACAATCAAGCCTTATCTCATTAAATAGGGTTGGCTACATGGATCAAACGACGTCATAATATTCTATTACATAACATATCTCTTTTTCAGCTCAATTATCTCTAGATTTTTCATAATAGTTTCACTTATGTTTTTCTAGATCTTTATCTGCCTCTAGCAATTTGACTACTCTCCGTTTGATCTACTCTCCTTACTATTGAATCTAAAGGTCTCCTCTCCACATGCTCAAACCACCTAAGATTGTCATTTCTAATCCTATCTCATCTAGTCTTTCCACACACCCAATGCAACATTTGCATCTCTACACTTATTTGATCCTCATGTTGGTTTTTTACCGCTCAACACTTCGTCTCATACAACATCGTCGGTCTTACAGTTATGCGATAAAATTTCCCCTTCAATTTGAGCAGCAGCATTCAAGCTATAAGAGTTTGTAAAATCAATAACAAACCAATGGTCCTCTATGACATGTTTTTGAAGAATTAGATATTTGAATATAAGGGTGAAAAGATGTAGTGGAAGGTTATTCAATAAGAGTTTATCATAGGAGAGCTTATGTCATAAGCCATACATTCAATGAGCTACTTGCTTTTGGATATGTGCATTGAAAAGCAAATCAACTATAAAAATACAATGTGGGGCTAATGGAAATAAAAGAAGGTAAGGGAAAGCTCTGCATAAACTGTTTCCTTATACTGTATTGGGAACAGCTTACTAAGATAAGTTGAAACAATTTGTGAAGATATCATAAAATATTTGTATAAACTCTTTCAAACACTTGTGTAAGTATTTATGTCACTGGATAAGCCTAAATAAGCCCTTCCAAATACCTCTTTAAAAGATTGTGTACATTAGTAATAGTGTAATACTAATAGATTACTAATAATATGACTAGATCAGTTTCTGTTTTCTGTGCACTAATTACTCCTCTCCATGACTACGTGCATATACAATAGCAACCGGTGTGAATATCTGAGCCTTGCTGGTCAACTATACTTGGTAATTTAATCTCACTGTTATAATCTATGAAGCACAAATGCTGACTCGGACATGTGGACACCAATAATAATTTAAAAAAATAAATAAATTAAATGTAAACAAGACTTCAGGTTAGTAAGCTTCCGCGTCAGAATTTGAACCCAGTTCTTTAACTTCTCAAACCCCTTAAACCCTTAGCTCAACACTCAGCCCCCCAATTTTAAGTATATATGTGTTGGTGGAGAAGTTTAAGAGACATTTCAAAATAGTTAAGGTCTTATTCAGAAGACTAATAGTCATTGCAAAATCAATTCAACTTTTATTTTCTTGCAAGTATTTGTTGAAAATTTTATCCAAACATTCCCAACCTCTCCACAAAAATAATTAATATGATTATCAACTTTCAAAAGATTTTTCACAATAACTAAATTTAAACTTTTTGGATTAGATATTATAATTACCTTTTGTTTTTCCTATTCATATGGTATGTGATAAAAAAAAAATAATGCATATCTACAAAAAATTAACAACAAAAAAAAATATCAAAGTAGTAGCAAGGAAAAGTTGAGCCAGTATGTGTGTGTATGAGAGAGAGAAAGACTGACAGTACTCCTCCTCTGCTCAGCAGCAACGGCGAGAGCAAAAGCAATGAGATCAAACACAAAAACCACCGCCAGTAACAGAGACGAAGCCATACCTCAAGATCCAAAACTTCAATTTATCTCACTACCTATCTATCTATCCAAAATATAAAAAAATTAATAATAAAGTCAGAAGAGATATATTGAGATCAATCAATCAACTTGCTTGATACCAACCTGGTCCAAACAAATTCCAACAGCAGAACCGTATTGCAACAGAAACGTATGGGGAACAATATTGCAAAGCAACTAAAGTAACCGCTGAGTGACTGCGTTTGCAAGTTTTAGCGTTTTAATTAATTAAACGAATCATGTGCCTACGCATTTTAGTAACAATTAAAATACTTTTTTATTATTCATTCATGATTTGATATAATTTCTAAAAGTACGTGATCGATCCAATAATTGAAAATATTGATGCCTGTTCGTGGGTAAAGTGAAAGTGGGGTTTGCGCTGTCCACATTGCATTTGAAGCTGCGCTGGTGCGGGCGACACTGGCTACGACTACGAGACGTTATCACACACGTGAGTGAATCGTCGTCCGCACATGACATGATGTATTTAGGATTAATTACAAAATAATAGGTTAAATTACTCGTTTCGTTTTTATTTTTTTTAAATATTTGGTTTTGATTCTTTAATTTTCCGTTTTGGTTTATTAACTACGATTCTATTAGTTGTTTTGATCTTTCCATAAGTTTTGAGCTTCAACTTAGAAAAACAACAACAATAAATCAATACTTTTCACGTTTAAATTAGGGTAGGCTCAAACTACTACATGGAGGCCTAAAGCGAATTATAATATGAGATTTAAAGTAAATTTTTTAAATTTTAATTTGACATCACTAAATTAATATAATTGATGTCATGTAATATTTATTTTTCAATTGACTTAATATTGTTGAGATAATATTAAATTTAGAAAAGATTTATATATTTTAATTTTAAAAATATTAAAATCCGAAGATTTTTATTAAGTAAAATTTTATTTTATGGCCTTTTGATTAAGTAAAATTTTTATTTTTCATGGAGGCCTAAAGCGGTTACTTTAAGGGTCTTACCTTTGTGTCGGTCCTGATTCAAATCTAAAGAAGTGTAAATAATAGTATTTTAGTGTAAATATTTTTAAAAATATGATTTTAGGCGATTTTACGTGTATATGTGAGTTGATAATTAATGTGATGTTTTCTTGTATGTTTGACTAATGTTAACCGTACACATATTTATATTTTAATTATTTCTAAGTACTTCCTATTTTAGTTATTTATTTTATAAATAATTATTTTGATATAGTAGTAATATTGTGTTTGATTTTATTTATTTTTATATATGTATAATTATAGTAGTATTTCGACTTTTCTCTAATGATGGTAGTATTTCAATGTGAGTATTTTGAAAAATAAGTATAATTATAGCGATTATTTGGAATACGATAGTCTCAGTTATTAATAATGTATTTTTTTAAAAGGTTAAGTGTTTTAATTACTCTAATTTATAATATATATTAATAATGAGATTAAATAATTATTAATTTTGTTGTATCAAAATATAAATAATAATATTAAAACATAAAAGAAGTAAAGGGACCAATGAGCTTGATTTATGTGTCTGAAGGGATTTGAACCCATAATTATGTTTAAAAAAATAAAAAAGTACTCCTCCCTATGTGAAAGAGAGATGATATAAAGTGTTATTGTTCGGCACAGATGATCGTGTCTTAGAAAACTCTCCATTTTTATCTAAATTTCAGTATGTTGTTTGATTCATTTAGTTACTCAATTAAACATATTTTCTAAGATTTTTAATCATCCTAATTTCTCTATAAAATATTTGTCTTCTCCATTTATGAAATTCGTTATTTTGCATCGTTCTTCTTCACTGTAAGTCCGATTTTAGTGAAACCAACTCCAAAACGGCCGTGTGAACAGTGGCTATATTATTCACTGATTATTTTCCGTTTTAGTATAAGTTTAATTGACTCAATTTTGAAATTGACCCTTTTATAGTGTGTTCTCATAATTTATTTTTGTGTTTATCCAACGACTGTCGAGTTAGATCGATTGAAGAACAAAGAGTTAAAGAACAAATGGTTTTTTCTTGTGGACTCATATTCACGCGTGAAAGTGTCGAAATAAAGTAAGGGGTGAGAGAGTGTTCGAATTCGTGAGTATATTATAATGTTAGATGAACAAGAAAGTCGTATTTTCCAACGATTCATCTAGGGCTCGCTACGTACGGGACAATAGCCCTTTGAGGGATAAACTAATTAATGTGCAAATATGAAAATTTCAATTTATAAGGTGTTGATTGATTTAATATTTGTGGTATTTGATATTATTGTGATATTGGATGTCAAATGAATTTTGTGCATATGTTTTATTAGACAAATTTATGTGATGTGATCATAAAAGATGGATGCATTGTGACAAGTGTATGTGATGATGATGGTGTATGATTGATGATATTGATGTTATAAATTTGTGATGAGTTTATGTGATGATGATGATGTATGATTGATTATAGTGATGTTATACATTTGTAATGTGAATATTGAAGTAACCCCATAGTTGATGAAATAGTGGTGATTTCAACTTGTGTTAAAGATAATGCTCTTAATGGAGTAGTCTAGGCCAACGAGGGGAGAAAATAGATGTTGCGAATTTTTGAAGTGGAGATTATATTGTTATCATATAGGTAGGGCCTGACAAGCCTAAGGATTTTAGGGAAGTACAACTGAATGAGTTTTATCATGGTGGACTATTGTTAAGCCTTAATGCAAGATTGTTAGACTTTGGAGGTATTCAGGTGACTTGGAGGTAGCCCTCCAAATTTCGGGAGCTACTATGCAACATACGTTTACCTCGATTATCGAGTATATGTGTCTCGGTTTGAGTTGAGGGGATCTATGAAGACAAGGTCAATTTGAATTGTTCGTCCACTGGCGTGGTGGCATAGTATCAAGTTTCCTAACCAAGTACTTCATAGTTAGAATGGTACCAAATTGTGAAGATGTAGATTCTAAGCTCATGCATAACATTGTATTTTATTGTGATTTTTTTGTTGTGATTAATGTGTTTCAAAAGTGATAGTAGTTTCTCTTATATGATTAGATGCATATTATAATTAGGGGTGGGAACAGGCCAGGTCAGACCAGGCTTTGAAAGTTCTGAGTCTGCCCTAGGATTAATTTTTTAGGCCTGAGTCTGGCATACGACCTATCATAGGTTTATTTTCCGGTATGGTCTGACCTTTTTTAAAAGTTTGGTCTGATCTCAAAGCCTATTTAAAAGTTTATTTCACATAAAAGTATTTAAATAATATATTTTATATTTGTTTAAAATATATTAAACTAGGCCTTTATATAAAAGAAAAACTAATAAAATAATAAACATAAGGAAAACTAATAAAATTATAACCAAATCTAATAAAATTATAATTAGTAAGTATGCAACAACCTTCCAAAAAAAATTAAGAAACAAAATGAACTATAATTAGCAAACCACAAAAAGTCCTTCAAAAAATTACAAATAAAACAAAATGAACGCAAGTTGGCAAGGCGATTGATAGTGATAGGCTTTAAAGTAACAAATATTAATAAATAATAATAATAAAAAATAGCTAAATATATAGGCCGACCTATCATGCCTAATAGGTTTTTTATAAGTCTGATCCTGATCTATTTAAATTAATAGGCTTTAAACAAAGTTTGAGCCTAGTCTTTTTTATTAAATAGGTTAGTCCATACCATAGGCCCATATCAAGCGGTCTAGCCTATTCATACCCCTAATTATAATGAGATAATAATTTTACTCGAGTGATTTTGATGTTATATTATAATGAGATTATGTGTTATGATATGATCTATTATGATTATTTGTGTATTTTTCTTATTGATATTATATTATCAACATGATTTTGAAACTCACATTTTTCGTTGTTTGTGTTTGACAAATTTTACCTTACGTTTGCAAAATCGCACCTATTACAAGTTAATAAGTCTTGAAGTTCAAATTTGGGAGAAGTCTCACTTTGATAGGTGATACCAGAAATAAGAGTTGTAATTTGTATTTTACTTATTTAATTAGAAACGACTTTTTTGTATGAAACATTATAAGTACTAGTAAATTTTTGGAATTAAATCAATAAATTATAATTAAATAAAATTTATAGAGATTGCACTGTTTTATAAAATTTATAGAGATTGCAATGTTTTGAGAAACGTGATATCTTAAATAACTCATAAAAATTTGTTTTTCTTTGAGAGAGTTTTTATTAAAAAAATATAGTATACATTATTATATATATTATCTTGTGGCTTATGGTGTCACAACTAACACTTCTGTAGTAGTAGTAATAAATAATAATACTGACTTGTTTATAAGATAAAATTACCAAAAAAAACATTAAAATTAATATATTTATTAATTATTAAAAAAAATAGTTATTTTCACATTTATACCTTTATTAGAAACTTTGAGACATTAAATACCTACTAATAATATTAAAAAACAAACATATTAAATAATTAAGAGTATAAAAATAATTTAAAAAATAAATACATTTTAAAGTCGTAATTTTTTTTATATATAAATCAAAAAATTCTTCAATATTTCTAATGGGTTATAAGCATTTCATACAAAAATTTATGTGGTGCAAGGACTAATTATGAAATATAATGGACTAATAAAAAAATTCTTCAAAATTATTTAAAATTCTTTATAATTAGTCCTTGCACCACAAACTTCCCGACAATATCGCATTTAATGTTAATGAAATTAATTGTTTAAGCAAAAAGTATAATAATAAATTAATAAAATAGTAATAATTAGTTTTTGGTTAAACAAATATTAACCTACATCTACAATATAAACAATTGTCACATTAATGCACATGACAAG
>JBBPBP010009779.1:13103466-13117859 GCA_037974735.1 Cicer chorassanicum | reverse complement strand
TTTAATTGGTAAATAAAGATTCTAAAAAACTTCTACAATTTTTAAGTAAATTTTCATAAAAATCATTTTTTTAAATACAAAGTCAAAATCATTTTTTTAAAATCTTAAACAAATAGATCTATTATCTTTAAATCATTTTTTGGTTTTAAAATATAAACCATTTATTCTTTTTATTCATAGGAATAAAACTCGGTACTCGGGACATTATACGCCTCAACCACTTATATCAAACCTTGGTGATTATAAATCTTTTGTTTTATTAGAACATAATAAACCATTTGTAATTGAATAAAATATTTAATGTTTTATTTATCTCAATATCATGTTATACAAAAAATTTAACTTCTTACCATTTATAATTTGATTATTCAAATAACATATAGTGTTGTTTTTTTATGAATAGTAATTATTTTAAAATATTGTATGAAATCATTTGATATATTATAATATTATTTAATTTAATGATAATACTTTGTGAATTAAAATTTATATAAATTTTATATATATATTATAACGACGCACAAACTTTAGTATGTCTTATATATAAAATCAGATGAAGGGTGTAATAATATATGCGATTAAGACTCCAATATCTTCTCTACACAATCATATGATATTGAAATGCCAGATTACTCTAAATTCATTTTATGGATTAGTTGAAGGTGACTGTGAGTGCTTCCGTAGACAAGTAGATGATAAAGGTTTACTAGAACTAATGATGCACCGTTCATACCAAATAATTTTATTTCACTTTATTTGGGCTATTTTCTTCTTCCATCTTAGCTTTTACCTCCACCCTCCCCGAGACTCCTTAGTCTCACCATCTATTGCATCCGATATGCTTTGAGCCATTTGTTGGAAGAAAAGTGTTCACAAATGAAGTCATAAATGTCAAAAACTAAAACGGACCCCATTTGTTGGAAAAAATAAAGTGTTTAAAGGTGAAGTCATAAATGTCAAAAATTAAAATGGGTCGAGAGTGTAAGGGAATCAAATTTAGTAAAATGAAAATAAAATGCATTAAAAAGAATTGTCCTCCGTAAGTGGAGTAGCCTCTAAATTTATTGAATTTCTGCTTGCCTTTATTAATTGTTCCCAATAGTACATATATAGTGCTGGAGTTAAATTGACAGCTGTAAAAATACCCTCCTAGCAGAATGTAAATCTAACGGTAATGTGCGATTGGGAATTCATAGGATATTCTAGAAAGATCTTATTTTTATGTAGGCAATGACATCCCCTTATCTAGCCCATGATACAGTCATTCATCCATTTGGGCCTAACTCTTTTTCTCTTACTTCTCACACGCGGGTCTTGATCTAGTCCAGTATCATAATGGCCCCACTCCTCTTCCTCCATTAGATTTTGACTCATGACATCCCTTTCCTCGTGGAAAAAAACCTTGTCTGCAAGGTTCAAGTGAGGGTACATTTTCTGGATTTCAGTAAAAGATTCCCATGTAGCATCTTCTGGATATTGACCGCTCCATTGAATGAGAACTTTGTGTTTTTCCGGATCAGACCCATGCTGCCAATTTATGATTGCCACTGGTTGTATAACAGGTTGATTGTCTTCAGCTTCTGCAGGAAGATCCAATGAAGGTGTTGCATCCCCCAAGCAAGGTTTCAGTTTTGAAACATGGAATACCGGATGAATTTTGCTTCCGGGTGGTAACTGAAGTTCAAACGCGACATCCCCAATAGCCTTTAATATCTTGAACGGACCATAATAGCGTTGGGATAGCTTATGGACACGTCGCCCGGTAACAGATATCTGACGATATGGTCGCAGTTTGACAAAAACTTGATCACCTTCCTTGAAAGTATGCGGAATTCGGCGTTTGTCAGCATATAACTTCATTGTTTGTTGGGCCTTGGTGAGCTTTTGTTTCAGTTTTTCCAGAATTGTTGATCGATTTGTGAGCTCCGAATCAACTGCCTCAATATGTGATGAACCTGCTATATAAGAAGGCAAAGAAGGAGGAGGCTTTCCATACACAATCTGAAATGGCGTATACCCTGTAGCAGTGTGAACTGAGGTGTTATAATGCCATTCAGCCCAATGGACGTACCGCCCCCAGTCTTTGGGTTTGGTATGAACAAAACATCGGAGATATTGTTGCAAAACCTTGTTAACAATTTCAGTTTGCCCATCACTTTGGGGGTGATATGCAGATGACATTCGCAGCTTTGTGCCACTCAATCTGAACAGTTCACACCAAAACTTGCTAAGGAAAATTGGGTCGCGATCCGAAACAATGCTCCTCGGCATTCCATGAAGTTTGCAAATCATTTTAGCAAATAATTCTGCAACCTTGGTGGCAGTGAACTGTGTTGGTAGCATTCCAAAATGTGCAGCCTTGGATAAACGGTCAACCACAACTAGTATCGCAGTTTTGTTTTGGAACGAAGGGAGTCCTATGATGAAATCCAAAGAAATATCTTCCCATACACCTTGAGGAATTGGAAGGGGTTGAAGCAGCCCATATGGAAGATGAGTAGGAGTTTTGGTGTATTGACATATACGACAATTGTTCACAAAGTTGGTAACATCTTGTTTCATCCCTTCCCAATAGACATTCTCTTTAAGTCGACCCCAAGTCTTCTCAATTCCACTATGACCTCCTAAAGGGGCAGCATGAAATTCCTCAAGAAGGACTTGTCTAAGGGAAGATACAGCCGGTATGTATAGTTTTCCCTTGTAGAAAAGCATGCCTCCTGTGAATTTATAGTGTGGATGCGCCTTTGGGTTATGTTGAATTTCATGAAGAAGTTGTTGCAATTTCAGATCAGCTTGAATTGCTCTTTTGAGATGGTCTAAGAACTCCCAATGAGGAACAGTTAAAGCCAAACATTGTAAAGGTGATTCATGTACCCGTGATAAAGCGTCAGCGACTTTGTTTTGTGCACCAGGCTTATACACAATTTCATATGAATAACCTAATAGTTTAGCCAAATAAAATTGTTGTTCCGGAGTTTGTATTACCTGGGTCATTAATTCTCGAAGGTTGCGCTGATCTGTATAAATTATGAATTTACGACCCAAGAGATATGTCCTCCATTTCTTAACCGCTGAAGTGATGGCACATAATTCCCGAACATAAGTAGATGCAGCAAGCATTCGGGGACAAAATTTACGACTATAATAACAGATGGGATGACCCTTCTGACATAATACAACACCCATTCCCATCCCGGAGGCATCTGTTTCAAGCACAAACTCTTCATCAAAATTAGGCAAAGCAAGAACAGGTGCTTCGGTCATAGCCTTTTTTAAGGCGTCAAAAGCCAATTGAGTCTGATCAGTCCAAATAAAAGCGTCTTTACGCAGTAGATCAGTAAGAGGGGCAGCTAAAGAAGCATACTTAGAAATGAATTTACGATAAAAACCAGTAAGTCAAGGAACCCTCTAAGTTGTTTAAGTGTTTGAGGTTGTGGCCAATTCACCATAGCTGCAATCTTTTCCGGATCTGGTCCAACACCTTTCGGGGACACAATGTGACCAAGATAAGCCATAGATGATTGAGCGAAACTGCATTTGGATTGTTTCAGAAAAAATTGCTGCTCAATTAGACATTTGAAAACCACTTCCAAATGATGAACATGATCATGCAGCGTGCGGTTGTAAACCAAGATGTCATAAAAAAAAACAATGACGAATCTGCGGAGATATGGTTGAAACAATTGGTTCATCGTGGTCTGAAAGGTGGACGGCGCATTGCACAGCCCAAACGGCATTACAAGGAATTCATAATGACCTTGATGGGTGCGAAAAGCCGTTTTATGAATATCAGCTGCTACCATTCGAATTTGGTGGTATCCGGAACGCAAATCCAATTTTGAAAACCAATGTGTATCATAAAGCTCGTCAAGTAACTCATCAATAGCTGGAATCGGAAAACGATCCTTTACCGTTAAAGAATTAAGTGCACGGTAGTCAACACAAAACCTCCAAGTGCCATCCTTTTTTTTAACCAACAAAACAGGAGATGAAAAAGCACAATTGCTAGGTTGAATGATCCCCTTTTTAAGCATGTCCCGAATTTGAGATTCAATTTCTTGCTTTTGAAAATGTGGATAGCGATATGGGCGTACATTCACCGGATTGGTTCCATGAAGCAGAGGAATATGGTGATCCGTGGAACGAACCGGGGGAAGCTGCTCTGATTCAGAGAAAAGAGTAGAGTATTTGGACAGTAATGTAGTGACCTCCAAAGGCATTGTATAATTCGGGCCAACTTCAGATACAGATGAAAAAGGGTGAAAAGCAACAATTGTGTCAATCGCGTGTGTATCGACCAAGCGGTTAAATTGGTGTAAGGAAGATTCTTCAAGACTTGGTTTGGGCTGCCCTTTCAATTTGACTATAGTGCCACCTTGGTTAAATGACATAGTTAACTTCTCATAATCTGTCAAGATTGGTCCAAGTGTTTTGAGCCATTGAACACCTAAAACAACTTCTGCCCCGCTCAGAGGTAAAACAAAGAGATCCACAGTGAACAAATGATTATCCAAGTAGAGTCCAATTTGGTGACACATAGAAGAACAATGTAATTCCTCACCATTTCCCACCAATACTGAAAATCCTTGGGCTGGAGTCAGAGGGAGACCCAATTGTTTCGCCACTCTATCCTGAATAAAATTGTGGGTACTACCGCTATCAACCAGAACTGTCAAAGGGTTTTTGTGAATGTGGCCGGTTACTCGCAAAGTTTGGGGTATGGTGTGGCCCATTAACTCGTGCATACTAATTTGCGGGTTAGGTTCAGTGTTTGGGTCTGGTTCAGGTGAAAGAGTAGGCTCCGCTTGAGGAAGAAGTTGGATTAATGCCTCTGATTGTGGATCAGGATAATCGGATTCGCAAATGAGGAGGAAAAATTGTTTCTTACAACGGTGACCCGGCTGGAAACGGTCGTCGCAGTTATAACATAACCCTTTTTCACGACGGGATTGCAGTTCAGCAGGTGTTAGGCGTTTGATGGTGGGTTGTCTCGGGGCGAGTAAGGTAGGGTTCGGTGGCGGTGGGTTTGCTTTTGTGGTAAAGGAAGGGCTGGGTGTGAAACGATTGTGGGGAGAGGGAGTAATTTCTGGGCGACGATTGATGAATGAATTTGAACGATCGTTGAGTTTATCCTCTTGGAGTTTGGTCAAGCTAATGGCGTGAGAGAGTGAAACGGGCTGAAATGCTTGAACTTCACGTCTGATTTCGGGCTTCAAGCCAGAGATAAAACAGCTCAAATAGAACTGTGGAGCTAGCCCCGTAATCCTATTTGCTAGGGTTTCAAAAGCTGTTTGTTAATTTTTGACAGTGGTAGTTTGACAAAGTTTGAACAAAGCACCTTTTGGGTCATCAAATTGTGAAGGCGCGAAGCGAAGTTCCAAGGCATGAAGGAATGTCTGCCATGAAAACAGCTGGCCGTTGCTATGCATCCACTGAAACCAAGACAAGGCCTCACCTTCCATGTAGAAAGAAGCAATACTGAGACGTTGTTCCTCCGTAGTTTGATGAAACTCGAAAAATTGATTGATCTTAAAAATCCAACCTAAAGCATCAGAACCATCGAATTTGGGAATTTCGAGCTTGATGGAGGTGTTGGTGAAATGATGAGAGTGTTCGGCCATGAGAGTTGGAAACCCAGGGGGGCCCAAGCGAGTTCGCAGATGAGTGAGTTCAGTAGAGAGTTGAGTGAGGTTGGCCTGAAAGGCTTGTTGATTGAGTAACAACTGGTGTAAGGTTTCAGCAAGCTCTGGGGTTGGAGGTGTTGGAGGGGTGAGTGGAGTGGCAGCCATAACAACTCAATGAAAGCACCAAATGTAAGGGAATCAAATTTAGTAAAATGAAAATAAAATGCACTAAAAAGAATTGTCATCCGTAAGTGGAGTAGCCTCTAAATTTACTGAATTTCTGCTTGCCTTTATTAATTGTTCCCAATAGTACATATATAGTGCTGGAGTTAAATTGACAGCTGTAAAAATACCTTCCTAGCAGAATGTAAATCTAACGGTAATGTGCGATTGGGAATTCATAGGATATTCTAGAAAGATCTTATTTTTATGTAGGCAATGACATCCCCTTATCTAGCCCATGATACAGTCATTCATCCATTTGAGCCTAACTCTGTTTCTCTTACTTCTCACACGCGGGTCTTGATCTAGTCCAGTATCATAATGGCCCCACTCCTCTTCCTCCATCAGATTTTGACTCATGACAGAGAGTCCCTAAAATCAAGAACATAAAAAAACAAAAATAATCAACCCACTTTCCACCAAGCCCTTTGACTAGAAACATTTAATTTCTTCTTCAATTTTAACCAAAATTAACAAACACAAAACCCCTAAAAAATAGGGAAGAAACTCATGGTAGATGGGAGTTTGTGAAAGAAGGCACCAGGAGGGATTGAGGTTGTGCAAGGCCATGATTGCAAAAAATGGAGGGTGAGGGGAAAGAAAGGACAATAAATTGGTTTTGATTGATAGGGATGGTACATCATAACATCGAGTAGAGTTTCAGAATCCAACGGTGGTCATAAATGATTCACACGGACCATTTGTTACTCTTCTCCGTATTAGAATTTACCTTTTCTTAAATCGGCAAAATGAATTCAGACAAATTGTTTGAGTCAATTCTTTTTCTCAACAACAACCCCTACTAATGTAAAGGGCATGTATGTTTATAATTAGAGTGTATAAAATATATTGTTAATTGTATTATATATTTAAAATAAATCAGTTAATTAAATTTATTTAAAAATTAGTTTATTAATTTTAAATTCAATTAAAAAAAATTAGAAAATTTTCATAATTTATTTTTCGCGAAAAAATATAAAAACGTAATTATTTTTAAATAAAAAGATAATTTAAATCAGTCTTTTTAAGAAAATTTTTGAGAAAAAAATAGAAAAATATTTTTTTATGAAAATTTTTTGATTTTTTTTTGAAAAATAATTGAAAATTCATTTTATCGAGAAAATTTTTATATCTATTTTTCTCGAAAAAAAATCTAAATTTTTTTGTTAAAAAAATTTTCAAATTTTTTTTTTCGCGAATAACTTGTTTAAAACTGATTTTAACTTAAAACTTGTTCAAAATATATAAACTGATTTATATTTATAAACCAGTTTCAAATCAGTTCAGAACTGCACTGAACTTAATTTAAAAAATTAAATCAAACCATTAATATGGTCGGGCACTTCTTGCACCATGAACGCCCGTATTTATAATGTACTAACTACAAAATTCCATCAAAAAATAAATATATGACTATAAATCCCAAACTTTGATGAACTTTTTAGATAATTGATAATAGTTATTATGAAAATGAGCAAGTGACAACACGAGAAAAAATATTTGTAAAAAAAGAGAAAAACTATTTGAGAGAATTTATTGTTATATATATATATATATATATATATTTAATCCAGACAAATAGTGTTTTAGTAATTTAAAGTTTGATAGAGACATCAATAAAATATAATTAAAAATTGTTTGGACTCCAACTTATTCAAACAATTTACCTTTAATTAAATTTATTAAACTAAATCACTTAATTATTATAGTTACATAATGATAAAGAAACACAAATAACTAACTGCAAAAAATTATTATTTTTGATTTTATTGGATTATTTTTATAATATATGATTTGATGAGAAAAATCTATATATTTTCATATTTTTGCTATAATTTAATATGACTATCACTTTAAATATTTCATTAGTCATCATTCAATCATAAGTATCATTAAATGGTTATAATATATCAAAAATATAAATTATAATGTAGGATAAAAATTAAATATATGATCTAGTGGTTGTGATGAATTAATTGTGTAAATTTTTTTTTTAATTTTATTTTATATGAAAATTGGTGTATATTTTATATGTCTTATTTTATTTATTGAAATAACAATTACAAATTTAATTTTACAAGAGATTTCTCTTTATTTTTCTTCTTTCTTGTTATTAGTTCCTTTTGCCAAAAAAAAAAAAAATTGAGAAAAAAGAACAGATGGACAAAATAAACACATTTTAGCAATTAAAACCCTAAAAACAACAAAACTCAGCAGCTGCATCAGCTTTGTTTTGCACTTTCACATAAACACAACTTGGAGTCGCACTGAACACAACTGATCGGAAAACGCAAAAGCTGGCCGGACAACGCAGGCGCAGTTGGTCGTAGACCGCCGTTGACAGTTAGAACGTCAGTCCAGGTTTTCCTTTTTCCTCTTTCGTAAATTTCGTTCCCCACTCCTCTAGAGCGCGCGAGGATGCGATTTGCGGCTGCAATAGCCGCCACTCAAAAGGCGAACGATTGATGACATAGCTATTTTCTACTCCTATATCCCTTATATAGGAGTACTTTTTAAACTCACGCGTGTAAAGTTTTTAAGATTAACTGAAAGAAATGTGACAATAAATTATTGATTCATTTTGTTTACCTATTGAATTAAATCACCTTAAGTTTAGCTACGAATTTTAATTTGGTTATTTAATTTTGTTTGATATAGAACTTTCAAAGTAATCGATGGCTTATAGACGTTGCCTCTTGCAAAGAGGGAAGCTCATAGATCGGAGGTGCCATCCATCTTTCAGTTATGTTTTCCATAGTGATGAAGGGAAACGTGAGCAGCCAGATGAGAAACCATCTCCAACAGGGATTAACAGTTTTATCCAAAAAAGGTCCTTTGGAAGCTCTCTTAATGGATCAATGGGGTTTTTCTCATCTTCTCAAAATAGAATTCTTTCTCCATACGCTGGATATAATTTCTGTCGAAATATGTCGACATTGGATCAGGGTTCAGATAAGATTGGCATAATGACTGATGTAGCTGAGGTTCTCAGTGACACGACTTTGGAGACTGTATCTTCTCAGGCTCCTGTTGTTAGTGAAGTTGCCATTGCTGCTGCTGATTCTTATTTGCCTGTACAGGCCTTGCAGTATGTGATAGATGCTGTGCATTCCTTCACTGGCCTAAACTGGTGAGTTCACCTATCTAATTTCATCAAGATTTATTGAATAATACTAAATATAATTTCATCAAGATATATTAAATTAAATAATACTAAATCTTCAACAGTCTGCCTAAATTGTTAGGGAGTTTCAAAATAGTTCAAAATTGGCATTCATGCATGTCAAATTGCCATTGTGGGATATTTGGCTTTTGCCTGGGATAGGGATTTTGATTATCAGTTCCTATTGCCCGTCACCAATGATTTTGCCTGAAGAATATCCAAATTTGGAATCTTGGCTTATTTTAGGATAGTTTTAAGTTTAATGGGAATTTAGGGTTTTGAGACTATGCTTACTACCGTTGTTGTCTAATGACATGTTAATTCATAACTGATAAAAAATTTGATGGCACATGAATTTTGAAAGGAAAATCTTCACCTTATTGCTCCTTTGTATCAGGTGGGCGTCCATAGTTCTAACAACTCTCTTGATTCGGAGTGCAACTGTTCCACTCTTAGTAAATCAACTCAAGGCCACTTCTAAGCTTACAGTATGTTGTGCTGCTTTGGTTTCATTCTTGTGTCTTGCTTAAATGAATTAATGGCAACAACTATTGCTCACACCTTCCTCCTGCATTGTACTGTTTCGAGTGGATACAAATTAGATATTTGGAGTGAAATTTCCCCCCTGGCTCCCTTTTCCACTTTGAAATAAGATATTCCTAACATGGGCTGGAGGGGTTATTTCCTCACTTCATTTTGTTCCTTCTTTTTTTCCCTTTTCAATGAAGGTCTCGATGGAAGCTTGTTCTATATTTGATAGTGCACTTTTTTGATATCCCTATCTATCTTATTACCTAAGCTTACTGTTTCATACATGTTGCAGCTAATGAGGCCTCACTTGGAAGAGATAAAGGCACAAATGGAGGGCAAGGTAATGGTGCTTTCATTCATCAAGTCATTTCTTAATTACCGATAATAGTGCCTAGTGGATATAATGCTTTGCTATTATATTGTTATATGCAGTTCAATATCCAGTTATTATCAATAACTTCAAGCTCTTATTAATTCTCTCCTCCTTTGATCTAAAACTCAACTTCAACAAAAACCATTAACAAATGATTTTTCAATTAAATTAAGTGATTTTTTTTAAATCTTTAACATACAGACTCTTTGTCATTGTTAGAATTAAGTAAACATGGTAATATTCCTAGACTTTAAAGTTTCCTAGATTATTTGAATATTTGTTAATATTCCTAGGTTAGTGCTAATCAATTAGGCATTAAATGTATTTATTGTAACACCATTATAAATTCAAGATGTGTGATATGACTTAGGTACCTAGAAATTCCAATTCAATATTCATATTGGAGAAATGTATTAAGTATTGGAATTTCTTACATGCATGTAATACATTTTTATATCAAAGACAATTTCTCTCTGATCACAATAAGATCCACTTTTCAAGACAATTTCTCTCTAATCACAATTAGATCCATATTTCAGACAATGGATCCCGAGGCTGTTGCGGAAGGTCAGAAGCAGATGAAAAAGCTATTCAACGAGTAAGCAGTTTCATGGTTTCTCTAATGCATAACTGCTAATACAATGTATCAGGCAACTACTATAATTACTACATTTGCTGATACAATGTATCAGCGGAGTAATCTTTGTGGTGACTCGTGATGGTTATAACTTAGATCGTTTAATAATCAGGGGCAACTACTATTATTGCTCGTTTTGGTTTTTCTGTTTTCATTATATTGAAAATGTTGCTTCTGTAAACAATAATAAATTTGATATTTAAACATTTTTATGGTTAGATGTGTGATCACAATAGCTGTATGAAGTTTTGTTAAAATTGATATTTAAGTAATACTCCATCCGTAATGAAATATAAGCAAAATTAGCTCAAATCTCTTGGAATGAAATATAAACAAAAATCAACAACTTCTCTCCTATTTAATGATAAAATCTCTAAACTATCCCTCATTTAATATAACTTTTTACAGTTCCAATTATCCAATTTATCAGTCATTAGGGGTAATTTTAGGCAATAGACTTAACTTTTTTATTGGGAATGCATACATTAAATGCGATCAACAATATTTCTTAATACGCCTAATTTGTTCATTTTTGCTTATAATTCATTCCAGAGGGAGTATAATGTAATTGGTCTATGGTTCAAGTAACCTTTATCTTAAGTATTAAAATCAAACTTCATGGTTCTTTTGTTTCATTAGATGTCATTTTCTTTTGCTGGTCTCATTGATGCAGATATGGTGTGAGTCCATTTACGCCGTTGAAGGGACTCTTTATTCAAGGTCCTGTCTTCATTAGTTTTTTTCTTGCGGTAAGCTGACTTTTGAATTGATATTCCGGCCAATTGTAGGAGTCTGACGAGCCTTTATATTGTTTCCATCCATTCATAATTTTATTTTATTTTCTTTAATGGCAGATAACAAACATGGCTGAAAAAATGCCATCATTTAAGCATGGTGGAGCTTTCTGGTTTACTGATCTCACAACTCCAGACGCCTTATACATTTTTCCAGTTATAACTGCATTGTCATTTTTAATAGTAGTAGAGGTGAGCACCTCATTTCCAGAAACTTTTTTTTTTTCAACTTTTCAATTATCTTTCAAGTTTGACCTGAGTTCTAGTCTGAATGTTTGTTTGGTCGTACATTTCAATTTTGAATTTTTTTTAGTGTTCACTGAAACCAGAAACTTCATATGACAAGAAAACAATTTAAAATTGAGATGACAAGAGTAGTCTTATGATATGATGACAAGAATAATCTTATGATATTTGTTATGTTTGATATCCACTTAAGATTAATTGATTTTATATTGTTCTTCAGTGTAATATGCAAGAAGGAATGGAAGGAAATCCTGTGGCTGGTACTATGAAAAATTTCTCAAGGGTTCTTGCTCTTCTTTCAGTTCCTTTCACCATGAGCTTTCCAAAGGTAAACTTCCGTAGCTTGGCCATCTTTTCCTAGCCGGACCTTATTTTTTATAGGAATAAATTCCCTTTGCTACCACCTATGTATGCATTTGGGGAAAAAAATTATTGTATGAAAGCTTAGAAGAAACAGTAGTTTTGTCTTTGATAGTTTAGTTAAGGTATGGTTTATAGTTAGCTTATCTCCGAATAAAACTTTTTTGTATCGAAAGGACAATGGAGGTAAACACTTCGAGGTTGTGATTTGGCTAGCAACTTTGTAAGTACAATGACATCCATAAAATAAAAAATTTGCTCTGGCATTACATAACATGCATCCTATTCAGGGTGTAGTATATATTACACACATGTAAACTAGATTAGGTTTGTAAAGTGGAAAATATAGTATGTGTATGAAACTAGCATCAAGGTGATATCATAGCTGGGTCTGTGTATGAAACTGGAGAAAATTAAAAGAGAAGAACACAATCACAGGGGTAGTCCAGGGATTCAAGAGGCCTGATTCTCTCCCATCAATTCCCGTTACACAAATTTACGCTTCCCCCATTGCCTCCACTTAACTCCATTCCCTCACCCTTTCCTTTCCTAAAGTTCGACGTTAGATCTTAGATCACCTAACATTTCTTTTAATAATTTATTATCTGTTTACAAGTATCTTTTGAGAACCACGTGTTAACAACTTCATTTCTATCGCCCCCCTCCCCCTCTTTCTATTATAAATAAAATCTCAGTACTTGGTATTCTGTTGTTAGTGTTGTGTTTGTGGATGGGCAATTGTGCTAGTGTGATAAGTATTCAACATAAACTTTTCTCTTCTCATCTGATGTAGGATTAAGTTGAAGCAGAATAGTTTTCTTGATTTCTACGAGTCAACCCATCGTAATTTCCAGGGGGGTTTTCTATCTTGGATCCCCAGATAGTTCAGAAAGTGTAATTGAGATACTTGCTTTGCTGATTTATCCGCTTTTTTTCAACCTAATTTTTCAATTTTTAAAATCAAAAGGATTGATCATAATAACCAGAAAAGTTATTAAATTTTTTAAACTTGTTGGAAAGCCTGGAGAATATTATCTATTGACTTGTAATAAAATAACATTCTATTCCGGTCAGGAATGAGGAAACTCTGAAAATTGCTGTATTTTCTCTATTATTGAAAAGAAGTCTTAACAATTATGATAATCAATATTGTAAGTAATTAACCTTAAATTGAAGGGCATCTTCAAAAGAGAAAAAGTTTCTGCAATCCATGTTTTTATTATGTATTATAGATGGCAAATTCTAAGGTGGACCACCTTGATCCACCTATCAAGGTGGTCCACCGTTGACAGTGCTCAAAAGTCACATGAAGTTATATAGACAATCAATGATACTCCTAAAAAATATAAGTTAACGGTTCTCCTCATCTTTAAAGGCTGAAACAGTGATCTGATTGGTGTTGGTTCGACGGGTTAAGTTTTGAGAGACATATTTGGTGGTTGGTTATTTGAGAAAAAAGCAATGCATGCCTATTTTCTTCTAACTACTGATGGTTTTATTTGTCATTCTATGTAGTTTTAACTTGATTTCATGTACAATTTTGCAGGCTATATTTTGTTACTGGATTACATCGAATTTGTTTTCACTGTCGTATGGAATGGGTAAGGAGCTTTAAATTTTTCATTTGTAATATCACATTGTCATTATATATCATTTAAGTAGGCAGAAATTTTGATTTGATTTCATAAAAGGCATATTGCTTAGGGCATTGATTCTGCCATGGGATTCATGAGTGCTTTATGTGTGCTTGATTCTGGCATGGGATTCATAAAATGCATATTGCTTATGGCATTGATTCTGCCATGGGATTTCATAAAATGCATAATGTATAATGCAAGTAATTGAAGAATCCATTACTCCTGCATCTTGCTATTCTTGTCAAGTGTTTTGTATAGGCATGCCTATCCAGTTCTATTGATAATTCGATTGTTTTATAAACTTTGCCAACATTGTATAGTTCAAATCAAGATTCTTTTTGACAAAAGTTCCTGTCAATTTTTTATTCTATCCAAAAACTCGGTATTTAATTCAAGTTTTTTGTTCTCTCAACCTTAGGACTTATAAGAGCACTTCTGCCCTCTTCTTGAGTAGTTGCATGTCATATTTATTTCTTCAGTATAATATTATGTTTGGAAGATATTCTTAAGGTCATGTAGTAATGTAGTCATTGATGGTGGGACTTTAGTTAGGGGACTATTGTTTTGGGGAGAAATTGACTAAATTTTCATTATACTCCTCCAAAGATAAAGTGTTGTCATTTGTTTACCACAAGATTTGAACCTGAATTTATTCCTTCAGTCATAGATAATGACACCAAAATTGTCTGTATGTTCATACTTTGAGATTGAGGAAATCAATTGATGTCATTTTTTTATTGACTAACTTCATGGCTCTCAATTTTTTTGAAGGACATAGTGATGTCATTTTCTATGATTGGGGGGGG
>JBBPBP010009779.1:13066066-13076565 GCA_037974735.1 Cicer chorassanicum | reverse complement strand
AAAAAAAAAAAAACTCAATCACATAAGTCCCTTTACGAGAACTTCAAGGTAAGTCCCTTTATGAGAACTTCAAGGGATAAGTTGACCGATGTAAACAACTAATAAGAACTTTTTAATTTTTGCGATTACTTTTCAATCTATCATAATATATTAAATAGATTCTCAAATAATTTATCGACATTTCATCTTTGTCACGTAGCTGTAATTGTGTCAATTCACTTATATTTTAAATTGTCATAGTTAGAATTTCTCCTTTTTTATTTTTTATTATTTTGGTATTATATAAATTATGAATGAGAGTTTCATTGATTAGACAACATTAAATCTCGTAATGTAATAAAAGTTTCTCCTTACTCACCATTTCTTATACATGTCTTCTATTGTACGTCTCCTTCAACTTAATATATTTAATTCTTAATTTCATACTTCCAGTATAGTGTTACACTTACACCTCTTCTCATAACAAATAACTCACACCATTTATTTTCGACATTAACCTTTCATGTCTTTCACATCCCTTGCACCAAAATATACATATATGAAGCGGTAATCTTCTCTTGTCTTTTTTTCAAAAAATTCTTATAAATAATAATGATAGATTATTAAAATCATAGTGATAAATTACTAAAATATCTCCAAAACTTTTAGGAAAATTGACAACGCATTTCTCCTCTCCGCATTTCTCCCTCTCTTTTCTCATTTCTCTCCTCAAATTGCTCTCCCTCTCTTCTCTTGGACTCTCCCTCTAAGTCGCAGTGGTCAGTCAGCGTCGCTTCTTGGTCTTGATCCTCAGACTATCTCAATCTGTTTCATATATTTTTCAGGTTCTTACTTTTTTCCTATTTTACTAAAGTAATTTTTCTTATAAATAAAGTAAAAAATAAATGTCAATGTAATCTTCTTCTTATCTTTACACAATGTAAATGAGATTATTCGATGGTTCTTAAATCACAACCAAGTCGCTGATATCATATTAGAAATTACGCGATTAAAGAGACAAACGAAAAATCAGGTAGACATTGATTAGAATTTACACTGATAAAATATAATAAAATTAAAACAACAAGCTCTATATACAAATAAATCACCTAATATCAAATGATTAACTAACTAATATTGATCGAATAGACAAACTCTATCACCCTAATTAGCAACTCACCTACTACCTATTAACAAATTTTAACATGTTAACCGTTGATATATGATATATTGTGATACTATTTGTTAATTGTGAATTGTTTTAGTTAATTTGTGAACTATTTTAATTAATTTGTGTATTTTTTTAGTAGTGGCACGGTGTTTAAACATAAGCAAATTGATATTATGTTGAATCTTTGATAAAATTAGATGACTTTTATGAATTTCAATTATAATATTTTAATTAATATTTATCGCTCCCCCAATATTTTGTGCAAAATTCGTCACTACATATATACTACTTAATTAGAGAGTCAAACAAAATATGATAAACAATATCTTTTAGAGTGGACCTCAAGGCTCACATATTGGATCTAAAGTTTAAGTAAGGTCGCTATTTTGGTGATAATTTGCACAATTTTTTGTTTCTTTTTAATTAACTCTTGGATGAATATATTTTATTTGTTCTTAGTTTTTTTTTCTCTTCCTAAAAACAATTACAACCATTGTTTCACATTTCTCATAAAGTACATTTAACTATGGATGTATAGTAAGGATTCAACATTAAAAATTACACTTTGATGTACACATTTCATAACAGATTATTGTAGAACTCATAAATATAAACACATTTTATTGAAAATATATACCAACTTCCTCAATTATCTTTAACATTTTGTTATAAAAAAAACACAACATTTAACATGATTCTACTAAACTTGATTATTGATGCATATTTCACATGCAATAAAGGTCATTTGCAACCTTCAACAATCATCTCGAACCTTTGACATATTTTAGTTTAGTTAATTTCTACCCGCGCAACGCGTGAGATATATTCTAGTTTCGCTAATTTCTAAAACTAAATTGTTTGATTCCTGCAATTTCAAAGACTAAATTAACAATACACTCATGTTTTGATGTTGTTAGAAAAGCAACTTGATCTTAAAAGATTAAGGAAAACAAAATTGTAAAAAAAAAAGAATAGAAGACGTTTGTTAACGAAGTTCGACTAATGATGTCTACGTCTCTGACCACATAACAAAATGTAGTTCCTTTGTATTTAATTTGAATGAAGAATAATACTAACAATGCACTTTTTAACACATATTTTTCAACACAATTTATTTGATCGGTTAAAATCTACATGGGTCCCACCAAAATCATATATAACCCACATGATTTGGTGGAACCTATGTGAATTTTAATTAATGAAAAAATGCATGTTAGAGATTATGATGCTAATACTCCTCTTGAATGAATTAAGATTTCCAAGAGTATGAAATATATTTAAATACTAAGGTTTAGATAACAACTCTTTGCAAAAATCATCCTTTAGAGGAAACATGTTACTTTATAGCAACTAGTAAGAGTTAACATTGTACAGCATGGTCTTTATTGCAGTTTGAAGATGTTGTGTATAAAAGCAAAAGGGAAGGGTTGTTCAGCAAAAAGGTAGTAAATACTGAAGAGAGACTAATCTTGAAAGGGATAAGTGGTGTTGTATTTCCAGGTGAAATATTAGCCATTCTAGGTCCTTCAGGCAGTGGTAAATCAACTCTAATAAATGCTGTTATCTAATGGTAATAGTATGTACTTTGGAATGAGAGAATATGTTATGAATTACTTCTCTGGTATTGGATATGCTCCATCTGTTGCTATGAATCCTACTGATTTCCTGCTTAATCTTGCAAATGGTACTCAAGCATTAGTCTTCCCAATATGCATTGAAAATTTCATGGCATTGCAATTTGCAACATTATAATCATATATGTTTCATATCCAATGTTAACAGTCATGGACCAATTCTTGATAAACAACAATATGAAATGAAGTCTAATCTATTTATGTTGAAATGTTTTTCACACCATTTTATGAATTTTAGCTTATGCACTGATCAGAAGAATTATTGTGTTTCTTTGCATTATCATCAGTTTCTTCATATAATTCAACCATTTTGTAGGTATATATTCTGGAAATTCAGAAGAGGGTAGAAATACTACAAAACAAGCATTAGTATCTTCTTTTGAGAGTAACCTTGCATACCAAGTAAAGATGGAACTTCAAAATTCCAAGGTTTCATTTCATGACAGTTCAAAACATGAGATATTTGGTCAGTATTGCCCAACTTGGAGGGAACAGAATACTATATTATCTAACATTCTTTGAATTTGGGTCGGGTCTAATTCAACTTTTACAGAAGGAGTTTGTAACGTGAGTATTGCACACTACTTTTAACTAATATTGTCAATTAAATCTCAAAGTGTTAAGCTTCTCTTAATAAACTCCCTCCTAAGCCCCCTAATTATGGATCCCTATTGAGACAATTTTTTAAAATTTTAACTTATTATTTTTGTGTACCTAAGTGAGAGAGTTTACGGACCCGTTGAGATTTTTTTCGTGAAAATTCTCCAAAAATTTTTTCTCGAAAAGATTTCGTGGAATAAATCCAAAACTTTTTTTTTTCTCAATAAAAAATCGAAAACTTTTTTTTCTCACTAAAATATCGAAAATTTTAATAAACTTTTTTCTTAGAAAATTTTGTAATTTCTTTTTTTTGTAAAAGTGGGTCTATGAGGCCACATAATTTTGGAGACATTTTAGTTTTTGAGACTACCTTTGGTCGGACCAATTTAGCCATCGAATATTTTGACCCTCCAGTATATAGATTGGACCCAATAAATAGTAAGTTTGTAAAATTGACATCTATAACACCTCCATCATGTCCATAATTAAACACCTAGAGCGTGATTTAAGTGGTGACCTGATAGTAGGTGGTCTAACGAATTTTATGTAAGTTCTCATAAGATCTTAAAATTTAGGTTGAGTTTAACTCAACAGTTACAAAAGTAGTTTTTAATGTGGGAACTGCTCACCATTTTTAATCACATTTTCATGTAATACTTCATTTAATCTAACGTGAGACTCTTAACAACATTTTTCTTTTCTTTTTATTGTTGTTCATAAATTGCTTTGTTGGTAGGACTATATTACTACTATACACAATTTTGTGGATTCTTTCCTATGTTTCAGTCCATCTTTAACTTTCCTGGTGACCGCAGAATGATAATAAAAGAAAGGTCTTCCTACATGTATAGACTCTCATCTTACTTTATAGCAAGTAATGTTATTGATCTTCCAGTGCTAACCTTGCCAACTCTTTTTGTCACCATTACTTATTGGATGAGAGGACTAAAACCAAATGCTTCAAATTTCTTCCAAACACTAGGTGTGTCTCTTTTGTACGCTTTGGTATCACAAAGTATTGGTCTTGGTGTCTTGGTGGCAATGCTTGTAGGCTACAGACTGATGGCCTATTTTTCCCTTGTGGTAGGCATTAAACATCATTAGAGAATAGGGAGTATTCTCTTGCTTATCTTAGAAATAATTGCTGTAAATGTTATCATGTATACTTTTGCAATTGGAAATGAAATTGAAACTTTCAATTTCTAAGTTTGGAATATTGTTAGATGCTCACCCTTACAATTTATGCAGAGCTACTAATTTAAATCTCACACTTCTCAGCATCTTTTTATAAATTTATACCATATTCGTACTGTACGGATGCACAGGTGTGTTTATATGTACAAGTAAATTTGCGAACTCGGTTACCCAAATCAATCCAACTCTTTATTGAACCCAACTCAAACCAATCTAATTATGTTCAGTTTGGGTAACGAATTTAACAATTTAAACCAACGATCCTGTGAACCCAACCCATAGACGTGGTATATATATTTTTATTTATTTTTTATTATTGATGTATAGTTAAAATTTAGTTGTTGGACTATATTTGAGAATTCGTTATTAGTTTTAATGTTTTGTTGTGTTTGTGAATGTATTTTAAGTATTGAATGATATGTTGCGCATGCGATATAATTTTATTATTGTTTAGATGTTCAAGTATTTAAATTTAATTTCATATTTTTAAATAAAAAAGAAATTATTACTCATGAACCCAATCCAACTCAACCCGCTCATAATCGGGTTGGTTTGGTCCGGGTTTGATGATAAAATTATAGATTGATAACTCAATCCAATTCAAATAAAATTGATCAGTTAGGATATTGAATTTAGCCCAAAACGACTCAGCCCAACTCGTGCACACCCCTATGGATCCATGAGTTTTTAACTAGTTAATGACTAAAAAGGTTAACATGATCTTTGCTTCCTTCATGTTCAGAAAATTGGATTTTGTACCCCACAATTAAACTTATACCCCCTGAAATGTAACAAATTCAATTTTGTCACATTCATTTTCATCAATCAAAGGAAAAAAATATTACTCCATAATCGTACCCCACCAAAATTTCCGGTAATTAAATTATTTCCCCCAAAAATCTAATACACAAATTAACACTCCCAGAAATTGTATTTTTACAATTTCCGGTGGTATAATTTGTATACTGGAAATTTCAAGGCGTAAAATTTCCGATAGTATGAATTGTCTACCGAAAATTTCTCCAACAAAATTTGAAGGCACAAAATTTTCGGTAGCATAAATAGAGTACTGGAAATTTTGTTGGAGAAATTTTCTGTAGACAATTCATATTACCGGAATTTTCATGCTTTGAAATTTCCAGTATACAAATTATACCACTGGAAATTGTAAAAATACAATTTTCGGAAGTGTTGATTTGTGTACTGGATTTTTGGGAAAAATAATTTAATTATCATAAATTTTGGTGAAATGGGTAAAATTTTGGAGTAATTTTTTTTACCTTTGCTTGAATGAAAATGAAAGGGACAAAATTGAGTTTTTTACATTTTGAAGGGTATAAGTTCAATTGTAGAGGTATAAAATTTAATTTTCTCATGTTCAAAGCTAACAAATCTAAATTGTTAAATACAAGTGTTAGTTGTTTAAATGTGATTTGGGCCATTAAAACTTACATTAACATGTGGAAAATTGTACCCTATACCCCTCAATTGTACCTATACACCCACAATTTTATAAAAATGCCAAATTAACCCTTAACTTTTTTTTTACTATTTTACCAACTCAAATTCATTTTTTTACCATTCAAATATTTTTGGACAGAGCAATTGAAGATTTCCGGCACGTAAAAGTTTTTTGGATCTTTCTGAAAAACTTTTGAAAGATTTTCGGTACAGAAATTGAAAAATGTGTATACCGCAAATCTTTTTAAAAGTTTTCCGGTACAAAAGGTTGAAAATCAATATTACCGAAAAACTTGTACTTGTGAAACATGCATCGATACTATTAACGTTTTTGACAGAGATCGAGTATGAATAATTATAATTAATATTAATATTATAAAAATATATTATTGTTATTGATTGTAAAAATATATTATTGGACGTTTAGATGAAGAAGTTAAAAACATGTTCATGACTTAACAAAATATAATGTTGCACCGAGGCACATATTACTCTCATTGCAAGACCGAGATACGAATAATGTTACTCATATCTCACAAATATATAAACAAAGATGCGGCACTTATTCAAATTAACTGAAGATACAAAAGATATGTGTTGGAATAAAAAGCAGGAAGACTCAGATGTTATGAGAAATATTTTTTGGGCCAATCCAGATTCAGTGAAGTGGTTGAACTTGTTTCCTATCGTGTTGATTATGGACAACACCTAAAAAACCAATAAATACAGAATGTCATTACTTGAAATTGTTGGTATGACATCAACAAAGAAGACATTTGTAGTTGGATTTGTTTATTTGGAATGCGAGCGTGAAGAAAACTTTTGTTGGACATTAAAGAAGTTAAGAGGACTGTTTGTTACACAAAACAAATTTCCTCATGTAATTGTGCCATACAGAGATCCTGTTTTAATGAAAGTAGTAGATATTGTATTTTCACATGTTGTTAATTTGCTTTGTCGATTTCACATCGACAAAAATGTTGGAGCTAAATGCAAGCAATGTGTTTTAAAGGATAGACAAGAGTTAGTATTGAATATGTGGAAGCACATTATGTATTGCAGTGATGAAAAAAAGTATATCACGCGCTTGCACATGTTTGAGCAATCATGTGTCGACAATAAAATGTTTCTGATTATGTGAAACAAACTTGGTTGACTCATCATAAGCAAAGGTTTGTTGAAGCATGGACAAATCGAGTGATGCATTTGAGGAACACAACGATTAACAGATATGTCATGTCACTACAAAACTTCTAAATAGTAATTTAACTACATATTGTTGAATTGCTCCATTGTGACAATTTACATGTAATGATATGGTTGAGTTAGCTCATTGGAAACTGAAGTTAATGTTAAAACACAACATGAGTGACATATGTAAATGTTGGGAGGCTATGAAAAACATGATAAGGTTGCAACTTAAAAAAATCAAGGTCTCGTTTCAGAAAAGTTTCTATGATAAAACGCATGAACACAACAATCAATTTTATCAATGTTTGAATACATTCGTATCAAGAGAAGCTCAAAGACGCATTGCTGTAAAAAACGAGAAAGTTGAGTGGATGGGTACCGACAAGTCTGTATATGAGTGATCTCTCAGAAGAACATATGGGTTACCTTGTGCTTGTGAATTGGCACAATATAAATTGATGGGTGAATCAATTCCTCTAGATGTTGTGCACATTCAATGGAGGAAATTAAGCATGCAATGTGAACTCACCAAAGACACAGAAGATGGATCAGAGTTGGATATGTCTAATGAGATGAATGCCTTATGGAAACACTTTCGATCACTTGATGTTATAGGAAAAAGAGTGTTGAAGAGTAAGGTGTGTGAACTTGTTTTCCCAACTACAAGTTCAATGTGCCCACCACCTAAACAAGTTAAAACCAAAGGACGAGTGAAAAAGAGTAAGGGTAAGAAGCTGGATGGATATGATGTATATCAAGACCCTTCTTGCTTTGAGCATGTTAATGCAACATATTGTTAAGATCCTGATTCCCAACCATCTCAATCATCAAAGAAAATACATTCTCATTCATCATAGAAACAACCCTCTCAATCCTCGATACATTTGTTTTTGAGACAATTTCCTGATGTTATTCAACAATACATTGATGACATATTTAATGTGATAGCATATGGAAATTGTGGTTATCGCGCTATTGCATCATTGCTTAGACACAGTGAAGAGTCTTGGTCTTTGGTCAGCCATGGTTTGGACAAGGAGATTGCTTCTCATATAAGTCCATATGATAGATTGTTCCCATGACACATTAGAGTAATCAGAGATTCTTTGAAGATAACAAGTTTTGGTATTCAACCCCTAGATAAATAAATGTTTATACCTGATATGGGTTACATGATAGCGACAACATATAATATTATTCTAGTCACGTTTGGTCAGACATTTTCCATGACTTTCTTTCCTAGGGGTTCACATTTAGGATCGACAACCAATGATCATATTATATGTATTGGTTTTGTTGAAGCAAGTAATTGGGTTCTGATAAAATGATATTTTCTTAAATAATACTTATATTTTTTAAATAGTAAAATTACATATGGAAGATGGATTTCCAATAAATAATATCTTCAATCTATTTTGCAGTTAAAGATGAAAGATGAATTTCCAATTCCAGACATTGCACTAGGTTGGAAGCAATATCGCACCGAGGAGGTAACTTCTTGGGCAATAAAACACACGAAAAGTCTACAACAATAGGGGTATTTATTAAGTCATATGGCACGTATTACACAAAATGCACAATCCGTAGATGTCATGTAATTAGATGAAGATTGATTTTGTATCGACTACAATACTTTAAAACTTATATAAAATGCATTTGTTATTAGTTCATTTTAGTTACTACTTTCGTTATATTTCATCACAAATAAAAGTAAAGTTAATGATATAACAATAATGTAAAATAATAAAATAAAATTAAAATAACATTAACGATGTTCATAACAAATAAAAGTAAAGTTAATGATATAACAATATTACAAAAACGATGTTCATCGCAAATAAAAGTAAATAACTACTAATTAGTGTTATGACGCGTTAAATATAAAACTAAAAAAAAAATTATACATGTCGTCATTTGGATCAGCATGATGTGCATCCAACCCCTGTTGTATAAGATCACCCACCTGATGCAGGATAGATGGTTGTTCACGAGAAGCTTCTACAGCGGAGGCTTATTAAAATTTGGAACTTGGGGTACACCATCTGGTCACACTAAAAATGGATGAGATACCCTGTAGAACCGTTCCAACTATTCATCCTGACACTCAGATAGATAAGTAATTAGACGCATCCTCTGATGCAGTTCGATGACAGGGCTCAAATATCTCATCCATTTGACATCTGCATCGGATAATCTAGACAAAATTGGAGGTCAAGGTGGTGGAATATGTTGGATGTATATGAATTTCTCAGACACCTCTCAGGAAAATATGTCATTAAAGTGCTGCATAATCAGAGGTGATTAGTGTATAACATTATATCATCAAAGGAAACGACATCCCTATGATTCTCCCACGGTCTCCATATGACATCAGCAGGTGCCAATGCATCAATCATCTATCTATACTCAAGAATTTTGTGCATGCCTTGTTTATAACTGCATCCGTTCATTTTGGCAATGCACTCAACATCAGCACTCTGATCACCTCTTTTACAAATATGTGGAAAATATTTGTATATCCAACATTGTTGCAAATAAAAATAAATAAGTTAATGATAAACACAAAAATTAATAAATAAAAATCATAACCAATAATAATAATCATAAAATATTGGTTTAAATATATTTTTGGTCCCTGTAAATATAACCTTTTTTGATTTTGGTCCTCGTAATATTTTTTTTTTGGTTTACATCCCTGTAATGTCAAAATAGATTTATTTTTGGTCCTTACCGTTAAGTGGACATTACAAAAATGTAAACTCACAAAGGGAAACAGTTTTTGGTCCCTGTAAATATAACACTTTTCAGTTTTAGTCCATGAAAAATATTTTTTTGAATTTCATCCCTGCAATATTCAAAAATCTCCTTAAATATAAAATAACATACAAATTGATCTTTATTAATGATAAACTTATGCCAAGTAATGTTTAAAATACTTTCACTTCAATAATTTAAAATTTATTAATCTTCTGTTTTATTTATTTATTATTATTAAATTAATTTTCATTTTTTGTTTCAAAAAAATCACTAAAATCTTATGTTTTATTTAATTATTATTAAATTAATTATATTAGTATAAAATAATTATTAAAATAACTTTAGATTTAAGTTTTATAATTTTAATTAAAACCTCCTTTTACGCTTTAAATTTTTTCATTGTAACTGAAAATAAATAAAATATATATTAGGTGATAAATTTATTTTAATCATTATTTTATACTAATATAATTGTAGTTAATATAATATTAATTTTATTTTAATTAAATATA
>JBBPBP010009779.1:13045594-13065506 GCA_037974735.1 Cicer chorassanicum | reverse complement strand
ATTATATTAGTATAAAATAATGATTAAAATAAATCTATCACCTAATATATATTTTATTTATTTTATGTTACAATAAAAAAATCTAAAGCGTAAAAGGAGATTTTAATTAAAATTATAAAACTTAAATCTAAAGTTATTTTAATAATTATTTTATACTAATATAATTAATTTAATAATAATTAAATAAAACAAAAGATTTTAGTGATTTTTTTGAAACAAAAAATGAAAATTAATTTAATAATAATAAATAAATAAAACAGAAGATTAATAAATTTTAAATTATTGAAGTGAAAATATTTTAAACATTACTTGGCATAAGTTTATCATTAATAAAGATCAATTTGTATGTGTTATTTTATATTTAAGGAGATTTTTGAATATTGCAGGGATGAAATTCAAAAAAATATTTTTCAGGGACTAAAACTGAAAAGTGTTATATTTACAGGGTCCAAAAACTGTTTCCCTTTGTGAGTTAACATTTTTGTAACTTCCACTTAACGGTAAGGACCAAAAATAAATCTATATTGATATTACAGGGATGTAAACCAAAAAAAAAATATTACGAGGACCAAAATAAAATAAAAAAAGTCATATTTACAGGGACCAAAAACATATTTAAACCTAAAATATTTAATACCTACAGCAGCGACATATATCCACTTAACTGTTTGATGTCATAACAGCTAGCATTAGAGAGGTAGTCATAAAGAACTACTAGTGCAGCACTACCTCAGGCGTATCTACTTGCACCTTCCAAATCTTTAAATAAGGAAATGTATTTCGCATCAATTAACATATGACTTTTATCCACGAAAATAGTACTCCCTACTAGATTCAGCAAATAAGCCCTAGCAGCACAATCAAATCACTTTGATGCACACTGTCTTTTGAAGACCTCTTTCAACCAATCTAATTTGTAGTGCGCACCCCTTGTTTTTTTTTTTTGTTTCCTCCCATATCTCTTCAGGAGGCACCCCTAATAAAGTTATGGCAAGATTACATGCCATTACTCTATCTAGGTCGGGTGATGGACTGTAGAACCCACCCTTAATATGAATGCATAATAGATTGGCCACATCATCTAAAGTAAATGTCATTTTACCAAATGGCATATGAAATGACGAGGTCTCTAAGTGTCATCTTTCCACAAATGCAGAAATCAGGTTGTTGTCAATCATTTTCAGACTACCTCGTTGTAGTGGGGCTAATTTAGATAAATTCACTCACGTCTCTATAATTCGCGGGAGAACTTGTAGAGTAAATTGTTGCAATTTCTTTCCATGAGCAACTATTTTCAGCATTGGTCGCTCCTACATAAAAATAAATTATATGACATAAAAATTAAATATAGAACAAAAATAAATATTAATTTAAATATTTTTAATGCACCATAAATAATAATTAATATAAATATTTTTATGCACCATAAATAATAACTAATTTAACTTACTTGACCAAACCACAGTCTTCCAAACACATGATGATGGTATCGTGTAAGGACGGACGAATCATATGGTCCTCCAAGATACCGTGTCAGCTCACCCTCCTGCTATACAGGTCCCTCTTGTTGTACATGTCTCTCCTGATGTACAGATCTCTCGTGTTGTACAGGTCTCTCTTGCATATGCTCCTCATGTACAACAATATTCTCCCCCTCCTCATGTACCACAACCTACTCCTCCTCATGTATAGCAATATCAGCCTCAGGGATAAATATATGATCCTACTCTCCCGAGTCATCCATAGAAGTTTCAACGTCACGTGTTGTTCGTACTATCTTACTGTCTCTTCCTCTATCACCCGTACCCACTGGAAAAAAATAGTTAAAATAAAATGAATTAAATAAATAATAATGGAATAAAAATTTCAAAACAAAAAAAAATTAAAAAAATAAAATAAAATAACATTAAAAACAACTTGCGGAAAACTTGTGGGTTGAAATTTTCCCGTAACTTCCAGAAATCTCAAAAAAAGTATTCTGGTATTGTATATGTTTCGAAAATGTTGAAATAAGTTTTCTAGTAGTTCCGGAAAACTTGAAATAAGTTTTCAGGTACCTGAAATGTTGAATTTAAGATTTCTGGAAATTGTCTTCTGTACCGGAAAACTTTTAAGTTTTCCGGAGTGTAACTTGTGTACTGGAAAACTTGAAAAAAAAAATCGGAAAAAATGAAAATTTTGGTACTCACTTCTGTACCGGCAAACTCAAATGGTAGAATAGTGAAAAATGGTAAGTTTTAATATTTATATGAGGGCATTTATGTCTTTTTCTAAAGAATAAAATTGAGTTTTTTATATTTTGAAAAGTATAAGTTCAATTGTAGAGGTAGAAAATTTAATTTTCTCATGTTGAAAGGTGCAGGCTGGACAAATCTAAAATGTTAAATACAAGTGTTAGTTGTTTTGATGTGATTTGGGCCATTAAAACTTACATTAACATGTGTTAAGTTCCTATATGAACAACCACAACATCATGGGCCCAATGTTGTCTCTAGTGGCTCCTAACCTGCATTCTTCATGTTTTGACCTTTTTTATTAGCTATCAACTCTATTGCTTTCAACAGAGGGGAATTCTCATGAGCTGTTGAGCTATCAAATCATATAAAGAGTGCCTATGTAATTAAAATTAATGATTGGGAAGCAGCCAGAATGAAATGTTGGGGAAGACTTAAATATCTCATATATAAGGTCATAAATCTTAACCTGTGTTACTATCATTAAAAATAAACTCTAGTTATTGAAGCATGTAGGAATTAGTTTTTTTTGTTGTTGAAATCACAGCAATAAACTGGTAATGCATAACAAAAATAGATTAATGATTATAATTTGCATTGTATAAAAAATTGAATTATGAAATAATTGGTGGTCAGTTTGTCACATCATCATGACATAGAAATCAAAACAAGTATATAAAACAAATAAACAAACAAAAAGAATAGAAAGTCTAGAAAATAAAATAGTTAATTTGCTGAGAATTGGACTGCATTTTGACAACTAAAAAACAGGCTCTAGATGTATTGTTTAATTAATTAATATAAAAAACTATCTTAAAGTTTGGGTTTGGTTTAATTCAACTCTTATAAAATTAATTTATAAAGCGAAGAGAATCTATCACTTATTAACACATTTTTAAAATATATTTCATCAAATATTAAACTCTTAAGACACTTCCGACTACATTCAAGATATTAGACATCTGAAATGCGATACAAATAGTCAGATAACACTGACTTGACAGTAACTACGTAGTATAACGATAACCTAATACTATTTTAAAATTTGAATTGGATAAAAAAAACTATAATATTTTTTTGCTTGTCTTGAAAAACACGTGTGTTTGATGTTTTTGTGAAAGTTATTTCCAAAAGTTAACATTGAAATTTGATTTCAGTTGCGCCTATTAATCTCAAACATTAAGCAGTAGTTGAGATAAATTTCCCTAACCTAAATTTATACTACTCTACAAGCCATCTATTTTATTATGTCAAAACTAGTTTGTCTGTTAAAGAATCGATTATATATACTTCACACTGAATTATGCTTGACGCATCTTTAATTTTAAATTTGACCGTTAAAACTTGTCGTTTTCTGTATTAAATTTCAATGTAGCTAGCAAGATAAATAATATGCATGACGTTACATTCCCAAAAGAAAATGGATAAACGAATCCAATACACATATTGAGATATAAAATCATAGAACTTTCAAGCAAAATATTGGAACATAATAAAAAATCAATAAATGATTGTTTTTTATGCGTCATGAAGAATGGCACTTCCGGGTTCACGTAAGCCCGTTTGGAATTTCAGCTGATGGTCAATTAATATTTAATAGGTGTCATCATATATATATATATGCAGAAGCAAAATCATGTTGCTTGAGAAGCAATTAGATCAATGTGCACGAAATTCTCTTTGCTACCAACTCAACTTCGCTGCACTTTTAAGATATTGTCTATGTCTATCTTCTAGTTTAATCATTATTTAAGATCCATTTAGTATTATAGATTTAAAAAAAAAATAGTATTTCATAATTTAAAGATTATTTTGTATAAATTTTTAAGAAAAGTAGAAGTTGATTTGAGTTTGTTTCTAGTAATAAAAATTACTTTTTTTAAAAAAATCAATTAAAAAATGATTTTTTAAAAAAAATACAAAATAGTTTATTATTGAAATAATTTTTAAATTATTTTCATATTCTCAATTTTTTAAAGCCGTAACAAACGAATGAAAATCTTTAAAAGTGATTAAGTTTCTTCTTACGAAAAACTGTAATAAATGCATCCTTAAAACTTAAAAAGTTTATTATGTAAATTTTTTTGCTAAGTATAACAGTTGTCTTCGACGGATATTAAAGTTAAAGAATCTTTCAAAATTTTCTTTATACACCGATGTTCATACCTTTAAGTTTGTTATAACATTTTTTTAAGTCCATGGTACTTTTTTTAAATTTTGAACCCTTTTTAGTTAAGAGATGCTACTTAAATTATAAAGAGTGTTTATAAGCTATCTATAGCATCAATTTCTACACAATGTAAGACTTTTTTGTGTCCTACCTTTATTTTGCATACATAACATTCATATGAGTACTTCCAATGACGTTCATATTATTCAAAGCCTCAATATACTAATGTCACACGAATATGCACAATAAATGCATTGAAATATATATTTTCAATTGTTAATTTTTTATGAATTGTTCAGTAGCTAAATCTTCATGAGTACTTCTAATTCAAAACGTATAGTACATTTTAACTTTACAATGGTAGTGTTTGTCCAAATTTGGAGAAAAAAATATATACTTGATGTGTCTGATGAGCTTCCTAAGTGGTGGGCAAAAACATAAATTTTTCCCTCTATATGTGTACATTCAAATGAGGCTGTGTTTTTTTTTTTTTTTAATTATAGGGTTAAAAGTAAGAAGTAAGATATGCCAAATTTCGTTCAAACTAATAATTTACTTACTAAGCTCAACACTTTGCAAACTGCATGTCAAACATGTTGGCCTATATGGACCCATGTGTTTTTTTTAAAGTAATTTATTAACAACATAATTGATAATATAAAATGAAGTCATTAGATATAATTGAGTATAGTTAGAATGCTTTAGAATTAGATCAAGGTAGTTAAAATGTAGTTATGATTAGATCAAGGCTGGTAGCAATGTTAGTTATCTAATAGGCACTATATAAAAGTATATCTTATACTAATTGTATCAGAATTTTTCACATTATCATTCTAAGTTTTATTTTTCTCTTTATTGGGTTCAACTATGATTTTCAACATGGTATCATATCCATAATTATTTCGCTATATTATTTCTCAAAAAGAATTTGAGAAATTTTTTATTGGAGTTTCATTGATTCATTTTTACTTTTCTACTTTCTATTAAATTTTGGAGATTGTGATCAAAATTCTAGTTGATTCTAGATAGTATTTTTTTTACCCTTGCTCGTCATTTTCTTGTTCCCACAAATATTTAATATTTCAAATTGATTCATTCATTCAATTTTTGTTAAGGATTCATTCATTCAATTTTTGTTAAGGAAAACACTTGCAATTTTATTGGTTCAAGACAAGGATATTTTTCTACGTAGCTCTTGATTATCCCCCTGATTCGTGGTGGTTTTTACTTTGATTGATTTTTCTCTCCAAGATTTCAACCTTCTTTTTGGTTTTGCATCAAATAAAGTGATGGCCTTAAAGAAGTATGAATTGTTAAATGAGTACACTATCCATCAAAATATTACTCTTCAAGCTCTTGGAGTATGACTATAATTGGTTAAATTTGTTTCTTAATTATTTGTCTCTTGTTCAAGCTCTTGGAGTTGGTTGGTTTTTGTTATAGTTTGTATATTTTTTATAAATTTATTTGAAGTTCAAAATTGAAGATGGTTGGAGATTCATGATATGATTCTTTAAATGTTTCATTGTTGATTAGCCATTATTTTCTTTAGTGACATGTTTCAATATTATTTCATTATTTTTAGTCATTGTTGATTTTCTCTATGTTTCTACCTTATGGTAGTAAATCGATTATTATTCTCTTTATTCTTCTATCTTATGGTAGTCAGAAGATACTTCTCATTCTCTTTGTGCTTCAATCATATGGTGGTTAAGCTTCGTTAGTTAAAATTGGCATTTGAAGACCCAAGATTGGGATTCTTGATTTATATTTGAGTGAGTGTCATGGAGACACTAAAAGATTTTCATGTTAGTTCAAAGTAGGCAGAAGAGCTCGCAAGAGTTACGCATTTCGGTCGCTACCATTTTCTACATCAATTTTCTTGTTTAGCTAATGTGATTATGCCTTGTATTTTTTCTTGTAACTTTTTTATTAGTTACATTGTATTTTTATTTTTTCTTGTATTGCATTTTTCTCCCCAAGTTGAATTCCAACTTGAGGGGATATTAGATATAGTTGAATATAGTTAGATATGTATTAAAATTAAATTAGATGGAAGGTAATTATGTTAGTTATCTTAAGGGCACTATTTAAAGGTGTATCCTACATTAATTGTATCATAATTCTTCACACTATTATTTCAAGTTTTATATATTCTTTTCTTTATTGGGATCAACCATAATTTTGAACAAAACTTGTAATTATATGTATATATGTTTTTTATATAAAATAATTACTTTTCTAACAAATTGTACTCTCTTATATTATGTGTGATACATAATGTAATATTTAGTCTTATTACTACTATTTTCAAATTCAATTTAATATTAACATGTTTAAGTAATTAAATATGGTGATTGTTTATCCACTCTCTATTATTTACTCAAAAAATGTAGAAACGTTATCCAAAGCACGCTTCTAATAATATATTTAACGCAATTTTTCATTTTTAAAAGAGAAATTCCGATAAATCAACTTATTTTTAGAGACTTTATTAGTATCTTCCTTAAAAATTATTCTACTAGTTCAATTCAATACCCATGTTGGGCCAACATAATTTTAAACTAGGTTGAAAAGGGTCAATTTGATTTGTATGGCTAATATTTTATAATATAAGCCTTACAAATTGTGATTAAAAAATAAAAATGTCAATTTTGGCGGGTTATATGGGATTCAATTTGACAATTTTATATTCTTATTTTAATTATTTATTTGACCCAACAAAAAAAACTTAATTCTATATAAACTTTGATTTAGTTAATAGATAGCTTATGCAAAACTAGTAAAAGTATATATCGTCATCATTTGTCACGGAAATATGTTATAATAAACTCTCCCGGGACAAACAATTATTAAATTAGAGTATAATTTATCTATTCAAACAATTTTTTTTAATCTATTTCAGGTCTTGTCTAACTAAAAAATATTGAAATTTGATCCTATTGTTTTAATTTGAAAATAAATAAAGAAACCATTTTTAAAATGTTTCAAAATAAACAAAAATGACTTGTTAACTTAAAAATATTAAAGGCAGGCAGTAGCGGTTTGGGTAGAAACATTATGTATCAAACTTTCTATTCATATTAATGCAACTAGCATTAAAATGTGTTTTTCCTTATCTATATTCTTTCATAGTCGTGGTAATATTTATCTTAAGGATATATGTTAAACATTCCACTTAAAAATATAGAATATATAAACATTTTTAGAAAAAAAAAAATATAATTTTTAATATAAAATTTATATCTTTACTATACTAACAAATGTTTTAAAGATGTATGTTATCAACTCCTTTTTCAAAGCAAAGGCAAACTTATATTATACCATACAACCAGCTAGAATTCCAAGTATGATTAAATTCGACAATGACAAATTGATTTTGATTTAGTTGTCGTACAATATGGTGCAACATCTGCAAAGTCGTTGGACCAAAATATTTTATATGATATTCAACTATTAGATCCAACGATTAGGCGATGATGCACATAATCCAATTAGACAAATATACATACTAATGCAATATACATACTAATGCACATGCACACGTGCCATCAAGTCTCTATCTATACAGTGAAAGTGGGGTATGTGTGATCGCGAGAGGTGGTGGCTTGTTTTGTTTACATAAGAAAAGCATGACATCTAAAGCATTGCATTTCCAAACTCCCCCAACCTTTCTTTTCTTTCCCACAAAACCAGCCTTCCCATCCTCATTATCGTTTCATGGTCCCCCACATGACACGTGTCGCTCGATCTCATCCTTGATTTTCCATGTGTTACAAAAAAACTACCATCACCATCCCCTTTTTTTTATCTCACAAGTCACTCATGCTTATACATTACACACATGCATCCCATTCTCGCCACTATTTTCCTAAATTTGACAAAAACGATAAGAGCAAAAAGAAAGGAAAAGCAAAAGCAAAAGAAAGATAGAAAAAAAAATAAGGCTCAATTGATCACAAACAAAAAAAGTTAATTAGTTTTGTACTATAGAATAGAATGCATGAAAAACATACATACATAGCAAATTAAATTGAACAAAGTTTGTAGTCATCAACCATGGACAGCACAGATTCATCATCTTGCTCTCCGCACCCCCACCTCCCACCAGGTTTTCGATTTCACCCCACCGATGAGGAACTTGTCGTTCACTACCTCAAAAGAAAAGCGGCTTCTGCACCCCTTCCAGTAGCCATCATAGCTGAAATTGATCTCTACAAGTTCGATCCTTGGGAACTACCAAGTACGCAACTTTATCACAACCCATTTCATCTTTCCATCCATTTATTCAAACCCACTTCTTAATTTTGAATTTCAATGATTTTTTCTTGTTATTTTTTTTTAGGTAAAGCAACTTTTGGGGAACAAGAGTGGTACTTTTTCAGCCCAAGGGATAGGAAATACCCAAATGGGGCAAGGCCCAATAGGGCTGCTACTTCTGGGTATTGGAAAGCTACTGGAACTGATAAGCCTATATTAACAACTGATGGGCACATGAAAGTTGGAGTGAAGAAAGCACTTGTTTTTTATGGTGGGAAGCCACCAAAAGGAGTTAAAACTAATTGGATTATGCATGAGTATAGGCTTATCACTGATCACAATCATAATATTAATTCCTATAATGCAACCTCAAAAACTCCTCCTCTGCCTGCTGATCCTCCCAACATTAACAAGAAGAATTCCCTTAGGGTATGTATACATGCACACACACATATGCATGCCATGTGCAATTGTTTCATTAATTTAATATGCATAATCTTATATATATATTCAAACATATCAAATTATATATGTTTAAAAGATATAATAGCTAGAACTATATGCCACATTGGAGTGAGATGCTATTTGAATTTTTTTATAAGCGAGAGTCGTTCATCTTTCATCTCATTATAAGCCAATTTTAAAATTGAGTTATATTCGGTTCAAATTCTAACATAATATCAAAATTATTTAAAATTTATTGGATTGTCTTTTATCGGGTCCACTCTAATCACACTTCAAATGTCTAGTCTTGAGGGTAAGAGGTGTGTTGCTCAAATTTTATGAAAATAGTGAACTATAATATTTGATAGAGATGTTTTAGAAAGTAATAGAGTAAGACTAAAATAAAATGTGACTAAAGTTAGAATATTGTATTGGTTTTGTAGCTTGATGATTGGGTTTTGTGCCGAATATATAAAAAAAGCAACAGTAGCACAATGCCAAGACCACCTCTAATGGATCAATATGATAAGGAACTTTCAATGGATCATCATCACACAATGCTACCACTGACTAATATGCAACAGAACAACACTAAACTTCCATCTTCAAGAAGCACAAGTACTTATGGACTTGAAAATGATGACAACTTCTTCGATGGAATCTTAGCAGCTGATCAACATCATCATCAAGGAATGCAAAATGGTTGTGGTTCTCATGACATAAACTCAAAGAATGATAACAATAACAATGACTCATTCCCCATGAAACGTGCATTGACTGCATCATCACAATTTTGGAATGAAACAGGGTCACCAGGGTCATCTTCTTCTAGTAAGCGATTCCATGGAGATCTTAATAGTGGAAATAGCAATGCTGAGGAAAATAATTCATTTGTTTCACTGCTTAGTCAGCTTCCAACAAGCACAACTTTTCATCCAAATGCGATTCTTGGGGATGGTGTAATCAGACAACAATTTCAACTTCCGAACATAAATTGGAACTGATTCTATTATAATTTAGTGTAGCTGTCATCGATCGTAGGTCTGTTAATTAATAATTGATGCATATATATCTTATACTGTTTCACATTTTCATTGTAAACATATGATATATGATATACACAAAAAGGAAAATACAGGCCTATATATATTTTTAATTTCAACCTTACAAAGTTACTAATAAATTAAATTGGATATATGCAGTCCCATGATCATATTTTATTTTTTTAGTCTGTACATGAAATTAAATGATAAAAATATTCGCATACAACTGTAAAATGTTTAATTTAAACTTGAGACATAATATTTAGTTTAGCAATATTCATTGAAGTTTATGAATGTCATCAATTTTATTTTGGAAGAATTAGAAGGACATGATGTAGTTACTATTGTATGTTTTAGTTCATATTTGTAATTAAAAATTATTTTTGTATAACTTTTAATTTTTAAGTTATTTTTTTATAAAATTTAAGTTATTATCTTTTATTTCATTTACATATACTTTATTTTATTTTAAAATTTGTTGAGCCGGGCCCGACCTGAAGAAAATTTAAGGCAAATCATGGGGACAGGTTTTCACAATATTAATTTTGCTAGAGCTTTTCAAATTAAATTAAGAATTTAAAAGGGATTGAATAAAAAAATTAATTAAAACGGCATGTTTGTTTATGTATTCAATACAATACTTTTTTTACACGATTTTCACAATAAATACTTGTTGGTATCAAAACTTGGATGATGTGGTCGAATGAGTTTTAATGTGATGATTTCTTTGGAGAGAATGTCGACTTGCACACCAGCACATATTAAAAAAAATAGACGAAGAAACAATTGAATAATATGTAATTTTAAAATAATTAAATAAGGTGTCTTTTTGTGTGTATTTAAATATGTCTTTTCATTGTATTATAGTGTGTTTGATTGGAGTTAGATGGAGCAGAAGTGAGGGAAGGAGGGATGATATTATGAAGTTTTTGTATTTGGTTCAATTTTTAAGAGGCGGGAGGGAGTCAAAATTCATCCTATTGCTCATTTCACTATGCTTCCATTTTGGGGGATTTGGAAGGAAGAGGAGGTGACCAAGTCAACTAAAAAATCATTTAAAATTTATCTTATTCCCTTAAACAAAACACAAAACCACTAAAATTAATCACTCTCCTCTATGTTAAAATCCCTCATCTTCTCTTTCATCCATTGAACCAAACACACCCTTAGCGAACTATGTATCTAATATATAATCTTTTAACTTTTTTTATTTTTGTTTCAAATTTTTGGTTATTTGAAAAAAATTAAGATACAATTAAATATATTTTTCCATTTATATCTTTACAAAAGTCAAAAGTAGGCATTAAATAAATTAAGAGTAAAAATATCTATAAATCTAAATTTTTATAAATTACTAACACATGTGTTCAAACTTCAAAATATCATAGAAAAGGAAATAGGAAGACTGAGTTATTCAGTAGACTAACAACATTTCTTTTATGATCCCATTATGAATCAGTGTTTGAAAGTCATATAAAACTCTAACTCTAAAAAAGGATCAACAACACTCATTTGAAGTAAAAGTGCACGGTTCTCCTCATCCCTACCTTTAAGAGAGTATATCCAATTGATGTAAATTTGATGTGTTCAATTTGAAGAATACATTTTTGTTTTTCCCTATTTTTATCAAAAGAACATCAATTAGATTACTTTATAAACCCCAAGAATAAGAAAAATCATACATTTTTACTTCCATGAAACAACATGTATCGTTGTTAGAATTTTAAAGAATTTTTAAATCAATCCACAGTTAATCACTTAGCAAAAATGATACACATTAGAATTTGAAACAATCTAACTCATATATATATATATATATATATATATATATATATATATGGCCTTTAGGACATGGTGACATGCATCTTAGTCCTAGAGTGATTACTAGTCACTTCTAATGCAATATGGCCTAGAGCAATTGGTTAATCAAATACCTTTTAAGCATATCTATATATATATATTCAATTGTAATCAATCTCTCTAAAGATATAGATTCTTTTCCACAATTCTTCCCTCCAACTTTCTCCTTTTACCTAATTTATTTCTATTCTTTTTAGTTTCTACATCATTTTTTTTATTGATTTGATCTTTCCTCTTACTCTTAATTTTTCTTGTTGTTAAGTAAAAAGCACATTATAGGATCATAGTCCCACAAGATACAAACCCAAAACTATATTGTCTAGGCATCACACACATGCTCAAAAATTTTGTAAAAATATTTAAAAATATGCTTAGTTCTAGAGGCTAACACAAACCATCATTATAAGTCGTCTATGATAAAATATCAATTTTAGTCATTAGATTCATTTATTTTCTTCACGTTTTGTGTGTGCAAGGTACGTCCTATACATTTCTCAGTCTCACCTCAAAACTAACAATTCCTTCCTAGTCTCATTGTGGAATCAACTAGGAATCCTTGCCTTGATCTATCGTCATCATGTACCATGGTCTAGGTTTTTGTTGTTTTCATTGGATAAAAGGAAATTTTACGAATATAAAGTGTCTCCATCAATTTGATAGGTACCAATAGGATTTTTATTTGGCTTGTCGGTTTTGCTAAATTGTGAAATCAGTTTTTTTTTTTCTTGGTCTTGTATCAATTAAACATTTGGGGATTATATATTCAGTTTCGAGAATATTCTATTTAGTAAAAGCTTAATTTTTGCAATGTTGTGTGAAATGGCATATGGTTGTTGGGTGGGTCTATTCTCAAGTGGAAGTACATATCAATTGAAAGAAAAGAAGAAGAAAAAAAGAATGGTGTGTGTGAATGGGCTAAGCCCATTACTGTGTTTGGAAATTGGAAGGGACTATTTAATCCCTAAATTGAGAATAAAGAAAAGGTGCAATAATAGTGCCGAAAAACAAATAGAAATATGTAACGTGAATGTGCAGCACGTCAAGAGAAGAAGAAAATTGGTTTCAATGGTGCATGTGTGTTCGGCAAAAGTTCTCCATTTCGGGTGATACTGATATTTTAGTATTTTGTTCATTCAATTGAAATTTTTATTCTAATAATTTTTATTAATAGTTTTTTTTTTCAATCGTTTGTAATATTTATTTTTGTAGAAATATTCTGTTATTATTTGGTTTCTAGTTTTTATTATAGGATGATGATTGTTCTTTAGAGTTATTAGAAGAGACTTGATGGTGAAATTCAAGGGTTATGTCTTCTTAGTTCCTTGTCATTATTTAAAATGACATTATTTAGTTGTGCTTCTGATGGTGTGTTGAATGGACATTGTTAAAAGTAGTGTTTTAACAATAAAAAAATAGTTTAATGTAATATCTTATACTAATAAATAAATAATAATTAAAATTTATAAATGCAGTTCGGTTCGATTTTTAAAAATTAATCTGAAATTTGAACCAATTTGAACGTAAAAGATTATCCTAACCCATCCAATAATATTTAATTTTGTAGAGTTTTTGATTTTTTATTTGGATCGATTTGTGTTTTTTTCTCGAGTGATTTGGATGTGAATACCTCTAACTATTAGTATTGACCTTGATTGAAAATTTATGAGTTCAAATTCTAAAAAAAATAACTAATTTAACGAATTTCCGTTGTGTTGTGATCTCAACAAGAATTAATGTTAATAAAATATTAGACAATATTGCATTGAGAATAACATCTTTTTTTATGATGATATTATAGGTATGGAGTATCTATTTTTATTTTTATTTTTATTTTGGCAAAAGTAGATGATTGAACTTTTGGTCATTTGCTTTAGGTACTTGACTCTGATATTACTTGGACTATCACATATTTATTAGCATCTAAAGAATAAAATAAGATGACATATTGGTAAGTGGGGAGCAAAACTCTTTTATTTATTATATTTTTGTATTGGAATACTTGGTCGAGAAGATTAGACTAATAGCTATTGCTAATTAATAGCAAAATTTTCATATGGAATCACAGAGAGCAGCCAATATGATTAGTTAATTATTCTGATTTTGTAGAAGGAGGTGACTCTCCATGTAGAAAGGAGGTGAAAAACGCAAGTGAGTTGCTTGGTTTAAAACAGGGAACTGCATGACCTGCTCCTCGAAATGTTGCAAATGTAAGCCCTTCATATTCTTCATACCATCCACTCACCTGTTTCTCAAGGAGGAACATATCATTAATTATTGAAAAAATATCCTACAAAGTCACTTCATATCACTCAGTAAAGAGGCTTCACACATACTATATGTATAACCTGATTTCCTTACCACTACAATTGTGAATGATCCAAATTATTGGGGCTCAATTTTTTTTCATTTTCCAAAGTTACTTTGAAAGCATACATCTAGAAAAATACAATTTAAGTATCTTTCAAATGTTTATTTTTGAAAGAAAAAAATAGTTTCTTTTATTCATTTGAATGTGTAATTATAGAATAGAGAGTTTTTTTTAGATAGGTTAGAAGTTATTAGCGTTGGGTCTATAAGTGACAAATTTGGAGCTTCTAATAAGTTAAAGCCATTTTACCAAAAAAAATAAAATAAAGTCAATATACATCCCACCTCTTAATTTTTTCAGTTTTTTATCGCATTCTAACTTCCGGTAGTGTAAAATATACTATCAAATCTTAACTTTCAATAATGTGTTTGGAGCTGGAGAGACAAAATCAGAAAGGCAAATGAACATTCACAAAAAAAAAATGAAAGTCACTCGTTTCAATAGTCAATGAAAACCCCTTCTATAGTTGGGCCGATTTTCCTTTTAATATGGAAGTGGAGGCAAAACTATTAACATCCTCATTTTTCTAACAAGTTTAGACATTTTGAAAGTTTAGACTCCGTTAAATACTTTATGAAAATATTTTGTTTTTTTAAAATGTACCTTCATTTGACTTTGATTTAGAGACTTCTCAAGTGAACCATCGTCATGGAGAGAAGAACATGCACAGCTAGTTAATGAAGATGTATTTTTCCATAAATAATAAAAACAATTGTCTGATATTTTTATTTTTTCTAAAAATATAGTTAATTGTTCATTTTAAAAGTCTTTTATCTCCTTATTAACAAATGAAATTAACACTATATTTAAAAAATAAAAACAAAAGACATTTTCACAAAATAAACGCATTATTTTTCTAAAGTTTATTTTCAGATATTACAATACGTCGAAAAATATAAATAAACCTCAAAAAAAAAACATGAGCATGTAAGCAAAAATGAGATGTTAATAGTTGTCCCTCTATATGGGGTACATATTATAGTCCATTGGTTCAATAAAACTCAACATCTAATTAATTCTTCAATGAAACATGTATTTAAATTTACATAATTATTAATTAAATTAATTAATAGCTTTGTATATTATGAATCATATGCAGATTAAAAAACTAGATTTTTACTTTAAAAGGATTAAGGTAATTTTCCTTGAAGATTTCTTACCTCATTTTCATGGTACCAAGGCCTCCATGGTTTAGTGACAGGCAAAGCCAAAGTACTTAAACTGTACCTAGTTGATAGAACTGGTACTCTACCATCTGTGTCTCCACTGAACCATCAACAATCAACCATTAATATAAAGGAAAACAAGTGTTTATGAATTTGAGGTTTGATATTCAATTGAATTTACCTGTAAACCCAAATCCTAAGTCCTGCTGAAATAAGTTTCTTATAAATTGGTATAACTGATGGCTTTGAATCTGCCCAGTCATCGAATATCTTGTTGCTACATTTAATAATTAAAATATAAGACAATCACATATAATAATCCTTAAAGTGAAACATAAAACAAATTAAAAACTACTGCAATCTAGATTTGTTAGTTGGATACAGTTGGAGTTAGTTACTAGGATAGTTGTTAGTTAGTTATTTGTTACAAAGATTTTATTTTATTGAGACTTAAAGAGTGTACAAATATTTGAAAACAGAAAACAAAGTAGAAACAATTTGCAATTTTATAATTATAAATGAAAACAAAAAATTTAAATCTAAAATATTTTCTTAAACATAAAAAATACCCTATATATAATTAGATTCCATTTGGATAAGTACATTTCTAAAGTTGGCAAAAGAAAATGAAAAAAAATAAAAAAAGAGAATATTACTTGCAAATACTCCAATTCTTTAGATTGTGACCATCACTAGCATGAAGGGCCTTCTGAACATCTGGTCTATTATAAAAAGCTTTAGCATAGTCATCCAAGCATGGGTCATAACCACCCATCATTCTAGGCATCTAGTCAACCACATTAAGAAATAAAGTGTCACAACAATTATATATTTGATTTATCATTATACTATTAAAAACATTTGATTATAATTATAATTACTTCTAAAGTCACACATACACGTACGAGTGAATATGATTTGTCTCGTATATATGATTATACTTCTATAAAAATACTTATCCTTTAGAACAATTAAAATTCACTAAATGGTAAATTTTTCAATTTTAAAACTCACCATTTTGGATGCACGTTTGGTTGAAGTTTGAACAGATTGATCACCATTTGAACGTGCTGTAGAGGCAAAGCAAACAGAGGTGTAGAGACTATAAATATCAATTTCATTATATTGTTTGAGTACTTCACCCACAGCTTGATCACAATCTTCATTTTGCCATGGATTACTACTATTAAAGTCACAACTTGTTTTTATTGTTTTGTGAGTTTCATCAGATATCACAGCATGACTCCAAGCATAATCAACTAGTCCCATCCAATCCTCAGCATCAGATGTTTCAGGGTTACCTAGCTACAAATTATAAAATAAATAACATCAAAATATAATTATAATATTCTTTCCTTCATATTTATGTTAGTTCATTTCTCCTTAAATATAAGATTTATAAAAAAAAAAAAAAAAATTGTTATTTTCATAGTACTACTTTCAATTTTGTAATTGTATTAATTATTCTTTTTTTGTCTCTTTCTCTTAATTATGTTACATCTTTTTCTATAACATGAAATATAAATTATCTTTTGTGAAGGGATAGAAGAGTAATTTGTAATATCAACTAACTTTTGGAGGGTAAAATTATTATGGTTCAATCCAATATCCATAAAACTACCACAATCAAAACGTTAAATAAGAGTAGTGATAAAAAAGTACAGAATTTGCTTTACAAATATACTCTAGATTGTGTTAGTGGAACATGATGTGGATAAGAGGTCTGTATATATTTTCAAAACCTACTAAATGCTGGACTACATAGGAAATATTCTTAGTAAACAAAGATTCTTTATGCCATGGTTTTTATTTAGCACATGGTTTAATTTTTATATAATATTTGGGGCATACCAAAATTCCCTTGAGATCAATGTAAAGGGAGGGGTCCTTGTTCCTATCATGGATAAGTTCAGCAAGCTCTGGTACATACTTTCCTGAAAATATACATTGATAATCAATTTCAATAGGATTTGACTAAAAAAATGACTTTTCAATTTCAATACCTGCATAGCTCTCCCCTGCTATGTAAAATGTCTTAGTTCTATATGATGGAAACTTGAGGAACCAATTGTGAAGAAAAGAGTAAGCATCATTAGCTGTTACAACAGATAATAGAATTTTTAAGAGATTTGATTTGCATAAATATATAGTAGTGGTGTCTTATTTTAAGCAACATATATAAGTAATGACCTGTGAAGTCATCACCCAATTGTTGATAATCAGTGGTTGTATTTGAGTATGAAAAGCCAACTCCAACAGGAGATTCCAGGAATAACATGTTAGCTTCTGCAACATCACAGATATCAATAATTCTTAGCATCAATTAATAATAATAATAATTCTTTGTGGGGACAAATTAATATTGGAGCACTAGTTGTGGTTCACCAAAAACATTTTGTTTTATACATAAATAAAAAAAAGTGAAGTTGGGGATGAAAAGAAAGAAAGTTTGCAATATATATTATATAACATATACCTTTGTTCCATGAGAAATTATTAAATTTAAGGCCTTGTCCATCACTAATATTATCCACTAAAAATGGACCAATCTCTTGTGTTGCTCCATATCCTACAGAAGAGCACCCAGGACCTGAAACAACAAATCATCTTGTCACCTTAGGACAGAACATTTATCATGTGTACCACCAACAGCAAATGAAATCACCAGTGTTTTAAAACTCTCTCTTAGATTAGCTACCACCTAAAATTAACTAAAGTTTAGTAACACAAAAAAGAGATTATGATAATAAACTAATAAAAAGTTAAAAAAAAAAGTAGTAAAACATTTATTATATTCTCTTTTGGGTTGTTCAAAAAAAAAACACTTCAGTTTTGTCTCTTTTCTGTTTTTCCTTAAGGCCCTATTTTCCACCTTCATAGTAGAATTTAACTTAATAGTTGATAAGGACACCCTTTCACTTATATTATATCTATGACTCAAATAAAATGTCATGTTACAATTGGTTTCTGTTGTTTAATTATTATTATTATTATTATACAAAAGCTAACATATTAATAAGACGAAATTGTATTTTTCTATATATCCAATATGATATAACAGCTGTAAAGACCGTTAGATTTAAACTAAAAAGTCTAGAGAGGACAATAACTATCACATTTGCAATAGAAGACATGATATATAGAACTTTAAAAATTGTTGGATAAAAACTCCATGCACTAAATTTTTGTCTCCAAATATTTTTAAACTTGTTTATGTCACAGCCAAAAAAAAAAAAATGATTAATTTATTAATTAGTATGTATCTGTTTTTACCTCCATTAAGCCAGAGCACCAATGGTTTATCTTCTGATTTGGTGATAGCCTCATAAAACCAATAAAAGAGTTCTCTTCCATTAGTTTCATTAACTGTGACATAACCAGCATAGTGCTGGAAATTCACTTGAGGTTGACCAGGCAAATTAGTCACAAGATCACTAGCATTATCACCAGAGCTTCTCAATTTCCTTTCACCACCACTCAAATAATGCCTATGTGATCTAGAACAAAAAACAAGCTTAAAAGAAAGTAAAAGGACCAATAAGGTGTATAAACTCTTCATCTTTAATACAATATTATCCATATTGTGGAAACTTGCTTACAATAGGAGAATGAGAGATTTTCCACTTTTGATTGGAAATTTGGTTGAAAGACAAAGAGAAACTACATGGCTATTTATACCAAAGTTGAGAGGGTACTTGGTTCCACTATGCTTCATAATGGGTAGAAATTTTAGGAAAAAGTAGATAGGATGAGGGCACCCTACCTGGCAACACCTTTTAATTATCTCTCTAGCTAGCTACCTTTGTGAGTTTGGTTGGATGAAGATGCTGTATGACGTTTTTGTCATACATTTTAGGTAGCTTCTAGACCATATATATATTCATGCATGTTAATTTACATGAGTGATTAGTGGAATTAATTATACCACCAATATAAACTTTGATAATATATGGGTTGTTGAACATTAATATTATCATGTTTTTGACCACATTAATTAGATAGAATATTGGATGATTTTTTGAAACGTTTTACTTATTTGGGGTTGATAAAATATACTCTTGTTTTCACATTCTATTACATTACATCTCTCTTATAAAAGTAAAGCAAATGAGAATATTAAAATGAGTCTTTTTTTTTATGTATATCAATATTATTTTACTAAAGATTAATTTATCTATGAAATTTGAACATATGTAAGACAAAATTATTAGCAATTGTAATTGTGCATATAGACTAATATTAGTCTGTGTAAAATATCTAAATTTTATAAGCAATGTAGTCTATAATGTAATAAAATTTATGTGAGATGGACTACCTATATAATTAATGTATCACGTCATAGTTTACAATGATAAAAATTTATAAAA
>JBBPBP010009779.1:13023240-13037632 GCA_037974735.1 Cicer chorassanicum | reverse complement strand
AGATAAAATCAACTTAAGATTAAATTATTTTAAAGAGGAAAAGTTCATTTTTGTTCCTAAGAAATTTTGAGAGATTTTATTTAGTTTTTTTAAAAAAATAAAAGCATTTTTTAGTTCTTAAGAAAAATAAATTAGGTCAAATTAGTTCTAAAGTGAACACAATTAAAAATTTGAATTTTTTTACTTAGCTGTCATCAACTTAGTTATCCAACACGTAATTTCGATAAAAATTGATAATTAGATCATCGACAATAATTAAAAATATACAATTAAGTCTCTTACAAAGACTAATCCATATCAGGGAATTAATTGTCTGATTTTAATTATTATCAATGATCTAATTGTTCCCTTTTATAGAGATAATCAAGTTGATGAGTTATCGAACAAGTAAGATTAATTATTAACAAAAAGACTCATTTGATCTGATTTATTTTTTTTTTTATAAACTAAAAAGTGCTTTTATTTTTTTTAAAAGACTAAATTAAGTCTCTCAAAAATTTTCAAAAACCATAATCAACATTTATTCTATTTAAAAATTAATTAAATATCAAATAATTATGTTGATTAATATGATTAATTGTTGAGTATCATTCTCAACTAAACTTTAAAATAGAGAGAAGATTAAAAATAAAATAAAAAACAGTTAAAGTTGCACCACTGCCGCTACATGCATCCAAATAAAAACAAAAAATTGAGCTAAAGTATGAACAGGGTATAATAACAGTCAACGTATAGTTCTAGATTCATTTAGTACAAACCCTCCATTATTTCTCTAAGATCAAAATTCTGACCTAGCAGCACTAGGGTGGATCAAACTTCTTCTATTTTTCTGTCTTTTATATCCAAAATAAACGTGTCACTAAGCATTTAGAACACATAAAAGGGTTCTCTTCTCTTCCTAAAATAGTGGCATTCCAATTAAAATGGTATACCAAGATAATTTTGGAGACTTTATTATTAGCTAAGGTATATGTCACTACAATCCACCACCAGCCAAATTAATTTGGAATATTTTTATTATTTTTTTCAAAATCAAAGTATGACTCACCCTATAGAAAAAGTACCTCGTAGCCAAGGCAGGGACCATTTAGTATATGGTGCTATTAATAGGTAAATGTGTATATAAAATCAACAATTGCTTTGTCATCACAACAAGTTAAGACTTAAGCACTATTAAGATCCCACGTTTAATTAAAAAAAGTATAAACTAATATGTCTCTTTTTGAATGGTTGTTAGACCAATCTGAAACACGAAAAGACACATTTTGCACATAGCTAGGTGGGACAAACTGTGTGTGAGGATCAACATTGACTATATACTGGTGGAAAATCAGATAACCCTCCCTTTCGCACCATCACTCTTGCCTTTGATTAATTTGTATAATCTAAAACACATGTAATTGATTACACATGAGAATAAAAAGAGTGGAATGGAACATTTTAAGATTTCTTTTACATTCCAAAGTCAACAAACAATAGTAATGCTAGCTATTTATAGTTTTATACCAACTATTGTTGTAATAATGTGTTGCAAGTGTAAATTAATTAGTTTGTTTGAGTTCAAATGATGCTATTTAAACCATTGAATCCAATGGTGGTGGCTGATTGAAGTGAAATATCTTTGAATAAGTTTTACATCGCTCGGTGTGATAAAGAAAGAAGAAAATAAATGTTATATATATTGATTCATATTTTTAGTTTATATATATATATATATATATATATATATATATATGGGTGACTTATATTTTGAGTGTCACCCGACATATTCCTAATTTTAAAAAAAAGTCACTGGACATTTTTTTTTAAGAATTTGCATCTTTGCTCTGCAACCATTTAAAGGATAATTTTTTTTTGATGGAGTCGAAAGTGGTATATTTTTCGTTTAGTATAATACTCAACAATGAATCATGTTAAACAGTATAATTAGGGATATATTTTGGAGTATAGAGGATGTGAGTTTATGGGATTGTGGATTGTTGAAGAGAGTTTAATGTGTAAGAAAAAAATTTACAGTGCCTTTCGTTGTCACTAGACAACTTGTGGTTTTTGTTTTAGAAAATTTTCTATATTATATTTTTTATGATCAATGGTGGTTGTGTTCTTTAATTTTTCAATATTGTTTTCCCAACATTTGTGAAGGACCACTATTCAATCTCCACATAACACACTCTTAGGGAAATGACAAAGAATTTTAAGTTGTGACTTATACTCTTGAGCGGAGATTACTTCCGAAGCCGATTTAAAATAATTGAACAATAGAATGTCAAATATCTTAACTATGTGAAATGGTTTCCTGCACACAAAATAATGTGTGGAAAAAATCCATTGAATAAAGAAAATCATTACATTTTTTAATCATTTCATTGGTACAAAGTATTATTAAGACTATATAATATGATCATTACTACTATATAGCCGAAGTGAACATTTTACGGTATGTTCATGCATCCAACAAAATTACATCTGAATATTGTGTTTTCCAATGATTATCAAAGGGAAATTTTGGTGTTGATTGTTTAGTTTCTATGTCAATCATGTAGTATTGTATGAAATATGTTGGATCCTATCTCCCTAGCTTAGCTTGGTACTAGTAACTACTCTAAGGAAGGAACGCAAGAACTAAGAAGCAATTGAATTTTTTCTCCGGTTCAAGTTGAATTAAACCAAGCAAATTCAACTTTGATTGATTGGTTATCAATTTGAATTTTTATGTTGTAAGATCACCGTACTATCATATTTTAATATTGTTATTTCACATTATATTACCATTACCAGTGTTATCTTAACAAATATTTTGTATTTTCAATTATTATATATTATTATTATTTTCAATACAATTAAAGTATTTATTTTAATAGTATAAAAATTTATAATATTTAAAAAAGATATTTAAATAAATTCATCAATCTTTTAAAATATCAATTCATTGAATCTAATCGAATCAAATCAAATCAAACCCGTTGTTAGTTTGGATTCCGTAAAAAAAATTGTAAAAATCGAACTTGTTTTCTCAAAAAAAAAATAAAGAAAAAAAGAAATGGTCTATATAGCTGAAAGAGGTGCGAAAAGCAACTTCCGTACTTTTTTATTCTAATCCAGTTAGAAAAAGCCATGATAAGGGCATGGGCCCAATCAATTGATCGGACCAAAATGAAACCCAGCCCAGTTCTTAAAGTGAGACAAATGGAATTTCTATCAAAAAACGTGAGAACAACAATTAATACAGCAGAGGATAGAAATATACATGAATTATCATTTTCAACATTGCGCAAATCCCGTTATCATTAAAAAAAAAAAAAAAAAAAAAAATGGAAGAAGAACAAGAAAATCTTCTGAAATCAAATTCCTATCCCTACTATTGGGGCTACACACCAGAAGATGAATACTACAAACAACAAAGAATAAAATCAACAAAATCATACTTCACAACACCAACAGGTTTAACCCTCTTCACTAGATCATGGCTTCCAAACCTCACTACCCCACCACGCGCTCTCATTTTCATGGTTCATGGCTACGGCAACGACATCTCATGGACCTTCCAATCAACCCCAATCTTCTTTGCTCAAATGGGTTTCGCTTGTTTCTCTCTTGACTTACAAGGTCATGGTCGTTCCCAAGGTCTTAAAGCTTTTGTTCCAAACGTTGACCTTGTTGTACAGGATTGTGTTTCTTTCTTCAATTCTGTTCAAAAAGATTCCAACTTTATTGGTTTGCCTTCTTTTCTTTTTGGTGAATCAATGGGTGGTGCTATTTGTCTTCTTATTCATTTTTCTTATCCAAAAGTGTTTCAAGGTGCTATCTTGGTAGCACCCATGTGTAAAATTTCTGATAAGGTTAGACCTAAATGGCCAATTCCTCAGATTCTCACTTTTCTTGCTAAATTCTTTCCTACTTTGCCGATTGTTCCTACACCTGATCTTCTTTATAAGTCTGTGAAGGTTGATCATAAGAAGGTTATTGCTGCAATGAATCCTTTGAGGTATAAAGGGAAACCTAGGTTGGGGACTGTTGTGGAGCTTTTGAGGGTTACTGATATTTTGAGTAGGAAGCTTTGTGATGTTGAAATTCCTTTTATTGTGTTACATGGTAGTGCTGATGTTGTTACTGATCCTGAGGTTAGTAGGGAATTGTATGAAGAAGCTAGGAGTGAAGATAAGACTATTAAGGTGTTTGATGGGATGATGCATTCTTTGCTTTTTGGGGAAACTGATGAGAATGTTGAAATTGTTAGGAATCATATTTTGGAGTGGTTGAATGCTAGATGCAACTGAAGAATAATTGCTGTGGACTGTGGTTGTAGATTAACATGGTTTGTGATCATGAAGTTTGACTTGAAAAGTTGTTGTTTGCATATAGTTGGAGTTTTCAATTTTCTTGTTATTGGTTTTTGATTGATGTATTTGATGAAATTCCTCAATAAGGATGAATTAAATTAATGGGGTATAGTATACATAGTTCTTTTTTATCAAAGATATTATTCTTGGAAAGACATGAGGTGTTTGTTTTGTGTCAAATTTGTGTGAATATTTAATTTAAGTTTATGGTTTGGGACAAAAAGGGCATGTTCTGTGTTTTGGGTGAGTGGTTTGTGTTTTGACAATGTGGGAAGAGAATATATTCTGTGGTTGCTGATTTAGCAGAATCAGATATTGCTCTCAGTGTTTCTGATTTGAGACAAAAAGGTGATGCAGTTTGAGCTTTTGAGCGAAATGCTCACATCTTGAAATTTTATTATTTATATTTTTCTTTGTAGATATTATGTAGGTGAAATATCAAAAAATATATAGGTGAAATTTTTATTTAACTTTTTCTTAAAGCAATCATTCTTTGTTGCAAAATGGTGACAGGAAAAGCCCCTATATTATTTACAATGAGAATAACAATTTATACTATCATTATTTGTTGCTATGTGTGCTTTTGCTCTCTACATCCTAAACAAATGTGAGAGATTAAACTACAATGCCCTTTTGTTGGATTTCTGTTAATTGGCATCTTTATTGTATAGACAGCATAAGGGTCATATCTAAGAAATCTGAAGTTACTGTAAGAGAAGGGTGACCTGTGCCTTCCATAATGCAAACATCACAGTAGTCCTCAACCTGAAAATTCTCAGTATTTCCTTTGGAAAGATGAGAATCAATAGGCTTATTTATTTTGAATCATTTTTCCCTGACCTCTCTTAACACAACCTAACTGCTTCTCACAGACAATTATTGATTGGTGCTTGTGCATTGGGCAAAGATTTATCTACAGCTTTCAAATACTTTTGTGTGGAATAATCAGTTGATCTCTTTTACCATGTATATTAGATAGTAGTTAGTTGATAACTTTTTCTCCTTATCATTCATTATATAGTCATAAGTTAGTTTTATTTCTCTTACAGGTTGTTAAGTGATATTGAGAGTTGTCCATCATATATATAATCTCTCGAACCCCTCTATACAAACATACACTCAAGGGCATGGCACTACTCATTGAGTTTTGTACCGTGCACCCTCCCACCGGTACCTCCCACCCCTTCATTCCAATGGAAAAGACTTTACTGCCCTTTTTTTACTATGTATATAACAATCAAAAAATTTACCACTCCATTCTACACTCCCTTTCGAAAATTACAAAATATACCTAAACATTCAAAAATTTCAAACTTTCGAAATAATAAAAAGTAAGTTTTGTTGACATTTTCAAAAAATTTGTTAAACATGAAACTTTCAAAACATAAATTTTCAGATAATTTCAAAAATTTTGATAAATATAAAAGTTTCGAAATGAAATTTTCTTGGATTTTATGAAAGTTTCGAAACGTATTTTTTCATAATTCATCAAAACTTTCGAAAGTTTTGATGAATTTGAAATCTTTGAAACATAATATTCGAACCTTTCAAATATTCGAAATGCACCAATTTCGAAACTTTCAAAAAATTCGAAAGTTTCAATTTATGAGAAATTTTTGAAATGTACGTAATTATTTTTAATAATTAAAATTTTATTTTAAAAAATAGATTTATAATATTATTATTCATTAAATTTATTACTCTTTTTGAAATTAGGTATGAGTAGAGTTGAGGTTCCTGCTTCAACAACGATTATACATTCGACAGAAAAATTCACCACCGATCAGGTATTATTACTCATAATCCACCACCGATCAAATTTTGATTATAGATATATATTTGATGTTTTATTTGAAACATATGTTGTAGGTATTTCCCTCTCGATAAGTTGTATTTGAATGGGCAAAAAAACATTGGAAGAAAAAATGAAATTTTAATTGTTACCATTCGATCAAACAAAGCCACCAAAGAAGAGGAAAAAATAAATAAATTAATTTTGGGATGCGAAAGAGATGGAAGATATAAATCAAAATCAATAGTAACTTATTCTCACAAGGAAAACTGTCCGTTTACCCTCAAATGTATACCATTTAGCATCTGTGAATGATGGAAAATTAGTGTTCGTTTTGGAACACACAATCATGATTTACTTGATATTGTAACCGGACATTCATATTTGGGGAGTTTAAACGAAGAAGAGAGGAAATTTGTCAATGGCATGACAAAGTATAAGCTTGAACCAAGATTCATTTTGAATGCTTTGAAAGAGAGAAATAAAGCTAATCTCTCAATTCCCAGTCAAATATATAAAGCAAGGAGTACTTATCGAAATTCGTTGAGAGGTTGGTACACAGAAATGGAGCATCTGTTGAAGTTAATACAACAAGAAAATTATGTGCGTTGGACAAGAAGATGGGAGAATTCAAATGTTTTGAGAGATATATTTTGGACGCATCCTGATTGTATAAATTTGTTAAACACGTTTTATTTTGTTTTGAGATGTGATAGCACATACAAAACAAATAGAAATCGGTTACCATTACTTGAAATTGTCGGTGTCACATCTACTAGTTTGACATTTTCGATTGGGTTTGCTTACTTGGAACAAGAGCGACAAGATAACTTCATCTGAGCATTTGAAAAGGTAAGACAGTTGTTCGTCTTTGAGACTTTAATTTCTAAAGTTATTGTGACTAATAGAGATATTGTCATGATGAATGTTATTAGTGTTGTGTTTCCTACTTAAATTCATTTGCTATGTCGTTTTCATATTGAAAAGAATGTTGGGGCAAGATGCAAACAATATGTGAAAAAGGATAGACAAGATCAAGTAATGGATTTATGGGAAAAAAAGTGTATATTCGACTAGTGTGGAGGAGTATGATCATCACTTGCAACACTTTGAGCTAATGTGTGCCGATATTATCTTTTTTGTTGATTATGTGAAAGATTCATGGTTGACACCTTACAAAGAAAGATTTGTCAAAGTTTGGACCAATAGAGTGATGCATTTGGGGAATACAACATCTAACTGGTATTTTTAAATTATGATTTGTTTTGTTTTAGAAAATATGATTTACTAATTTATTTGATATGTTTCAATTTGTGCTATTTAATTTATTTGTAGAGTTGAGTCTGCTCATTGGAGAATGAAAAACATGCTGCAAACTAGTTTTGGTGATTTGTGTAAAAGTTGGGATGCTGTGAATATGATGTTGAAGAACCAAGTATGTATCATTAAATCGTCTTTTCACAAAACCATCCTCGATGTTGAGCACGAGTATAATTCACCATTTTTTCAAAGTCTATATCACTGTGTATCAAGGAAAGTTTTTTAAAAAAATTGACAAACAGTTACAGAGGGTGAAGATTGTAGGTACTGATAAAACAGAGTGTGATACATTAAAGTACCATGCATAGTAGTCTACAGTGACCTCTCTAGGAAAAGTCGCTATAGGATATAGGCTCCGAAAGGCCGCTACAGATGATCTCATAGTAGATTGCCACTCCGAATCTATATTGTTCGGCACCTGAGGAACGTCACGCAGAATGCACTGAATACGACCAAATTGTCAAAGACATCGCTCCGGCATATACGGGACTAAGACTCCACCACATCAAAGGTATTCGGAGAACATCGAAATCTTGACAAATGGATAATTAACTCGATTATCATTATATGGTGTAAACACTACATCCTCGAGCAACAAAGCATCAAGTCTCCGACATTATGTCATTAATCCATCTTCAACAACATGTTTTGCAGTCTACCTACATACTCTTGGAAGATGTGCAGGAACCGCTCCTCTATCGCCACGCTTATAGATGCTAGTAGGGATGACAATTAGACTCAGGTCCAATAAGTACCTGCAAAAAAAACCCACAATGGGTAGGGTAAAAACTCGCATAATGGGTATGGGTATGGGGACGGGTAATTACCCGCAAAATTGAACGGGTATGGGTGCAGGTATTATAGTATCCACCCCGCCCCGCACCCGCACTTATATATTATTATTATTATTATTATTATTATTATTATTATTATTATTATTATTATTATTATTATTATTATTATTATTATTATTATTATTATTATTATTATTATTATTATTATTATTATTATATACTTAATTTTTACACCTATTATTATATATATCTACGTTATAATATTTTAAGCTTCATAATATATGACAGATGTGACTTATTACTCAATAAAACATATTTATTTGTATTAATAATTATTATTTTTTACAAAAATATATAGATAAATGTTTTTTTTTTATCATATGTTATTACCCAGGTTTTCATTTTTTTTCCACCCCTCCACCTTACCACGTTTTCAATTTCTCAAGCAAACATTTAATTTTCTTCTTTATCTAAGACATCGTCGATTCAATTCCTTTTATGCAATTTTCAAGCTTAACTTTGGAGTCTGTTTTCTTTTCATCAGTCTCACTATTTAGGATTTGTCATCTGTAACTAATATTAACACTGCATCTACTTTTGAGTTTTGGAGATAGTGAAGGAAAACTGTGTATAGTAGCCAGAAGAAATCATTTCGAGGTATTTTGGTGATAGAGGAAATTATGTTTTTTAAGTTATTGTTTGTGAGTCATTTCATAGAGTCATTTCTATTAATTTATTTGTTGGTTGTTGTTGACTAGTTAAATATTTGTTTTTGTAATACAAACGAGGCCATACATTGTCATTATATCTTATATCAGTTTCATTATTTGCATATTTGGTTATAAATTCGTGTCATATTAGAGTTTTTTATTCTTTTTTCATTTTTCATTTTAGATGGGAAATCAATTTGGGTTGCTTCAATCAAAGGAATGTGAAACTAATTCTTCTTCCACATAAACTCAAAGTCAAAATGCACCTAATGATCATGTCGGTAGCTCTGAGAAGGCTAATTCTTGCTGTTGAAGATGGTGATGCTATTGAATTGACTAATGATAGCAAGAAAAGAAAGACATCGATTGTTTGGAATCATTTCATTAAAAAAAACTATTAATTGAGAAGAAAAAGCTATCTGCTTGCAGGTAAAAGATCTGATGGAACAAACCATATGCGTAAACATTTTTTGTCTTGTAAAAGAATGCCATACAAGGATATAAGACAAGCGATTTTTTTACAGATCTCGGAGAATACTGCTCAAGGACTTGCAACTTCATAAAATATTATTTCGGATGTTTTGATCTTTTTTGTAGTAACATGGGATCATTTGATATGTTTTGGATGTTTTGAGTTAGAAAATATTTTGGTTTGTAATACTTTATGATTTGAATGTAAGATATTTGGAAATTTTTTAAATTTAATCACAACAAAAGTGATTATTTATCGATCTATTTTTGTTAAAGTGCGAGTAATGGGTATGGGTACGGGCACTTAAGTACCCAAAAGGCAAGGGTACGGGTATTAAAGTTGATACCCACGAGGGTACGGGCACGGGTATGGGTATTTTTTTAAACTGCGGGTATGAGACAGGTACTATAGTACCCTACTCATTGCCATCCCTAAATGCTAGGGAAGTGCTCGTAAATCCAGCAGTGCACCATAAATAACACCATATATAACACAACTTAATATATATATATATATATATATATATATATATATATATATATATATATATATATATATATATATATATATATATAATAGGTTTATGTAACCTTCCATCTCCTAGATTGTCATAAAGAAAACCAATGTCGCGGTACCCCACGAATAGTCCCGACAACTATCTAACTCAAAAAACAAACTAACGTATTTCGCCTCCACGCGCGTATGTGTTTTATTAGCGAAAATAGTGATGCCAACTAAATGCAACGGGTACATTCTAGCCGCACACTCAAAATGGTTAGTTTGAATGAGACGACTATAAATCACGCGCAGTCTATATTGGGCACATTTATTATAATTAATCTCAGTTTGCTCTCGTATTGCACCTAAGTACTCATGTGTAGCTCTGACAGCATTATTAGTATTCATATTCACATGTGCATCAAAAAATTTACCACAAAGTGAGATGTGAAGAAGAGTCGCCACATCGTCCAACGTGATGGTCATCTCTCCAAATGGCAAATGAAATGAGTTGGTCTCTCTATGCCACCTTTCAACAAAGGTAGATACCAGACCAGCATCAGTCATAGTGAGGTAAGCTGAAGGCAGATGTAACAATCCAGATTCCCGAATCCAATGCAATACAGGACCTGACACAGGAACTTCAGCAAACTTCTTCAGCTTCCATCCATGAGTAATAACCTTTAACGACCCACGATCTTGCGAATAATTAAAGAACTTAACAATAAATATTTATTCTTATTTAAATAAATAATTAATTAAATATAATGAAAATATATACTAAATATCATAAATATATATACTAAATATCATAAATACTTATTCAAAATTAATTAATTAAAATATACCTCTCCTTCCCATATCCTCCGAGCCACGTGGTGTTCGTATTGTATCAACACAAATGTCACCATCGGTCCTTTGGGGAATCCGAGCTGCTGATCCGCATCATCAACATCATCATGTGCAGGCTCAGCATACTGCTCCTTAGCCTGCTCCATCTGTGCAGGCTCAAGGACATCCTCGTCCATCTGTGCAGGCTCAGCGACATCATCTTGTCTGCGACGACGCTGACTAACTGAACTGTTTGCTTTATTTCGTCGTCTGTTTGAAGTTGTTGGTGGAATTCTCTATGCGCCATCACCACTATCAGCTATCACGCTTCGGGCAATGTTGCGAATAATTTGGCAAAATGCACATCTCATTCTAGGCACTGCAATATATCAATATTTAAAAAAATGAAAAAAAAAATACTAAAAAAAAATGCATTTCGGAACTTTCATATTGTTCCCAAACTTTCGAAACTTATTTCAAAAGTTTCGTTGAAGACCAAACTTTTGAAACACCTTCGAAACTTTCCATGAATTCCAAAGTTTCGAAACTTAATACTTTATATTTTTGAATTTTACATTTCGAAACTTTCAAATTGTTAGAAAGTTTCAAAAGTTTCTGCATTTCGAAAGTTTCATGTTGATGGAAACTTTCGAAAGTTTCAAACTTTTTGGGAAAAAATGCACTTCAAAAATTTCATGTTCATAGAAACTTTCGAAAATTTAGAAAATAATTGTTTCAAAAGTTTCAAAGGTTCGAAGGGTATCTTACTTTTGAATTTCGAAGGTTTCAAATGTTCGAAGGTAAGTAAATTAGTGATTCGGACAAATGAAAGTTTCGAAGAAAATAGGTGAAAAAATGACAGGTAAATTTTTTGAGAGTTTTTATACATAACACGAGGGGCAATATAGTCTTTTTCATTGAAATGGGGTGGGGGTACAAATGGGGGGTGCACAGTACAAAACACTTACTCATTGGGTAGTATTCTTTTACACATTAGAGTGAACGAGCAACAACCATAAATGAAACAGTAACAAAGCCATTTAGTCAAAAAAAAAACAAAGGGCCTACTATATGACCCATTGTGCGTTGTAGGTAGAAAGATGGACTTGGAAGCCCACATAACACATGGAGGCCCCTTCAAAGATAGAAAAGACGTTGATTTGCTTAATTCCATTGATCTTGTTGATAGGCGCAAGGAAAAGGAAAAGCTAGTGCAAACCATGAAAAGAAGATAAAGTATGAGTTGTTCACGTGAGCCACGGGCTCAGTCCCTAGCGAGAGCAAGACCCGAGCCACAACCTGACCATGACTTGACCTCACACGAGCCACTCTTGCACGTGCGAGGTGTGACATGTTGGATATTGAACTGACTTTGACCCTACGCCACAGGGAACGAGCGGTCAGGATTTGTTCTTTTACATAGGAGACAAATCTTAAAGAGGACCACGTGTTTGGTTGGGAACTGAAAACCCCAACACATATAGCTGATGTGCTCATTCATTTTTCTGATAGCTATTGTGCATTTGTATTTGTATGACCAAATTATTTCTTAATTCTTTAATAAATAACTACATCTTAATTCCAACACTTTTTTTTTATTATTTTTAAAAAGTGATAAAAAATTTATATCATTAATTAATTTCGAGAGGGAGAAAAGGTGCATGTGCCCTGTTCATATATAATTTGATATAGTTGTTATATGTTTTTTTTTACGTGGAAATTAATAATTCTCGCATATTCACAGCTACAAGTACAAATATATACTATTTAATTTTCTTCTCTATTTATTTTTGTATGTGACTATGCAAGTGTTACTAAGTAAAAATTATGGAATTAGGGGCACAACAAAGACATGATGAACTACGATTGGATTCAGAATTTCAGATTGTTCTCATTGGTTCCTTGCACGTTGGATAATGTTGTTCGTTATCATGGAACATGGTATCATTTTTTCTAACATTTTCTCTGACGGGAGTAAAGTCATATCATTTCATTTCACCAAAAATTAAATGTCATATCATTTCATAAAAAAATAATAATATGTTGAACACAATTAGAAACATTAATCAAACATTTGCTTTAGTCGAATCTCATGAACACGTTTTAAGACAACTATACCAACTCACATGCTTAAATATTTTAATCCATTGAGCATAAAGGAGTTAGCATTCAGTTTAATTTTTTCTATAAAAAAGTTACCAAACTCCTCTTAATCAAACGTGATTACAATTGCTTGAGAAAGATGTATTAATATTATATTTTAAACTCCATGGTTTAACTCAGAACTCAGTGTTGCATATGATTAGACATGTTAATAAATTAACTATACAAATTTAATACAATAATTAATTTTTAATTTCTAATAGCCACTTTGTCAAACCCACGCCTCATAACATAAGAGGTATCTTCAATTTCATCACCACAAATTTGTACATTAAGTCAATTCAAAATACTCCACAAAATAACAGCAAAAAGCCAACAACGTACAATAGCTAGCTTGGTCTGTTGTCAACTGTTGAAGCAACGTGTTCAATATATTCTTGTACATATTATTTTCCTAGAAATTTCATGAAATTACGAAATATTATGCATAAGTAGTTTCCATTAAAAATATTTTAACTTACAAATGCAAAGTTCAATTAATTTACTAAAAATAAAAATTTTGACCGATTCAAAGTGAGCATTTTATTTTACATGATTAGGTAAGGAATAACAAAGTGTTTATTTATGATAAAATCAAAAATTAATTATAAATATATATTTATTATTAATTTATATATATATTTAATTCAAAATTTAAATTAAATATATCATATTTTTTATCTATTTTATTTATATTTTGACGAGAGTAATATTTAATTTTTGCTTCTTCCATTTTTATATTATAAAAGCACACTATTAAAGGATACTTTTGCCAATAAGTCACATATGAGATGTTTCCTGTCCTCTTTTCTTTATTCTAGTAGATACTAAAAGATGTAAGTGATATTTTATGTTCGGATATGATGAAGAAATTAGCCACTAAGTTTTATTAAAGTAATGTCGAGTTTTGATTAGACACAAAGTTTGAATAATTGACGCTTTTAGAGGCAGAAAATTTATTGGTAGCAAGCCATCTCTTGCATGCAAACTTCAATCACACAAGGGATACAGAGGATTAGACCTGGCAAATGTTATTTTACACTAATACAAAGGAAAAGGTCCAAATAATGATCAAAAGTAAAAAGATTCATTGTGTCGAGGGACACACACAAAAATAATGCTCTTGTGCAATCAAAACACCTTTGTTTTTTCTCCCACCTCCTTGCAAAGAATAAGCATTACGGTTGAAAAGAAAAAGTTATTTTCGTATTGTGTGCTATTTGTAAAATTTAAAAGTGATGTAAAATGAATTTGATTTAAAAGAAAAAATTCATCAACAAAATATTAGCCTCTTAAACTTATGTGAGGAACCTTCATATAGATAAAGATACCAAGCATTTTGAAAATTTAGAAAAACGAGGAGAAATTATATATATATATATATATATATATATATATAAAATTATTTTTGAGGTATTAATAATTCATTATACACATTAAATTTCGTGAATCCAACTGTTTAATATTTTATATTAACTTGAGTATTATGTATA
>JBBPBP010009779.1:13011250-13023073 GCA_037974735.1 Cicer chorassanicum | reverse complement strand
AATTGAATTGGTGAAGTTTCATGTCTACAAAAAGTTATTAAACGAATAAAATTTAATACATTAAACGGAGTAAATTAACAAGAGCTAATTATAGAATCAACGAATATATTGAAAGTTGAAATTATTGATATATTTTTTATTTAATAATAATTTAGATAATAGATGGCAAAGAAACTTAACATGTGTTGAAATGTTTATTTATGACATCAAGATTTGATAATTATTGTTCACCCTATTACTGAATAAGTATTACTAGTACATTTCTTAAACAAACTAACTTTGATAGATAATTTTATTGTGTATTGTGATCATATTTGACCTTAAAGATTAGTAGTCAATGTTTGGCAACACTTAGAGATTATTTTCACGACTCACGATAAATTTATGATGACTTATAAAATCATAATTTGTAGAGATGGACAAAAAGTATGGAATAGACATTTGTTATGCTAATTAGTTATTCACATTTATTCTTATTATACTCATACAAAAGTTCAATTTCATTACTAAAACTATTTGTGGTCTCATTTAATTACATAAAAAAATAATCACTAATTATGAAGGATATTTTTTGTGTACTATCATTAAATAAGATAAAAAAAAGATAATTTTTACTTATATCTTGTTACAATATCGCTGTACAAAATTTGCTTTAATTATTTTTAGTGAGGGGTATGATGTCACTAATTATCAATATTGTTGTAAACATTTTAATGTGTTCAACAATTAATTGGAAAAAATAACCTCAATAATTAAGCAAAATTCATGCTATACGACTCATTTTAAATAATCAGTTTTATCTCAAAATATTATTTAATTCATCCAAAACAAATTAAAAGAAAAGTTCTACACTACTCGAACTAACAAGAACTAAAACAATTTTTTATGTCATACATATGTGATAATATTTTTCTATAAATTATTGGAACTGTCGAGTGTGATTGGTATATTTAAATGGGAGCTTTGCCATAGCTAAAGAACATGAATTTATGAGGATAATCCATTGGAAAAGCAATTACTTTAAGTGCAGTGAATTCCAACGGTAAATAAAACATAATCAATTTCGACACTGTATACTAGAAATTGTATAAAATAATCTGAAATAATTAATATAAAATTGGCTTAATTGCAGTTTTTGTCCCTCTATTTTAGCTGAATTACGAAAGTAGTCCCCCCATTTTATTTCTCTCCAATGTTGGTCCCTTTAAACAGAATTTTGGTCCAAAACTTGATGAATTGACATTTTTTTTGCACTTATTTAATTCACACTATGCCTCAAGATCTCGTGGTGCAACAATTATACCTGAAATCTATGATTATAAATGATGTAGTATGGCTTAAAAAATGACAATTCATTAAGTTTTGGACCAAAATTCTGTTTAGAGGGACCAAAACTGGGGAGAAATAAAATGGGGGGACTACTTTCGTGATTTAGCTAAAATAAGAGGATTAAAACTGCAATTAAGCCTATAAAATTTCTAAACCATTTAAATGTATTTGAAATAATTAATATAAAGTTTAAAACTATATAATATGTATTTGAAATACGATTTTAGATGTAACTTTTGTGTCTAAAAAAGAATTTTTTAAGTAAAATTGCAATGACTGTTTTGTCAGCACATAGAGTAGGAAAATGCGATTTGACATTTCTGTCTGGTACATCAATCCTCCAGTTTTATTTTCCTATAAAACATATTTAAAATATGACTGTTTTTTTTGTTCTTATAAATTTCTTTATTTGAGGTAATTATATTTGAGATATATTGAACATTAAATGTTGGTATATCTTAAAGTGAATATTCAAATCCGAGTTTATCACGTTCTAAAAATTTAGTTTTTTTATTTGATTAAATTTTGTTAAAAACTCAATTTTTTTTAATATATATACATATTAACTTACATTACGAATTATAATTATTCGTATGTGGATCTTTATGAATAAGTACGACCAAAAGTAAAGTCGTAGTTAAATTTTAAAAATGTAAGATATGATGTTCATAGAACGATGATGATCTTATTTTTTTTTTTTTTAGAAGTAGTTATGAGTAACACTAAAAATAGGTTAGGCTATACTACATTTTCCAAAATTTGAATCTGACTTACTTTGAAATTTTGTCTAACTTATTACTTGACATACTCCATGTTTAAGGTATCACATGACATTCTTAAAAGTATGGCAAGAATTGAAAGTCTCTTTAAAACCATAGTTCATTGTTTTTTTACTTAAGTCTACATAAATGGGTAAGTGGTGTAAGTTTTTCTAAATATACTAACAAGTGAATATGTCAATGAGTTTAAGGTATATTTTAATATTTAACATGATCTTTTAAAAAATATATCATCATTGACATTTTATTTTAATTTTTTTTTAATAATACATTTAAATAGGTCAAATACTCATATAAGTCAGTATGTTTAAATTACGCAAAATGTTAGTAAATTTATAATTTAATACAAAATAAAAAAATCTTAAAATAACAATATTAATAAACAAATATTTATATTTAATTAAGTAGGTTAGTTCGATAGGCGTAAAAGATTTTTTCAATTGTCTATAGTCAAACATTTTTCAAATAACTATCACTAATAACTATTTTACAACTGTCTTCTATGAGATTTGAATTGTGTCCATTGAACTCACCATGTCAAGCTCTTACCACCTTACCTTTTTAGTTAAATAAACTTTTAAAAATGTATTGGCCTTTCTTATATATAAAAGTCTGGCCTGAGTTTAGCGTAGGTTAGTCACATGCCCTATTGGTCGATTTGAACTATTTCCACTTCTAATTATGATTAAAGTCAATTTTTTTAGGATTGAACGATTATAATTGACTCCCACGATAGAAAATATTTGTGTTGTTAGTGCTTGTGAGTTAAATTCTTGTATATATAGTATATGATATGTCTTTGGATCTCAAATATACTATTACCATCTGGGTGTTGTCAACTACGACCAACCTGCGAATTTGATCATCCAGTTTAACCTAAATTATAATCTTATTCATTTAGTTTAAGTTAAATTTTAATCTTATTCATTTATGTTAGGTTCCATCCAAACCAACTTATGGTGGTGGATTTGACATTTTAAAACTCACGAATCCATTTTGTGTTTTTGTTTTGTTTTAACCTTCTAATTCTCAAGGGAAATATTGTTGGTAATCCGAAGTTCGATTGAGAAGTAAGTATATATATTTTTTAGAATAATTTTTTTTTCTTTGTGAATTGGTAACCTATTCATGTGTAACCGAATTGATTCAGTCTAAAATAACCCTTGCACAACTTTCATTATCTTTATTAACTTTTACCCATTCTTTTGGGTTGTTTCTTTTTATAGGGTATGCTAAGTGGTCCACTGTTACTTTTTTTCTTAACATTCTCCTCTTCTTATCGAACTAGAGATCAGTGATTTAAGGTCATTTTTAATCTCAAATTACATTTTTAACTTTTTGTTTATTTAAATAAGTGGTTTGATATTCAAATATATATATATATAGTTTTTCTTTTATGTTTTATTTTGTGATTTTATAGTTTAAGTGTGATATTGTTGTATTTGTCGACTTGGTGCACCATTTATATATAGTTCTCCCGAATTACTCTTATTACGGTGTTAGTTTGGTTCAAATTTATCAATTAACTTCAATCAATTTCATATTTAATCAATTAATTTGACGTCGTCAATGTTATAAATTTATAGACATAATGTTTCGAACACGTTAAGTTTGTCACATATGTAGTCACTTTGCGATTTTATACTAAGAAAATGGTTGTTGTGAGTTTATTTACATATTTATCCTTTTTTGATTTTAATGACTTTTACGAGGAGTATTTTTCCATTATATCTTCAAAAAAAAAAAACTTTCAATTATACCTTACATTGAAACTTATATACGAAAATGTTATTTTTTTAACTTTCATGAGATCGAAAGGTAGAGATGCAACCACTTGAATAAATTTTATTTTGCCTCTTATATGAGGTCGCATTCTAGATATGCGACCATGTTGCCTTAAATATTTTTTTATTTTAACAAATGTAGAAATGTTAAATTAATAAATAAAAAATAACAAAAATAATTAAAAAAAACTAAATTATATTAATAAAATCAAACAAAATACATTAAATAGAAAATAACGTGCTATAATATTTTAACAACTCCCTCCTATTTCTCCCTCATATTCTGTCGCCTAATAAATAAAAAATAAATAAAATTATTATTTTTATTGGTTTTTATTTGTTATGTTGCAAAATAGGAAGGAGTTGTTAACAAAATAGGAAAAAGTTACTAATTTATTTGTAATAGATTGCAAAATATGAGATAATTGTTAAAATATTATAGCTCGTTCTTTTTTGACACATTTAATCAACCACATTAATTTTGATGTATTTTTCTTTCTTTCATTTAATGTATTTTATTTGATTTGATTAATATCATTTAGTTATTATTTTTATTTATTTATTAATTTAACATTTTTTCATTTGTTAAAAAAAGAATTAAGCCAACACATACACATGATCGCATCTCGCGACCTCTGGGAAAGAAAATTTACTTCTGGTGGTAAGAGTAAGATACCCCGACTTGCAGCATAAAAAAGTTAAGACATATTTGTATATAAATTTTAATGTAAAATATAATGAAGATTTTTTTTCAAAATATGATATAATGGAAAAATACCTTTTATGGATGGGTTTGATTTGCCAAAAAGATAAATTATTGGACAAGACAACTTTTATTATAATCTATTTGATTTATAAAATAGTCATGAAATTGGACATGGAGAGACCAAACAATAATAGAAAATTTTGCCCTTTCTTAAATCATGAGACAATTATTTATCCCAAATACAAGTTATCAAAATTATCAATCACGTCATTTTTCTCTTATCTTTTATTAATATTTACTTACATTCATAAACATTAATATATATATATATATATATATATAAATAAGGTTTTATAATAAAAAAGTATATTTTTTTTTAAATAAATACACATATTACATAATGTATAGTATTAAAAATTATTTTGTACATTGACCATCAAATAATACAAAAAAAATTGTCATATACAATTTTATATTCTCTTGCGAATTAAAGACACCTAAATTTATACACTTATGCATGTATCATTTAATATAATTTCCATTTTTTTTAGTAAAAATAAGTTGTTTATTTTCTTCAGTTTTTATTGTTTTTCTCAAATATAAAAAAAGGAGTGAGAGAGTCCTTCCTCCTCCTCCTCCTATCCAAATTCCAAAATTTCATCACTTTCTCTCCTAGTTTTTCATCTTCCTTTCTCTATCCAATTCCTAACAACAACAACAACCTTTATCACTGTCATAGGGTGATGTTCTCTCTTTATCACTGAAACCAACCCAAAAATGGCAACAACATCAACATCATAGCACAACCAAAAACCTCAATTTAGCAATAAAAAAAAATGGCGGTAGAAGACCACAACAATGAATGGCCACCAACAGGGGCTCCACTTGACCTTCACAGAGACGAACATTGGACCAATTTTGATAGCTCAGTCAATGCTGTTTCCTTTGGGTTTGTAGCAACTGCTATTCTCATTTCCATGTTCTTAGTCATGGCTATTTTTGAAAGATGTCTTAGACCCATTTCACCGAATATGTCTCCGCCCGCTCGCCGGAGCCATCCTAACGTTGTGTCTCAGATGGGTTCCAACGGCAAGCTTTCTCACCCTTCACCAAAAGTAAGTAATCACTCAAAATTCTATCTTTTTTTTCTTCCTTTCTACTTTGGTTTCACAAAGCTTCAATGTGAAGAAGCCTTCAATTTTTAGTGTCAAGAATGGTTTTTTTTGGAAGCTGCTATGGTAAGGTCTAAGAGGGTGTTTTCAATTATTTTTTCTTTTACTTTTTAAGTGTAAGATTTGTGTTTCTAGTTTAACTCACAATGCGTTTGGTTGGTTGTTTTAATTTCTGATTAGGTTATTATCTGACTTAAAAAAAAGTTTATTTTTTGTCTGATTTTGTTGCTCTTTAAATCTTTTGCTGACAAATAGTATATGTTTCTTCTCTCAGAATGCTAGATCTGGATTTTTTTTTTCATTCTGAAAATTAGTTTATAGTTTTTTTTTCTTTCTGTTTCCAATTCAATCTGTTTTTGTTCCGTGTCTTCCTCATCATCTTTATGCGTAACTTTGATGCCCTTTGGAGAGTTTCTGTGCATTTTCCTGTTCATTTTGAGTCATAGTTTTCCAAGTAAAAGGTCTCCCTAGCAGCTAATAGCAATAGGATGTTGTTTTTCTTATCTTTAATGGTCCAAACCTTCAATTTTGGATGCATTTTTTTCTTCTGTACAATTACATGTATTAATACTTTGCTTTCATAATTAATTCCTAACTTTCCTTTGAATAGAAGTTAAAGGCTAGAACACCTATCAGATCTGAATTTAGCAATGACTCTTTAATTTATAGCTTTTCCACACCCTATTACTCATAAATTTAGATCGGAATTTGGAAAATGAACTTAATTAATAGCTTTTCCACACCCTATTACTAGTATTTTTTTTATTTGCACGTTCTGTTACCAATCTTCATCATAATTTATGATCAGACTGTTATTGTCTTTCAAATTTTATGAGATGAAAATGGGGTGGTCCATCCAGTGGTCCTCCTTGTAAACTTTCTTCTAAACAAATCGGTCCCTCACCATAAAACTTAATAGTTATTTGTACAATTTTGTGGTTAGAGTGTTGAGACCCACATTGTCCTTTGCTTGTTCATTTGCTTTGGCAGCACCTCCATTCTTTGATGATTGATAATACCGTGCATTGTTGGTGTCTGTCTTTGGGTATAAAGACACAAGGTCAATGTTGATTTGCTAGGCTTATCTGTGCTAAAAGTGAAAGTAACCATATGATATATTATTGTATTGTATTGTACTCTTTATTTTAAATAGGGTAAACCATCGTTTTAATTCTTAAAAGTGTAGGATGCTGTTATTTTGGTCCATGACCTAATCAAAAACTCAAATTAGTTCTCGAATTATCAAAACGTTAGACAGTTTAGTCCTTGACATTATAGCGGTCATAGACTATTTTTACAGTAAGTTTTATCTTTCAGGGACTTTTATGATAGTAAGTTGTATCTTTCAGGGACTATTTTAATAATTCGAGGATTAATTTGAATTTTTGGCATAGTCATGAACCAAAAATCAGTGCTCTACACTTTGAGAGACTAAAATGATGGTTTATCCTTTTTATATATCTATCTTTTTGGCTTATACACCTTTAATATATATAATTTTTTTTTTGTAAGTATCCTATGATGAGCCAGTACCATGTAACTATAGTGTTATCTACCTTGTTCCATTCCTTTGGTGGAACATCATGGTCCCACCACCTACTTATTCAATCTTTGTTCATTTGAAGGGCGCAACTTGATGGTTGATTAGGACACTGACTATAATGGATCTGTTTCTTTCATCTTTAACTAAATTATTAATGATTATCTAATATTAGCCAATGGTGTTTTGCAGAGAAACACTCCCTAATTAACTTATTTATAATTTAATAGCTTATCTTTTTGGTAATTACATCACATTAAAAGATTCTTTAGTCCAGTGTTAACAGAATACATGTTAAAAAATTTGAACTCTGAGAAAATGCTCCATGCACTTAGACTTCTAACAAGGATTCTTTTTATTGTTTATGGCAATGATGCTACCCTTTATTTCTCATTATCAAAATTATGTGGTATTTTAAAGTCTGCTTGACATTACCAGATCAAATCATGCTCGGTGGTAAATCGTATTAGAAATAGAAAATTATGACTTAGAAAAGTATAAATATAGAAAACAATTCTTGATTTGGTATATCTGAATCCTTTGTTAAGTGAGCTGATGCGCTTTTATCACTATCTTGATAAGGTGGTGACTTTAAGCTTGTAACGTTTTTTGCTGTAATGTGTAAGAGTTAACACTAACCTTTAAACTATAACTTAATTGTGAAAGCTCTCAGTGTGTTCTATCAGCACGTTTACTTTTTAATTCCAAAAGCAGTTACTATGCTTCTTTTTTTATTGTGGATCCATATGTCTCGACCCATATGTTTATAGTTTAAGTGGTTGCATTTAATATCTGGTGTATTACTGTTAAATGTACGATATAATTGTTTATTGGTTCATTTCATTTGATATACAAGTGAGGGTTACTAGGAGTAATTTCCGTGCACATTTTGAATCTCACACTGTAAACTTTGATCTTGGCTTATAAATTTAGCATCAGTTCAATTGTTAGATTCTTCACAGTACAGTTCTGTTCAACAATTGTTTTTACAAATGATAGTCAATTTGGGAGGTTCTAATTCACATTTGACATTCCTATGTGCTTGCATCTTAGGTTCATGAATACAACATTTTTCCCTTTCCATTTCAATGGTCTTAATTAGCAAGTCTTATCGAATATTTAGCTTAAAATTATAACAGTGTCAAACAATAATTCTGCAGGCTGCATCTGTTGCAGTTATTGTTATAGTTGTGTATTAATTTCATCCCGGTTTTTCAACACTATGCAGATGAGTGTATATTCCAGTGAGGTTTCGGTTTTGATGCCTGGAGATGAGATTCCTACATTCATCGCCCACCCTGCTCCGTGTCGTCCAGAACGGATTGTGTGGCCTTCTCATCAGCATAACACGTTACCTTGTTCGACTTCGAACACTAGGTCGAATATCAATGAAGTCTGAATGTGACAATGTTGCATCAAGGGGTTGATGCATATTCTGTTGGGGTAATTTGTCTTCCATTCATTTTTACTTGAATGAGTTCTCCTTTATAGTTTTGTTACATGAAATATAGAATTTAGTTTAGGTTTTGCAGTTGAATATCCTTTGAAGTACAAGATCAATTTCTGTCTAAATTTGCTTTCTTCTTAGTTTTGATGAAGCTCCTTAGTGATGTAAATCTCAATTATCAATACATATGGTGTGTCCACATAATATTTTCTCTTAGCACCTAACTTTTTGTGGTCTACACACACTACAGAAAATAGGGAAATAATTAACAATATAATCAGAAAGTATAGGCATCATGAAAAAGTGACTTGTAAAATTTCTAATAAATATTTTTCTTTTTCCCAATTAAAAAAAACATCTTTCAAGAAATATTTTTCCTTTTTATTCCCTAACAAATTTATTTACTTATATTTTTTACATAAGGAGGAAATAATAGAAAATTGAGGGACATAATGGAGGAAATAAATTCATCTAAAATTATGAACTAAAGAAAGAGTTAAAGAGGGGATGAGACAACTCCACCATAATAAAGTGAGTAATATTAACCAAGCTGCATGCATGTCAATTGACTTCAAAACTCCAATCAACTCGATCTATAATAGATAAGACTTCATGGAGAAAAGGATGCAAATAAAATTTATGAGCCTTATGAGTGAGGCTCATCTGAACAAAAGTGATGAAATCAAATTCAACAAAAATAGATGTAATTCTCATCTTTGTTGTCCGCGAACCTCATGAAAACATAAGAATCTTTTTTACCAATTGAATACACATAGTAAGTAACTTTCCTATTTTATAACGAATATCACTTTAGTTTAAAAAAATTGTTTCAAAATAAATGTTATTTTTAATTTTTAATGTAATTTTAATTATCTTTTTTTATATTATCATTTAATAATTATAATGTGCATAACTTATAAAATATTATTGTATTTTACATTGATAATATTAATAAATTCACAAAAAATTAAAATGGATGATTTGATAAAATAATTTTTTTTTTAATTATTATATTTTTTAATACGTGTTTAAAAACTTTAAACGATATTTATTACCGAGACATAAAATTTTTTTAAGTCAATTATTGACATACATTGAGCATGGATCCCCAAAAGGTACACTACATATCCTTCTTCCACTTGATTTCAAGAGTAGTACTCCTAAAAACCGTGACCCTTTTGAATTTTAGTGGAGGCAGATATTAACGAATCTCGAAAGCGATTGAAAAACATAAAATATTCTATAGTTGTGCACCATGGAAACCAAGTTGGTGCTCTTTTGGTTGTGTTCAATTTTAAACTTGGATCTTTGAGCCCCGGATATTCCTTCGTTCTTTCTATGCATATATCATATCATACATGATTGATGGCAGATAATTTAATTGTCTCTTATGGTTGAGAGGAATGAACCTATTATTAATAATTTAATATGGATGGCACCATATATAAATATTATTCAAACTAGATAGTTGTGAAGAACTTGTCCCCACAAGGATATTAACATGGCTTTCCCTCCATCCTCAAATCAAATTCCGATATAATGCTCGTCACATTTGCTCAAAATAAACCTTTTATCCTATGATTTTTACCAAACAAAATTATAGTACAAAATGTGTTCAATCAGTAAAGCACAAGAACATCAAATGGATACTTGTCGTGACATTTTTATTAGTGTTATAATTAACTAGTTAAACTTTTGCGACACTGCCTAATTAATTATCTAACTAATGTGCTATGAATTTATGTTTATATGATATCAGAATGGATTATTGGGGCTAGCGGGTCTCGAGACATGGACAAAACAAAAAGAACGTTCGCTTTAGTTTTTATTCTAAAAAAATATTTTTGTTTTAATTTTTGGTAAATTAAATATGTAACTCTTATATTTAAGGTTAAATTACACTATTGGTTCGCTGTGGTTGATCTAATTTATGGATTGTTTGTTTATATATTTTTTTTCTTTAAAATTATGTTCTTTTAAATGATACATCATTTGCAACGTTAACCTTTATATTATTGTTCTTTTGTAAAAATGTCAGTAAACGATTTTCGTACTGATCATTTAAGTTTGAAAAAAAATACACTTATGTCATTTAAATTTAAATTAATTTTCGCTCAAGTTCAATATTCATCTTTACCTCTTCTAAAAAACTTAAAATTTAATTTGTTATTATAATATAAAAACTCAACGTCAACCCTATAAATTATAAAAAAATCAAAACAAAAAATCCATCATTCCAACTAAAATAAAAAGAAATGAAATCCACTATAAATCAACTAATAACAAATGAGTTGTATATTTGAGATCTTAATCAAAATAAAAGAGTTTATATCTCTCTCAAATAGTAGTATGGGTCTACACCAACCTCATACCATTATTCACGTACAATTACATACACTAATTCATCGAACCCTCTATATACGTTTTCCCATTCGCATCAACCAACAATGAAGCCTTTAAGAAAACTCACCTTAATGGAAACACCAGAATGAACCATTGATTCTATATAATATACACTAGGAATCGGATAGGGCATATAAAGAAATAATGTGTTATAATTAATGATACATGAGAGAATTAAATATCCACTATATATACAACCACACACATGAATCATGATTAAAGGTATTTTAGTAACAAGTCATCACTTAAAAAAGTCACGTGATTTTTCAATTTAATTTTAATTTATCATAATTTAATTAATGGTTAAAATTCATTCATTTTATCGCTAATTATAATATATTATCTCGTTTAATATGCTATATCTAATACATATACAAAATTATTATAATTATGCAATAAAATAAGTATAAACTATTAACATAGTTGAATCTTGTGGAAAGAATTAATTAGATTCCTACATTATGACATTTTGACGAACTATAATTTAAATATCAGTTAAGAGAAGTTTTTATATTTAACGTTTGAAGATGTCTCATAAGACCTCCTCCAATGAAGAAAACATATGAAAGACAAAAAATTTAACAAATATTTTAGACATTAATTATTACATTTTTTTATATATTCAAAATAATGATTGCCAAATACACATGTACTATATATATT
>JBBPBP010009779.1:12976931-12988833 GCA_037974735.1 Cicer chorassanicum | reverse complement strand
ATTTAATTCTTTAACATTAAGTAAACTCCTTGGACTTTGTGTGTGTATGTTTTTTTTTTTAGTTTCTTCTTATATAAGGACCGGAGGAACCATCGTGCAACCATAAAAAGTTATTGTAATATCTCCCATGTCTAGAATCAAAAATTGCAATACATAAATTTGTTTCTTCAAAATTTTCAAAGTGGTGGTGGAATTGATTCAATGCACAATATTGGATAAAAAAAACACTAGCTATGTGATAACAACATCTAAAAATCCAAGATGTGACTAATGAGAATAAGCATATAAAATAAACAAATTTTTATTATCAAAAGCATATTCCTTTTTCTCTTGTTGATTATGGTGTTTTTTTCAGGGAGTTCTCCTTTATTGGTAGCTTGGAGACAACTTAAAATCAGTGGAGAAACTTAAGTTTGATCTTGAAAGTGTGAAGATATTATAGATGTAGCTGATATATAAGTCTTAGAATATTCCTTAACAAACTAATACAAGAAGATCAAAGCATGTTCCGACTAGTAACTGAAAATTGTAAATCTTGAAAGTAATAAATATAGAAGAGAAAATTCACCACTTTTATCAACAAGCAGTTGTGCAAAAATAAAAACCAAAACACCATAATGTGTAAGATGAGGTAGTGAGATATATATGACTTCAAATATAATTCATCCAAAACCTACCTCTGGCTCCTTGTACTATGCTTTTCACACAACAAAAATCTACACTTTTCTCTAAATTTAGTGCTATGTGATTATGTCTAGTTATAGACTGGAGGCTAATTAATGTAATTGGCTTTTGAAGCATGTGCATTTATGTGAAATATAGTTTATGTTTAATCTCATACTCTTTAGTTTTATCCCTTGTTCTACTATCCATCTGACCTTGAATAAGAATTTAATAGAGATATTTGCAGAATTTGTAAACATATATAGAGGAATAAGTTATAATTACACATGCACATATAACTCCTACATATTGTTTTTTTGGTATTCATTTTTTTAATTGAAATATCTCTTATCTCATGTGAAATCATAGAGAATAATCTCTCAATATAATGGAAATTTCTTTAAGGGATTAGTCTCTAAAGAAATTATTATTTTTATACACCATCAATTCTTTTTTTTTCTGCCGAAATAAAGGTGCATTTTGTAACATTGGTATCAAGGACAATTGAGTACCCACACTTAACATCTTTGAAAAATAGGGCTGGAAAAACATATATGATTATATTGATATCCAATGCAACAAAAAATAAGTAGAACTAAATCAACACTATAGTTTACAATCATATTGAAATATGCTAAAATACTAAAAGGGCAATTCTTATCTCATGAGTCATTCTTCCATAAAAATTGGAAGCTTATAAAACTTTCCAAATAGATATTACATTAATATGTTCACCGAAAAGAAATAAACAAAAAACTAACTTTTTATAAGTTTGTTTTCCCCATTTCATAGAGATGCGGAACTTGAATTCAACAATCTTTCCTTTAAATTTGAGTCTTTCACATTCTGTATTTATACTGCCGTTATTACCAACGGGTCTGTATCTTAGAGTTACTTGATCTATCGTATACAACACCTCAACTTATAGGTGTTCTGTATTCATTAAAATTGACAATGAAAGTATATAAATGACATAAAAAATTCATACGGAAGATATAAAATAAATTACCATGTTATTTGACTGTATCTATTTATGACTAAAGAAAATCTCACATTTTCTGATGGAATCAAAATTCTGACTAGCAGTCCATGACTAAGAAACATGTTCTCACACAATGTGACAATTTTGTGTCCTTTCCACATGTCTTTTATTGTAGATGTTTATAATGATGATAATTGAAATACTATGATATGAGAAGAATGCAAGCAACTAATACACTAAGAGACAACAAAACCATTATGTAGAAAATAGTAATAATACACACATTTAGATTAATTGACAACCATAATAAGAATAATTAATGGAAGGTTTTCTAACCTCAGTTCAACTCCTCGTCTACGTATATTACATGACTCATGTTTAATATTCTTAGACCTTTAGAGTAGATAGGTCCCCAAAAGTGGAAAGTGTAAACAACTTTTGCAATTCATGAGGATCCCGTATATCGATGAAAGGAGCTCCTTTAGCTACTACATCGATTAAGAAGCTGCAATTTGAAATTACAAGTGCTGACCACAAAATAATCTCCCCCTCAATGGAAAAATCAATTCAAAATTATGTAAGTGAATTACTTGATTAAGACATTCCGACTTCACTAAGTCACTACTACCTTGTTATATACCGGTAGTTTGATGTCAATTTATATCTTTTGTTTTTCAAAATTAGTTTGCTAATAGTTTTAGTGATTAATGTTGAAGTTGTTAAATGTATGAAATAATTATATTTGAATTAACAAATGAAATAATTTGGTTTTCATTATATAATGATGAAACAAAATAGAAATGAAAGAAATAATGTGTTTTAGAAGATAACACATTAAAAATTTTATGAGTTCACAAATTTCAAATTATGTAAAGTATATATAAATAAATTGTCGTCGGTAGAATTTAAGAATCTGTTTTAATATATTATAATAGTTAGTAAAAATATATATTGAGATTATTTTATTTATAATTTAATATTTTTCACGAGTATTTTTTTTTTGCTTGCTGAAATACTTTTGACGAGTATTTATAATTTTAAATTGATAACATGAAAGTTGGATGACTTAGTTTTGTTTCACACCGTCACCTTAGTTCAAACTCGAATAGTCATTGAGACACGGCACCGCTTTCTTTGAAGAGAAACCGCCGCAATCCCAATCTTCACCGTCGAAGCCAGTTCTTTACCGGAAGAAGAACCGCAAGCACAGAACCTCGCGGGTGGAGAACAAGCTTATTCAAGAAATCTCCGATCCGGTTTCCATTTCCTCCAAAACCGGACGAACCAGCTACTCCAGTAGCTTCCACTATCTCAATAGTCACGTGCATTACGCAGTTACTGCGTGCTAGGAGATGTCTAGCTCTAAACCGTTGAGACAGAGAAGCGTGAAAAGCAGCACTAGTTTTCTGGACTCGGCGGTTACAGATTTTGATGACGGTTGCAAGAAGGAAGTTAGTTCTGTAACTTCTGTTGGTGTTATAACATCAGAGACGATGGAGCCGTTGGAAGTGAAGCGCCACTTGACGGAAGATTCGATCTGTGAGTAAAATCAATGCTCACGCGCTCTCTTCCCAAATATAACTAGAAAAATATAATAGGAAGGAAATTGAACCAATGAAATATTTTACTTCAAATTTAAAATCTATCATGTATTAGTATACTCCAATAATTTGCCACATATATTATTAGTAGATGTAGTGCAATATATAAAGTGATTTAGCTTGATACTAGTACTATTTATGCCTTCGATTTCGTATTTGTTCAATAAACACATTTTTTTCTTGGCCAAGGAAGTTTAGATCAATTGATAAGGAGTTGGCTCACACCTTCAAGAAGGTTGTGTGATAAACTCACGCTGCCAATGTGGCCACCTCTTTGGTGGGTGAGAGGTAAGTACATTTGTCAGCGCACTTTGAAGTTTGAACCTCCAGAACTCAACTCTTCTAAACTTTTTTTTATAATAAAAAAAAAAAAAGAACACATTTTTTCTTTGTAAAGATAAAATATTTTTTCATGACTCATCCAACTCTTGGGTATATGAATCACATCTCTTGTATATCCAACATTTAATTCATTCATAGTCAATGTAGGACTATCCACTTACACTTGAACCCAACAAGTTGATCATATGTCATTTTTTTTTATTTTAGAAATGACATTTCAACACGCTAATTTAACAACAAATTTCGACAATAGATGTCATTAAACAAGATTTTTAGGTATTTAAATATATATGTTACCTGTAAATAATCCAAATTGTGTTCAACTATACATATTTTTAAATATTTAAATGTACATTATACCTATTAATAATCTAAATTGTGTTCAAATATACATATTTTCAGGTGTTCAAATATACATGATTTCTATTTACTAAGATTTGTGTTCATACATACTAGAGCTGTCAAAATGGGCTAGCCCGAATGGGCCAGCCCACCCAGCCCGCTAAAACACAGGGCTTGAGCCTAAAATTTCAGTCCGAATTTTTTTAGGGCTTCTTTTGAGCCTGGTCTGATTAAACCCATTACCCATTAGGGTTAGCCCGTATGGGTACAGGGTAGCCCGCATAATCAATTTTAAAAAAATAAAAATAGTAAAATTGGTCTTAAAAAAAAAAGCCTGAACAACAAAAAATTAACTTGGGCCGGTTCCAATTGTTTTTAATAATTCACAAAGACACACCAAACCCTATTTTGAAGGGAAATGTGACGGCACTCTCACATAGAGACTCACGGTCTCACCCATCTCACTCCACGGGCAAGGCATACGGCATAAGGCAGTAACTAATTCTAATTTTAAATGGGCATGAAGAAAAATTTTAAACTAAAGGAGTCGCAAGAAAATTAAAAATATAATAAAAAAAAAACATGAGGGCTACCCGCCCAGCCTGTAGCCCGTCTAGGGTCAGGCTCGAGTAGTATTTTAACATCCCATATTAAAATAGGGTTTTTTATTCCGGTTTGAAGAAGCCCGCATCCGTTAGGGCCGGTCCTAAATGGGTTGGGTAGCCCGTTTTGACAGGTCTAATACATACACCCGAAAGGTTTAGTTAATAATGCTTAAAATAAACGTGATTTTTATCAACTACAATTTGTGTTCTTAAAAAAAGAAAATATCCAAAGAAGTACACATCTCTTGTTTTCTTTTCATGAAAATAAAGATGGTAGCTTCTGAAAAAACTGAGAAAAGCTATTTCATAAAGTACTTTTTGTTAAGCTTAAACAAATGCCCTAAATATAATTGATTTTCAAACTCTTTCTAGTTGGTTCTTTCTTGGTAGTCAAGTAAAATTTGATGTTGATATGTTTTGTCAAATAAAAAGTACAAGTTGATATAAACTCATGTTTTTTAGCTCGTTCCTGAGAAAAATAAATATCAGTTTTGACAGGTTTTAGTTGTGGCCTATTTTCTTTTTATGTTTCATTTGTTCATCCATCAACCTAAACTAATCAATGGTCTCTATTTCTCATTATTTCAAGAAACCTATTGCCTTTTGTGTCTTATTCTCTTAAGGAATTTATGTTGTACATGTTTTCAGTGAAGAAATCACCCTTAACATACTTCTTGGAGAAATTGTACAATGAAAATTCATTATGGAGCACAACAACTCTTGGTAATGAAAAAGGACGAGAACGAGTTTATGACACTATCTTCCGATTGCCATGGAGATGTGAATTGGTACTTTGTATACTTTCCTTTTCTTCATAAAAATTGAAAATAATGAAAAGGAACTGTATTTGCAGTTCTTGATGTTGTCTATGGGTATACTCCAGTGTTTAGTTGCTGTAGTTTTCCTTCAAACTCATCAATTGATAAGAAAAAAAATATAACAGAAATTTTGGGGGAAGGATGTATAACCTGAAGTTGTCCACTTACTTGCAATAGTTACTTTATAATCGTGTTTGTGAATTTCTATTCAGTTATTCTACATTTTGTCTTGTTATCTCAAATGCTGAATGCATTTGCAGCTTATAGATGTTGGCTTCTTTGTCTGCTTCAATTCCTTTCTATCATTGCTTACTGTGGTGCCAACAAGGGTAGTTATGACATCTTGGAAGCTTCTGAAAACAAGGTTTACCACCTTTCTTCAATATTATTCTGTTATAGTACTTTGCTGTCAGTTGAGTGTTCCTGTAAGGAAATTATATTAAATTTATGAAGAAAATAGAACAGGGGGATTTTTGTTGACCCATGTCACCCGAATGAAGCACTTGGTTTAATGAGACATTCTACATGATACAGGCCTAAATTATTAATTGTTAATTAGACTAGATTACCCTGTTTCTATGTTCACTGAAGATGTTGAATCTGTCATCTGCTTCATGATATGGTCTGCTAATTCACGTGCTTTGATTTGTTTTCTCATCTACTAATTCTCTCATGTTCTGCTATAAAACTTGTGATGGTAATTCTTGATTTTCAGTTTAATACTATCAATATGACCTTGTCATGCTCATGGCAGGAAGTTCAAGAGGCCGTCTACAATTGAATTGTCGGATTTGGGCTGTTTTGTTATTATGGCTTGTGGAGTCACTGTTTTGCAGCAAATAGGTTTAGTGATAGTCTTCTTTCATAGTTGTATCGTACATGTTTCCTTTTTGTATTGATCAGGTTCAGTTTCTTATACATATTTCCTTTTTGTTGTTTTAGATATCAGCTTAATATATCATATAATCCGTGGTCAAGCAACAATCAAATTGTATGTGATCTACAATGTATTAGAGGTGAGCATAAATTAATCCTTACCCAAGTTTTATTGATTAATTTGGTCTCTTTACATACCAAATTTCTGGACGACAGATTTAGATCAAGATGAACATCCAAGTTATATTTCTTGTGTGGCATTTCCTTGCCAAAATTCCCTGTCATAGATATAGAGAAATAACTTGGTGTGACCAACATGATATTCCATAATATGAAAGAATGGAATTTTTACTTGTGAATGAGAAACTTTGATATGAAATGTCATTATTTTTGGAAACTAATAATATCAATATTTTTTCTCCTATTCTATTTTTATGTGTTGCCCGTACTTCTATCCCCTAGGGGAAAAATGTACAGTTTGACACTATTGCATACGTACAACAAAAAGAAATAAATGAATTGTGGTGAAAATTTGGTGGAAGCTCAAATTACAGATATGCTGAAAGAGCATTCAAGTTTTACTAAAGCTATTGTATTGACTTCAGTGTGATCTGAGATTTGGAGCAACTTAAAATGAAAAAGTAACATAATGAACACTATGATTGGTGTAATACATATGGGTATCTGTAATGTGGTCTGTAGGTTTTGGTCCTCTGTCTTGTGCTGATTGCTAAGTCTCTTGGTGATCTGGACTGAAACTTAAATTGTTACTTGTTCTTGAAACTTCGTGCAGATATTCGATAAATTATGTCAAAGTTTTAATGGGGATGTGTTGCAAATGTTATTTCATTCAGCAGAAGGACTAGAAAGATGTCCCCCTGAAATGCAAAGTATGAGATTCTGGATATGGAGATTTATTTCTGACCAAGTTTTAGCTGTTGTTGCAACAAATATCCTTTTCTTTAGGACTATACTACCTCCGGTCCCATATATAAGGAGAAGAAAAAAAATCAACAAGGCCAAGGCAAGGTATCTAATGTTATGCTTTTAAAAGATTATTCCAAATACAACCCTTATATTAAATGTTTTACATCCGATGTCGAATAGATAAATTAATAAGGGTATAAAAAGAATTTTAGCAATGAATGCATCTCAAAATTTTTAAGTTTTTCGTATAATTAGTACCAAGAAAATTACAAAAATGTTTCTTATATATGGACCGGAGGGAGTAGTTTTTTTACCTGTAGTTACTTACCTTGGGTTAGTTTCCTTGACTAGTCATACTTGTTCATTCCTTTATCTTATTAGCTCAGGCAATCACTTTATCAGCCTGCATTGTTGCTCACTACAATGCACTGCCAGCTTTGCTGGTATCGAATAATTTTTCTGAGATCAAAAGCTATGTGTTTAAGGGATACAATAAGGATAATGTTCACAGTATGGTGTACTTTGGTGAGTTATCTTCTCAACAACATTTGGTTTTCTTTCTTTCTTAGTAGCATATTCAGGATTTCATTCGATTCATTTAAAACATGAAAAAGGGTATCCATGTAAAAATTATCTTTCTTTCTCATTGCCTAATTGTTAGAATACTATTTAAGTGAGTCCTCAGAAGCTAATGTCTACAAATTATCTCCTAAATTTCAATTACCACTCACTAAGTGGCATCCCTGTAAAAATATAAAATTTACCAATTTAGTTTGTGCTTAGTGTGGATACTTGCTATTTAAAATGATATACCTTCTCATCAATAATGATAACCTAGTAAAATTGCTTTAATGCTTTGAACTGTAAAACTTGATTGATTTTTCTTATCTCTGAATCTTGATTCTATAATATAGGACCTTTCTTTGTCACATTGCTCTCAACCTCACCCTTGTGGTACATAATAAATACAGTTCTTCTAATAGGTCCTACATTTGATAAAGGGCCTGTTCTGCATTTCATGTTCAGTCTTATTTATATATTTGACGCATAGTATTTTCTGTTCATCCCTTTTACTTATTGCTGACAAGCAGATTCCATAGAGAGATTCCACATCTCGGCATTTATCTTATTTGTTTTGGCTCAAAATATTCTGGAGGCAGAAGGCCCCTGGTTTCAAAGCTTTCTCATTGTAAGATTATTTGGAATTTTATAGCACCTTATATATATATATATATATATATATATATATATATATATATATATCATAAATTTATCAAAATGTAGATCATTTCCTTTCTTGGCTCAGTTTTTCTTAGGTCAGAGCTATTTTGTGTGGTGCAGGATATGCTTTTGGTTTATCTATGTGAAGTGGCTATCGATATTATCAAGCATTCATTCATTGCCAAATTCAATAACATTACTCCCATTGCGTACTCTGAGTTCCTTGAAGATTTATGTAAACAGGTATTTTCAATTGATTTCATGTGGATATTATCTGTGCAGTATGACTAATAATTACTGCTTAAACGGGTATTATAGCTGAAACCACTTCTGTGTAAGATTGTTTATTTTGGATTAGCAGTTTTTAAAAACCAAAATTTTCAGTGGAATATGTGAGTCACACTTGATTGACACTAAACTGACAGAACAGAAATATAGCTCAGTTATTCAAAATACAAAACTAACTTCTTTCATTTTCAATTCACTTTTTATCTTGGATTTCATAGTTGTATTATCTGTCTACTGATATAATATGCAGAGCTTCTTGGGTAGGCAATGTTAAGCAGTTCACTGCTCAAGTTGAATCTGCTCCACGTCTATCCAATAATCTATCTTTAGTTTATGATCCAGGATCCATCTTCCAGAATGAATAACTTATGATTTGTAGAAGTTTCTCATATAATAGAGTGTGCATAGAATGTAGTTTTGTGAGACAGAAAACAACAGTATTGGTCAGCATTTGACAAATCCAAACAATAGTATTAGTCAGCATTTGACAAATCCTTCCGTTTGGTGTTAAAATAACAAATTCTGGATTTTTAATTTGTTTTGTATTCTGACCAGCCATTTGCAGTGACATTTTGTATATTTTATTTGATGCAACTTTTCAAATGCATAACTCTGGCATTTTTATTTTGTAGACTCTACATATGCAAACTGAGGATGTAAAGAAAAATTTGAAATTTGTCCCTCTTGCTCCAGCATGTGTGGTGAGATTGAAATTATTTTAGGGCATGACCAGAAGGAAAGGTTATTTTCCCTGGTTTATGACTGTTGATTTGATGGCTTTTTTTCTTTCATGTTCTAAGGTCATCCGAGTTCTGGCTCCAGTATATGCTGCTAATCTTCCTCGCAGTCCCCTTCCGTGGCAGTTTTTTTGGATTATACTATTTTCAGCAATAACCTACATTTTACTCACAAGCCTCAAGATTCTAATTGGCTTGGTTCTAAAGAAACATGCCACTTGGTATGTTAATCGCTGTCAAAGGAGGAAGCATCATCTTCATGCAGATTAATTCAGGGACCTACTGTTAATTTGATGCTCTCTGCTTTTAAAAGATTCCTTTGCTTATGCCTGAAGATTACTTACAGAAAGAACTTGTTGAGATAACTTATTGACTTGGGGTCATCATCAGAACTTGGCAAGTATGGTTGGAAACAGCTTTAAGTTCATCCAGAAGGTTTTTGAACTTGCAGGTGAGCCAGAGCCTAGTGGGTGGTAGTTCCTCGTTTGCAGTTTTGTTAGCAGTGAACAGTTTTTTTTTCCAAAATGAAGAACATGAAATTTCGGGTTGTGCATTTTTGATGGCATCCATTTGGACTTCCAACACCATGAAAATACAGAAACTTTATAATCTGTGTTGTATTATGGTTATAATTATGCAAGAATTCTTTGAACATTGAAGCATGTGCAATATGGCAAATTGAGAAGAAAGCTATTGTTGCTTTTGGGAGAATGTCTGTTTGGTGGCATGGTATCGAAAATATACACGCTATATAACTCTTGGTGATGGGGCATGAGCTTTGATTGTTGGAATAACTAAGGAAAGGTACACAGTTTTGTTGTGTGTGTGATGATAAAATCTCAGTGATAGCATTCTCAAAATCAGGGTCAACCCTATGGGGGCAGGGACAAAGATGGGCAGACATAAGCATGTGTTTGGTTAAGCAGTAGGCAACCACTACCGTAAGTAACACTCTCATCACCGCAATTTTAAAAAGCTGTAATATGTAGTTTTTGGTCTACTGTGATTTTCCACCATAATTTTGGTATTTTTGTGAACACATACTACATCTTCAAGTTATATCAATCGCATGAATGAGTAATTTACGTACAATGTTGCGATCTTGGAATAAATATTAATGTTATGGTTCGAATAATAAAATGTAATAAATCAGGTCTATTTGTGTTAAGAAGTCTGGAAAGCACCAGAAACAAGAGCAGACAACATGACCACCAAGGCACGAAGAGACATACTCCAGAGCTGTTTGGACAGTAACTCGAACATAAATCACCTAAGAAGAATCCATAAACCATTTAACCACAAAAAATGAATCTAGAAAAAATTATGATTGGAGATGGACACAACAAAAGGGATGAATAGGAAGATAAATGAAGATCGGAGAGATTGCTACAAAATTTGAACTTTTAAATTTCAAAATTAGAGAACTTGTTTTCCCTCATTTATAGTGGGGCCAATTTCTATACGTGGCTAAATTTAATTTTTAGTTGACAATGTGTCTCTTGTTAGAAGTTGACAAAAAGTTGATTCTGTGTCATATGATGTGGTGGTGCATGTATTGTATATAAGGTGTCCCCAAACAATGTAGTAAAATCTGGCCGTTTCGAATCTAACAGTACAGAGATGTCATGGGCAATAGCCACGCAAGCATATCTCCCTTTCCTTGCTCTCATTCTCTCTCCTCACATTCATGGTCGGCTCAAAAATAAGTCACCAAATAAAAAATTTATTTAATAAAAATGTCTTAATTTTTTTTACTTAATAAATAAACCTCATATTCTAATTTTTTTTACTTAATATAAATGTCTTAATTTGTAAACATGATTAAAAAGTTCGTTCATAAAAATTTCGAATTTTATAATTAAGAATTTATTAAATATGAATTTTTTAAATTTTAAAAATTCAAGATAAAAATTACGAAATATAGACATAGAAGTTGAATTTTGAACTCATTTTTATTGATAAACTTTTTATATTGTTGTAGACAAACTTGTAAAAATTCATTCAAATATATATATTGACTTAATGGTCAGAACTAAAATTACATGCATGTTAATTTTGTAGAGACTAAATTTGTTTTTATTTTTATTTTAGAAGGACTAGAATTGAAATATTGACCTTTTATAGAAACTAAAATTAAACTTCTTGTATTTTACGTGGACTAAAACAATATTTTTTATTATGTAGAGACTAAAATCAAATTTCTTAAATTCTATGTAGACTAAGTTTAGAGTAATTAACTTCTCAACTACTAAAAAACTAACCGTGTTAAAGATTTGAGACTAAAACGAAGATGATTGCATTTTATAGATACTTAAACTAAAGTTTATATTTTGTGGGAACTAAAATCAATTTTCTTATTATTTGTTGAAATTAAATACATTTTTGCTTGTATAAACTTAAAAGCATAATATAATTGTCAGTAAATTACATCTACATTTTTCCGCTTACATTTTTAAGTTTATTTTATTACAATTTCATCATTTAAATTATATTACATTCG
>JBBPBP010009779.1:12858005-12905023 GCA_037974735.1 Cicer chorassanicum | reverse complement strand
TTTATAAATGATTATTTTGACATGTGAGAGGGGATGACAAATTATAAGAAAGAAAGAATAATAAAAAGAATAAAAAACCAATAAATATTTATCATATAAATTTGTATATTTATTATTGATATATATGTGTCACGTTCAATTTTTTTAATTTATATGTTAATAACTTTTAAATTTATATGTTAATAACTCTGCTAGAACTTTAATGTTAGAGAAACTTATGTAATTTTACATTAAAATTGTGGATATCTCTTTACGAAATTACACTGTTTCGTTAATGCAAGTGCTGTTGTTTTTATTGGAAATTGCATTTCACTTGGAATTTTTTTTCTTCTTAAGTTTATGTGCACTTTTTTTTCTTGTTTTGCAATTTTTTTATGCAGTTTTATGTGTATAATTTTTTTTTTCAGGTTTTTATTTATGTTGCAAAAGTTTTAAAATATTTGAACTAACAAATTATATTACTATTTAGTCCCTACATAAATAATTTTGTTGGCATTTTTCTTTTTTTATATTGATAGGAGAAAGGTTGATGTAGTACTGAGAAATGTTGATGTAGTACTGAATTTTTATTTTTATTTTTCATTAAGACTCAAGTCATCCAAAAAAATTTCATTAAAAAAAGAAAGTCATCTAAAATTTGAAACTATTCTTATTAGAGTTTGACTCCTCGAAAGTAAGAAGTTGATAAAGTAAGTAGATTAATAATTGATATTATAATCATTTATGATTGATTATAAATGTGTACAAAAGAACAATAATTTATTTATTAATGATCGATGATTGATATTACTCATTTTAATCTCTAAAATAAATTACTCAATTTAGAGAAGTAAAATATCACTTATCATTCTATATACTAAACATACCTTAGTTTCGCTCGTGACCCTCCACCACAATTGTCTCTCAAAATAACTAAGCTTTTAAATAATGTAGAGTTCAAATTTTCAAAATATGCTGGAAATATTTCACTTACATACACATAATCTATAACAAATGAGAATAAATTAATTTCACCCAAAAAAAAAAGAGAGAATAAATTTAGAATAAATTTAGTGCCATAAAAAATTATCCATATATGCAATTGTATAATAACTTCTAAGGGGTTCCAAAATGATTTGGACCATTAATTTTTGGCTTAATTATAGTTGTGGTCCCCCTATTTTAGCTGAATCACGAAAGTAGTCCCCCCATTTTATTTCTCCCCAGTTTTGGTCCCTCTAAACAGAATTTTGGTCCAAAACTTGATGAATTGTCATTTTTTGCACTTATTTAAGTCACATTATACCTCAAAATCTCGTGGTGCAACAATTGTACCTGAAATCTATGATTATAAATTATGTAGTGTGGCTTAAAAAAATGACAATTCATAAGTTTTGGACCAAAATTCTGTTTAGAGGGACCAAAACTAGGGAGAAATAAAATGGGGGGACTACTTTCGTGATTCAGCTAAAATAGGGGGATCAAAACTGCAATTAAGCCTTAATTTTTAATCTATCGTTTATATAAAGTCACAGTGTTGAAATAATTTTAAATCGTCTCAAATAATTCTCACAATTTTTTATAATAGTTAACAAAATAGAATATTAATAATTAACAATGAGACAACGAATAATTTAATAATAATACACAATTTAAATATATAATATTTGGTACAAAAATCAACAAATTGCACATAAAATAATTTTGTAATGAGACCACTTTTGATAAAAGAATAATTTTCATTAGTGTTATTACTGTAAAAGATATCTTCATATAGAATAATTTAGACTTAAATTTTGATAAAATATAATTTGCAATAGTATACAATCCTCAAATTAATTATCACTAAATCTTTACAAATTTCACAAAAATAATTCCCATCCCATAAATAAGAATATAATATTGAAAATCGATCTAATCTTGATAAACCAATTATATAAAAATATTTTGGTTATAAAATAATTCTTAATATATTATAAATAATAGAACATCGAATCAATTAATTATGGGATAAAATTAAACTCAATTTCTCAACAACACAATTAATGTTAGGAAGAGTGAGAGTGAGATATATCTAAATATCACACCCAGTCAGTAAATAGTAAATACTAAATAAGGAATGTCCACAAGCTAGTTCTCACTCTGACCCTTACACCCAAATAAAAAAAGATTATTGCATTTTTTAGAAGATTTATTCTTATCCAACGTCTTACAAATTAATCATACACGATGACTTACTCCTCCATACATATATAAGTATTTTTTTCATTTCCACCATGGTAGAAAATTCCATCCTACTAAAAACTTGCCACAATTTTAAATAAAATCAAATGTCGTCGACCCTCCTCCTCGCTATCAAGGTTTTCCTCATCTCCACCCTCGTTCTCTTCACTACTCTAAGATTAAGACTTCATATTTCACTTCCACTCATTCTTGACTTCGTAGTCAATCGCGTCTCTCTCACGTGGACCTTCTGTCTCACGTGCCTTCAGCCACCCTACGTCTTCATCCTCTTCAACGCTGTCATCATTTTCACCGCCGCCTCCACAATGTTGCACCGCTACGAACCTCCTCCACCGTCTCCTCCTCCTTACGTCCATCTCCCCGTATTAGAAGAAGAATATTTTCCTGTGCTGAAGAGGACGGAGACTCCACTGGCGCCGTCGCTAGACGACGTGTGGAAGACCATAACAGAAAGTCTACAAACACCGCTTTATCAGAAATCACAGACGTTCAGTGAGGGAATGGAGAAAGAGAAGATCGACAATACGGTAGAGTGCGATCTGAGACGGTCGGTGAGTCTCGACGAGTTGAACCACCGCGTGGAAGCGTTTATTAGGAAGTTCAATGAGGAGATAAGGTTGCAGAAGCTGTATTCACATGAAGATGATGATGAACCGTTATGTTGATCCATTTTTTTTTTTTGCGGAGTTTGGAAGGATATTTTGGCAGAATTAGAAAATATCAACAAATTTCACACAAAAATAAACAAGAATTTTTTTTAGATTCTGAAGCTTATCAGGTCAGAGCAAATCTCAAACTTAAAGAGCACAAGATAGTTACCATAAAGAGATTCTGACTAGCAGCGGCAGAAACAAGAAAATTAATACCTAGAAAACATTGATTCATTTATATTATTAAGGACTAGTTAGGTAATAATTAATCTGATATAGTTTAATGGCACGCGGGAATTTGATGTGCTTTCTCTTTAGGGTGTAAATGGATATGCAATCGTGTAATATTTTTAGGCGCCATTGTCCTTTTTTTTTTTTTTGACAAAATCGAATATTATTGTTATTTTTATTCTTTGGTTGAGCTTGTAAACAAAACTCAAGTTTTTCGAAAATAAGTTGATGTGGTTGCAAAGGCGGTGACTTTCTTGTGTTGGTCTCCCTTTTCATTATTTACCTATTTGTAATTGAAATCCATGCATGAATTTGAAAGGTGAGGTCTTTTGAAAATTCAAAAATGGGTTCTGTACATTTTGATGGAAGCTTGGATTTTCATTTTAGGAAGCATCAAAGAATGGTGATGTATAACTGATGAGTATTTTGATCAAAGATAGGGGATCATGCATATTAGAAGAGAAAACATAATTTTTCATTAAAATACAAATAGAGAAAATAAAATGAGAAGAAAAAATGATGTCACGTGATTTACTTAAAAGACTTTTTTGATCTTAATCATTTATTTTGATCTAATAATTGAGATTAATTTTAAAATTAGAGGATTTTTGAGAGTTTATTTTTCTTTACAATATAAAGTTTTTTTCAATTTGGAGAAATTCAAAAAATGCATTAGATGATGATTTTAAAAGACTTTAGTAAATTTTTTAAACTCAATTTATTTTGTCGTAATATTTTTAATATTAAAAATATATTAATCATAAATATTCATTTATTATTTTATGTGAAAATTTTAAAAAAACTTATATTTTTTTCGTCTACTCCTTTTCCCTCACTTCAAACTCCAAAACATAGTTTTATAGTTTATATATTAATTCTCCAAGTTTTATTGAGATTGTCGAATTGGAACTGAAATCAAACAAATTAAAGTTTTTGACTCAACATCCTTTTTATACGAAAAGTGCATGTGCATTTGCACGGTCTGTGCAAAGTTGTATTGATTTAATAGTTTGAAAAGATTGATAGAATGTCTTTGTTAGAGTGCAATATGTCTCTTTGAAATTTTTGTTTAAATATAAATAACCTTAATTTATTATGTACTTGTTAAAGTTTAAATGTGTACATATATTTTTAATATGAATAGTTAAGTCGTAGAGACAATTGATTAAATCTGTATGATAATAATTTTGAAATATTTTCAATGAAAATTTGTCCATGTATATGAGTTTAATTTCATAAATGGCAACTTATTATTTGTATGATTTTTGAATTTTTATTAGTGATAATTTATTGTGTGTATGATAGTTCAATCTCATCAATGATAACTTTTCTCATATATATATGATGATTATTTTGAAATTTTTATAATTGATAACTTGTTATGTGTACGATAGTTCATTCTCATAAGTGACAATTTGTACTTATGTAATGATAGATATGTTGAGATTTTAGTCAACAATTATTATGATATTTTTATTAGTGAAAATTTGTTTTGTATATGATAATTATTTTGATATTTTTAATTAATGAAAATTTGTTACGTGTATGATAGTTCATTCTCATCATTGACAATTTGTTTTAAATGAGAGTGACTTTGAAATTTTTATTAGTGAAAACTTGTTCCTTGCATGATAGTTCAATCACATCAACGCAATATTTTCTCGTGTATTATATTTATTTTGGCATAATTGCAGTTTTAGTCCCCCTATTTATACTGATTCACGAAATTGGTCCCCCTATTTTAAAAGTCGACAATTTTGGTCCCTCCCTATGATTTTTTAGTTAAAAAATGATGACATGAGATGTTTTGAATAACATAACATATAATACGATTATGTAGAGTGATTAACACCCATTAAATTGGAATAAAATGTTGTAAAAACTGAACTTTCAACTCAATTTTTTTTCGTATTTTTAATTTAATTAATGACATATGAATAATTAATGGATCTAGATGGTTTTATATCATAGAATTGTATGTCACATCATTTAAAATATATCAAATCGTCATTTTTTAGCTAAAAAAAATCATATGGAGGGACCAAAACTGTCTACTTTTAAAATAGAGAGACTAATTTCGTGAATCAGTATAAATAGGGGGACTAAAACTGCAATTAAGTCATTTATTTTTATATTAACATACATTATTCTTTTTAATGTAATTATGAATGTTTGCTATAAATTGTTTAAAGTGGTTCCTTCCTAAATGGAAGGAAAAGTTGGAGGGAGTGATCAATTTCTAATGAAAGAAAGAAAGAGGTTGAAAAGAAAAAGGAGGAAATGATCAATTTTCATTGTTTGGTTTTTTCAAATAAAAACGGAAGGAAATAAAGATTTTGGTAGGGTCCAACAAAAAGTGATCCCCTCCCAAAATGAAAGAAAATTTGAAGGGAATGATAATTTTCTAATGAAATGGCAAAAATATCATCTGCTACATATTAGTTTACACTTCCTACACAGTCATTTTTGTTATTTTATAAATAATAAATATACATAATTATTTTATCTCTATTTTTTTTTAAATCTCATATATTAAGGAAAATACCAAGGCTCAACAAAATCTAAGTCAGTAAAATACACATGATACAAAAAGGAGGGAATTTCTTCTATCCACACCCCTGTGTATTTGAAGAAAAAAAGACTTAGCTAAAGAATGGACCATACAATTACCCATCCTTTTTACATGACTTATAGAAATGGACTGAAAGAGGGCACTATGGCGCAACATTCCTGTAACAATTGCATCATTATTCCACGAAAAGAGATATGCCGTTTCAAATATAAGCACTTGGACGTTTCATAGGATTTACTTACAACTTATTTGATTTTATCTTATAGTATAAACACTTTTATATTTGTTTAGTAGAAACAAATAAAAATAGTGTATGATACATCCGTATGTTGTTTTGAATTTAGGTTAATAAATTCTCCAAAACAATTCATGTTAATAGTTTATAATTTATATGAACACAATTTAATCATATTTATGATTTAATTTTATAAATAACTTAATTATATCATAAACATTTGTATAAAAAATAGTATTTGTTTAATAAATATTTAATTAATTTGTTTATTCAAACACAGATAAATGTTTAATTTAGTTTTTTAAGAGAGAATGTTTAATTTAACTATATATCCCGATAACTTTGAGAAATACGATAGGAAAATTAACAAAGAGGAATAAAATAATAATAATAATAATAATAGACGGGTTTGTTTTAGATTTTTCATAAAAAAATATATTTTTTTAAATCAAAAATCATTTGTAGGGTTTGAAGGATGTTTGTTTCAGATTTTTTTAAAAATTATTTTGTTAAAAAAATTATTTTTTTGTTAAAAATGAAAAGTTAAAAATAGTAGCTTCTCACATTAGCTACTGCTATAGATGAGAGAGAAAGATACACAAATTTTAAAAACACGTAACTTAACTCATTGATACGAGAAAATAATGTAATTACCCTTGCCCTTTTTGAAAAATTCAAAATTATCCTCAATCAATTTTTATTTGAATCATTTTATTTTTACATCATTCATATGTCGATATTATTTTTTTAGCTTAATTGCAGTTTTAGTCCCCTTATTTATACTGATTCACTAAATTGGTCCCCCTATTTTAAAAGTCGACAATTTTAGTCCCTTCCTCAGATTTTTAAACTAAAAAGTGACGATTTTATATATTTTAAATGACGTCATATACAATTCTATGATATAAAACCATCTAGATCCATTAATTATTCATATGTCATCAATTAAATTAAAAATATGAAAATATTTCGAAGTTGAAAGTTAAGTTTTTACGACGTTTTATTCTAATTTCATGAGTGTTAATCACTCTACATTATCGTTTCATACGTCATGTTATTTAAAACATCTCACATTATCATTTTTTAACTAAAAAATCAGAGGGAGAGACAAAAACTGTCGACTTTTAAAATAGAGGGATCAATTTCGTGAATCAGTATAAATAGGGGGACTAAAACTGCAATTAAGCATTTTTTGTGTGTTTATTTATTGTTTTTTGATGAGTATTTAAGGTACATTAATCAATTTTAAAACATGTATAAGAAATTGATTAAACTTATAAATTTTGTAGGGTATTATAAAAGTCATGTCCTTTATGGTAATTTTGTAGTTTAAAAAATCATTTTTATAAAATTGTATACAAACAGATTAAAAATCATTTTAAAAAAAATCATTTTTATGATAGTAAACAACCGAAAATAAAAAAATAATTTTTAAATAAATTTCTACAAAATAATCTTTAAATTTTTTAAATTAAAAATTATTTTTATTTAATCTTAAATGAACGCTATAAAACCCAATAAGTGGAAGAGAGATTCACGCTAACGTAGGGATAAGATGCCCAAAATACAGAGATCTAATTTGCATACAGTTCACACATTTGCGATTGTATTTTTGAAATTGGACTGCTCAAATTTAAATAGATTTTTTTTAAGGTTAATATACTAAACTCAAAATCTAGTTTCAATACGAATTGAACGACTACAAATGTTATGTATTTCTTATCACAAGTAATCCAAATTCAAAATATAGAGATGCTTTTTTTTTTTATTCAACAAAAGTTACTACAATTAATTTAAGAATTTAATTGGTTCAAAATAGTTAGGTCAGGTTAGGTTTGAGACACAGCTGTTATTTTTTCAAAGATAAAGTCGTAGTAATAATTCGTAATGAAAACATAAAATTGGCGATTATTGAAAAACTAAAGAACATTGAGATTTGAGCGTTGGTTATTTTTGCTTACTGTATTTGGTTTCCAACTGCTACATGTAGATGCCGTAAGCACACGCATCAACAATAATATGTGGGAGCCCACACGCAACCTCTCCCGTGGACCGTACCGCACCAGATTAATCTTTATACAACCCATAAGGAACGAACCAACCTCACTCACCACTCTCACCGTTCGATAACGCATTTTGGTTCTCGTAAGCTTCTCTATCTCTTTCTCTTTTCCTCTTCCGCCAATTTTTTTATTTATTAATCATCAATTTTATTCCTTGTTTTATCTTGATTATTATTGCTTATTATTAGCTTACGAATTTGTTGAATTTCTGTTTCTTCTGAATTTGGGGATGAATTTTTTGAAATGAATTTTTTTTCATGCCTATTTGATTGTCCTGGTGATTTGTTTGTTTTATGCCCCTTTTCAAGTTGTTTTGTTGCTGATAAATTTGAAGGAAATTTCAGTAACCTAAAAAAAATCAATGTTTCTTTTTTGCCTTCGTTTTCAATTTGAATGGAAAATTGCAGAAATCTAGAGTACATATCCTATGTTTAGTTGACTATCTTGAATTTCGTATTGTTTATTTAAGAGAAAGTTAAGATTTTCATAATTATTCTTATTATGGTCTTTTTATTTTTTAGTGGTATGATTTTGAAACTGTAGCTTCATTAGTTTACTATTTTGTTTGTGTTTTGGTTTTTTCATGTAATGAAATAATGATGTTAGTTCTTAGATTAGATCCACCCTTATGGTTTTGTCATCTTAGCAGTAGACCAGTAGTTAACTTTGCTAACTGTGTTTTGTTTTGTGTCATGTTATGTTATGTTTTTTTTTCAGTGAAGAAGAACCCTTCTCTTTGCGCGTGTCCCGTTCTCTTCTCCAATCTCCACCATTACGTATACTTCTGGATAATAATCTGAATAGAATATAGTTAGTATTATGGAGGTTAAGCTCTGGAATGACAAGCGCGAAAGAGAAATGTATGACAACTTTGCTGAGCTTTATGCCATTATTAAGGCAACTGAGAGACTTGAGAAAGCATATGTTAGAGATATAATCTCACCGCAGGAATATGAGATAGAGTGCCAGAAGCTTATAGCTCATTTCAAAACCTTAGCTTCCACCCTTAAGGATACTGTACCTAGCATTGAGAGATTTGCTGATACTTATAGGATGGAGTGTCCGGCTGCAATTAACCGTCTTGTGGTATCCGGTGTGCCTGCTACTGTAGAGCATCGGGCTGCTGCTGCAGCAGGCGCATCCACCTCGGCTGCAGTTGTGGCCGAGTGTGTTCAGAATTTTATTACATCAATGGATTCCTTGAAACTTAATATGGTAGCTGTGGATCAGGTGCATCCTTTGCTCTCGGATCTTTATGCTTCACTTAATAAGTTGACGATTTTGCCGCCTGATTTTGAGGGGAAAACAAAAATGAAGGATTGGATTGCAAGGTTATCAAAGATGGGTGCAGCTGATGAGTTGACAGAACAACAGGCCCGGCAGCTTCACTTTGATCTTGAGTCGTCCTACAATTCCTTTATGGCAGCTCTACCCAATGCTGGCACTTGATTCAGTAGGGGGAAGCTTGTAAATTGAACCAAAAATTCCTTTTTCTATATTTTTTTCCCCTTTGGTTGGTAATATTGTTGATTGGAAAGGAATTTTCTATTTGGTGACAGCAGATATATATTTTAAAGGCCGAATCCTGGATATTTACAAATTATGGCTTTGTGCTGATCACTGAAGGTTTATTATATATTGTGGATGAGCTTTTGTTTTCTTTTCTGCAGTTGTTTGGTTTGAGTTTCTCTGTACTCCTAGTATATAGCAAGAATGAAATCATACTGAAAATTGAGTATTCAGTTGCTTGTCTTTTTATCTTTTATATTATCAATCGATGTATTTCAACACTACCCTTTCTATGATATCAATATCACAGAGGACCTGTGTGTGCATTAGTGCCTCCAAATTATAGTTATGCAGTGATTGCCCTGATTTTTCTGAGAAAATAGAATCCAAAGATGTGCACGGTTGATTACTGATAATCCCTCAGCATCATACTCTGACATTATAGTAGCCCCAAGTTAATTTTTTACACTATGCTAAATGCCAGACCAGTTAATACAAGGCATTTTGGTGTTATGGGTCACAAAATATCCAAAATCTGAAGGACCTCTGCTGTCAATTGTGTATGTTTAGTATGATAGTTATTATCCATATAATTTAAGCGTGAAACCTGAACCCTTGGTAAATTTATGAAACTTAAATTGGTTAAGGCTTGGATTTTGTTGTCGTTAATTTGTATGCTTGATTTCAAGTTTTGTTGTTCAATGATTTGTGAAAGATGTGGGATTGTCTGTGCATGATTCTACTAATAGTGTGTTTGGAAACTGAGTTTCACGGCAAAATCTCACGTCCACGAAGCAGCTACAACTAGTAGCATTAAGATAAACGTGCGTTTGTATTCCCACGCCATATTACTAAACATAAGCTAAAACTATATTAAAAAGAAAATGTCAATCACCCGGAATTAGTTTTTGCTAAAATGCAAGTCAATATGAGTTGGTATGCTTACATTGATTAATTGATAGATAAAATTTGGCACTGTTTTTTAATCAATTATAACATAAATGTTGTGATACTTTTCATCCACTTTAACAGAAGATCTAAATTAAACTAACACTACAAGAAAAAAACTGTCTGACATAATTATTGTCTTTTCATTTAGAAGCTGATGGCCAAAGCAGTTTCTGCAGTGCTAGTAAGATGCAATTTTCATTTTGGGGTCCTGCTAATGTGTGGGGGTTGTATCTAAATAAAGAGAATACTGTGTGGCGTATGTGACTAAACTTCATGTGCCAGAACAGTGACGTAAAGGACCATCCTAAGAACCAGAAAACAAGTCAAGCTATACCGAATTCTGAAGAAACAAGAGACCAATATTCAATATAGAAAACAGGCATGCTGTTCCATACTATGACACAACAGATGTGATATGATATATAGCTGCAATAAATAGATATGCATTCATGGCATAACGTATCTAGTCATGAGAAGTCTCACAACACAAGCATTGATCGATCATCAAACATGCAGTGGTCCCCAAAGGTTTGTATTTTAAAAAGTATTCCTAATATTTTTAAGGTTAACTAAATTAACAATATCAATTTTGTTAGAATTAAATATTTTTCGGGGTGATTTAAGTGTGAATTCACAATCTCCACACTTACTTTACTTTGTATGTGAGTTTGTGTCTGTCATTTTCTATATTGACAAAACATACTAAATAATTATTTATTAAATTTGAGGGTCAAATAAACTTTCTGTATTTTAGTGTCTCAATCTCTCAATGGTAAAAATTAATTAATCTATTGGAAAGTTTAAAACACGTTTAAGAATTGTCTCTTCTAAATAATAAATTTTTATTGGTATAAGTTAAAGATGTTTATCATTAGTTTGCACATTTTGTTCCTTATTATCAAGTTTTTTATAGTAGGTTTAATTGATTTTTATAAAATAATTTTCATGTCTTATGTGTTTTCAATGTGTAACTTTTATTATTTTTTTCTGTATTTTTAAAAATTAATAAGGGGTTTCTTTATTTTTTTTTAAATGTTTAAATGCACATTTATCTCTGGATATTACCAAAATTTAAATTCCAATTCCCTATTTCAAAATTTGATTTTTTGAAAGGACTAAAAGATTTAAATTTTAAAAGACAATTAAATATATTTCGTTCTAATAAAAATTAAAAACTGTTACAACAATCTTGTAGGGATTTTGGTACAAAAAAAAATCTTGTAGATATATAAAAATAATATTTTCACTAAGATTAAAAATTAAATTTTATATAGATTAAAAATTTATTTAATCTTAAATAAATATAATAAACATTTTTTTAATAAATGTATTTCGATAACGATGTTGGTCCGTAACCCTGCAGATATATAACTTATCGAAAATTTTAGGGGCTGACCTATATAGGAGGATTGAATTTTATATACCTATTTTTACTATTTTTTGTATGAGTTTTAAAAAAATTCTTGTAAAAAGTATAAAATTTTAAATAAAATTGGCCTATTTCTTGTACTTCACATTTATGCTTTTTTATATTTCAAAATTTTAATTTTTAAAATTTTGGTATGCAAAATTTTTTCTCAATTTTTTTTTGTTGAAAATTTTCAGTATGTTAATTTATAAACTGAATTTTTGGAAAACAAATATCCATACCAGAAATTTCATATTTGTGTGGAGTAAAAAATGGGTCCAAAAATTTTCAACAAAAAGTGATGAAAGTGAAGGTAAAAATAAAATTTTCAAGAATTTTGGGGTTGGAGTGAAAGTGTGAGGAAAGCCAATTTTTCCTACGTAGACATACAATTAAATGGACTTTTCTACAAATCAACCTATTTCATACTTACATGGACCACAATTTAGAAATTTACTATCGACCCCTTCCCCTTTACTTTCTACTCATCAAAGCACACAGAAAAACCATTTTATTTTCTACTACTTGATTGTCAAAAAAATTAAAATATTTAAAAGAAAATCGAAACTTTGAATAAATGTAGAACTTACGAGATGAATTTTTTTTTAAAGTTTAGATGAGTGTGAAACTTATGTAATGCAATTTTTCAAAAATTTAAAAAAAAAAATTGAAACTTTGAATGAATGTGAAATTTGTGTAATGCAATTTTTTCAAAAGTCAAAAAAAATAATCAAAATTTTAGATAAATGTGAAACTTTTGAAATGCAATTTTTTTCCAAAGTTTAAAAGAATTTTAAAATTTTGGATGAATGTGAAACATCTGAAATGTAATTTTTCCAAAAGTTTAAAAGAATTTCGAAACTTAGGATGCATATGAAACTTTTGAAATACAATTTTACCAAAATTTTTAAAATAATTCAAAAGTATGGATGAATAAGAAACTTCTAAAATGCAATTTTTTTTCTAAAATTTAAAAGAATTTTGGATGGATGTGAAACATCCGAAATCTAATTTTTCCAAAAGTTTAGAAGAACTTCTAAACTTTAGATGAATAAGAAACTTTTGAAATGCAATTTTTTCAAAAGTTTAAAAGAATTTCAAAACTTTAGATGAATATGAAACTTCTGAAATGCTATTTTTCCAATAGTTTAAAAACATTCAAAAAAATTCGACGAACGTAAAACTTCATAATTGCAAGTTTTTCAAAAGTTTAAAAGAATTTTGAAATTTTGGATGAATGTGACATCTCTGAAATGCAATTTTTCTAAAGGTTTTAAAAAATTTAAAAACTTTAGATGAATGTGAAACTTTCGAAATTCAATATTTTTAAAAAAATTTAAAAAAATTAGAAAATTTGGAAGAACGCGAAACTTTTGAAATTTGATTTTTTTCAAAAGTTCAATAAAACTTCGAAAATTTAGTTGAATGTGAAACTTCCGAAATACTATTTTTTCATAATTATTTAAAAAAATAATAAAAAATTTAGATGAATATAAAACTTTTAAATTGCAATTTTTTTATAAAAAAATTGAAAAAGATAAAATAATAACAAATTAAAAAAGATAAAATAATATATACTTTGAAAAGTGAGCGGTAAAGATAAGGTATGTAATAAGACATAAAAAAAAAAAAATGAAAGAAGGTATGTAGAAGATATCTCTCCTATACCTATCCAACAATTATATGTATCAAGACTCATAGTAGTTTCTGAAACAAAAATGATTCGTAGTGGAATGGATGCATACCAACAATTATATGTATCAAGACTCATAGTAGTTTCTGAAACAAAAAAGATTCGCAGTGGAATGGATGCATAGTACTTGTGTTGTAATAAAATTATAGTTTAAATATGTTTTTGGTCTTTGTGAATATTTTTTTTTATTTTTTTTTATTTTGGTTCTTGTAATTTTTTTTTATTTACATTTCTGTAAAATAAAAAAAAATTATTTTTGATCCTTAACGTTAAGTGGACGTTACAAAAACATTAATTAATAAAGGAAATAGTTTTTGGTCCTCGTAAATATAACACTTTTCAGTTTTAGTCCCTGAAAATTTTTTTTTTGAATTTTATCCCTGCAACATTCAAAAATATCCTTAAATATAAAATAACATACAAATTGATATTTATTAATAATAAACTTATGTCAAGTAATATTTAAAATATTTTCACTTCAATAATTTAAAATTTATTAATCTTCTGTTTTATTTATTTATTATTATTAAATTAATTTTCATTTTTCGAATATACGTGTAATTATTAATGTATCTAATATTTTATATTGGTCTATTTTGGTGTGGCCGCACACATTTAAAAATAGACCAATATAACATATTAGGTACACCAAAATGTGTGGGGCCACACAAAAATAGACCAATATTAGGTACCAAATTAGACATAACTCCTATTATGCACGAGAGATGCATCCTATCTACGTCACTCACATCCCTCTCTATAGTTTATTATAGACCCAATAATCACCGTTATGATTATCTTGTTACAGATAATGTTTGATAATCTCACTAAGTAGGGATCGTAGCGACTTCAAGTCGAATGATCACTCACTATGGTCACATGATAATCGTTAATGACAGTTGTATAACTATTATGTAATAGCGAATCAATCAAGTACAAATATTACGCATAATATTTATAACATCACATAGGAGTCTCAATGCATTATTATCGTCCCATTTAACGGTAAAACTTGAATATAAATCGTTTAAGAATAATATCATTGTGTTCAATGGAGTCTCACAATTAAATCACATTTAATGTTCTATTAAACAGACTAACTAATCTAAGAACTTTTATTATGCTTTAAATAAAACTACATAATAAATTAAAATGTCTCATATTACTATATAAATAATAGTAAGTGTCGTAATATAAATAACAATCAACAAAAAATTATTGATTTCTAAGACTAACTCTAAGATCCTATTTTATAGACCAACTAATATCCTCATTATATATTTTATTTTCAGATTAGTTTCAAACAAATTTTCTAACTCTATTACAACATATGAAATAAAGGTAGTAAAATCTTATTTGAGATAGTGAGAGATATCCAAAAATGAATTAATTAACAATTTGCATATTTATTATTTTAATTTTTACAAGAGCATTGAACGAGATATTGTGAGGAGGTATGTGATACATCGACCATTTAAAAAATATTTCTTTGAGATTTATTCTTGATAAAATAAATTTTAAATGTTTATAATATAGATTTATTGTTACAGTTAGTATTTTTTCTTTTACCAAATTTTGAATCTCTTACTTTAATAACTCCAACTCATACTCATTCAATCACTAGTTCACATCAATTGAATTATCTAATACTCAAATTTTACTTTACTATTTTAATAATTAATATATACTATAAATAAATATTTGATTTGGTTTTATTATCATACAATATTTTTGTTTTTCTTTGTTTTTTCTTTTTATATAAAAAAAAGCAATTGTTATATTATTTTATGTTGATTTGAAATGGATCTTCTTCATCGACCAAAAGAGATAGATGAAGCCAAAAAAAAAATCGAAAAGAGAGAAAAAAAAAAGAATAATAATATTAATAGAAGACAAGAGTGAAAACTAAATGGATACCCATTCTAAAATAAAATGTGCAATGCTCTAAAAAAAAAGCTTTTGAATTGCAACACCTTGATCTTTAAAATTTTACAAAATATGCTTGTAAATACGATACGAGCATAGTTGCAAACACCATAGAATGGTACAAACCCTCAAAATTGACCGCAATCAAAGTTTTAAAAACTTGTGGTCTCAATATAAATTGCAATATTAAATATTTTGGAGTCTCAACTCGCACATTACAAAATTAATTAAAATTATATCGATTATATTTGATTGCATTTCTCTATCATCATATCAAAAATTGCGTCACGACTACAATATTATGGTCGTCAATTTAAAATCTTCTAAAGATTGTGTTATTCTATGTCTCATTCCTTCATTTTATCAAATGAGGTAAAAATGAAATAAAGAGAGGAAACAGAATCACAACTACAAGAGCAATACCAAGAAGTATTGCATAACATGTCCACTTCCTAGAACTCTTTTGATACGCTTTAGCATCTTCAAGTTGATCTGTCCCTCTTCTCACAAAAGAACTAGCATGTGCAACATGACTCTCTATGTTATTAAGTTGTTGCCCTTGAGACTCAACCAAAGCTGCCATATCTAAAAACACTTGATGCAACTCAATCAAATTCTTCTCTATTTCCTTAACAGAATCATGTCTTTCTTGAATTTCAGATATTGTATCCATAATTTGACCCCTCCCTTGTTCTTGAATTGCCTTTTGCAAAAAACTTTCACTTTCTCCACTTGATATCAAATTCTCTATAGTTTCTTCATCTGCTTTCTCCCCTGTTATTGTAAAATATCTACGTTCAATTGTTTCTTTATATTCAAATTGCATTCTTGCTCTCAACCCTTGAAAATCATCCATCATATCTTTCAATTTCTTACCTAAACCACTAACCACTGAAGTTCTAGTTCTATCTGCTGATGAACCTGGACCACAACCTGGAATGTTTCTATTAGCTACATTGGAACGATCCAAAGCTTCGAGTTTTCCTTTAATGAATTTCACACGTTTCAATACTTGTTCTACGTCTTTGTCCATTCGAGATCGAAGTTCTTTCATGGTTTTAGCATTGTGAACCGTTTTACTTTCTTCATTTGCTTCTTGTAAATTTTTATAAAGTTTCTCCACCGTTTTCATATCTTCTTTTACATTCTCCACGTCTTCGAAGAATTTGTCGAGATTGACACTTTCTTTATTCCCTGATTCCACATCATCATTGTAAGCTTGTTCCTTTAAATCACTGTACTTTTTGAAGGAATTTGAGAACAAATCGTTCATTTTTGCGAATATATGGCTAAACACCCTTCTTTTATTTTTCCTTTATTAAATTTTGGTTTCTTTTGTAGTTCGAAATCTAGCAACCAAAGCTCATAGGATGGTTATGTAACATAGTGGTACATTCTTAATATCAACAAAAACATATTAAAAAAACATGTTCCTTTCGTGTGACAAAAATGTTGAGGTAGAAGGTGACGAAAAACAAGTAATTCTCACCAACGAAAGGTTGTTAGCTATGAAACAAGGACCTGCCAAATTAACTTGATGCTAATTATCAAACAAGGGTGTTCAAATGTTAGATACGCCAAAGGTTACTCGCGTATTAACAAATGGCAATATTGTTTCTAAATGTTTTTCTTGATTTGGTTTATGACTTGGTCATCTTTTTTCTGTCCTCTCACCTTTTTTTTTTCTTTTTATTTTTAGTTTATAATATATATTAATAATAATAAACTTTTTTTGTGACAAAAACTTAAATTTCACTGAACACTAACAAAAGTTAATAATAATAACCTTCACCTTTCCTCATGTGCTATGTATTATCTATTTAGAATGACATCTCTATTCTCTATTTTTTTTTAAAATAAAATAAGTAATCACTATCATACTTTCAAAATATTGGTTATCACTATCATTATTTTTTCTCCCAGTCATAAAAGCAAATGTCATTTTAATCCAAATAATAATAATTGTTTTTAAAATTCATTTTATGGTCAATTGAATTAGAAGGATTTTTATAAAGGACTACTAATTACTAAGTCTAGAAAAATTGAGTGATATATGTATAGATCAGATACGTATAAAAAAACGTACTCTTGGATTGTGTTTATTTTTATTTTTTAAATTTGATTATCGATTGTGTTTCGATTGACATGGTTGAAAACATATGTCTTAAAAAAATATTAACTCTCTCTTCCTATAAACAAAGAGATTCCCCACAATTTCCTTTATTTTCTATTGCTACAATTTCTGTGTCGACCAAAAAAAAAAAGTGTAATTTGATTTAGACAAAACCCTACATTTTTTATTATGATGACAAATATATTATTTCAATTATGCATTGACGAAGATTTAAGTTGGTTGTATTTTGAATTTAAAAAAATTTCCGCGTTCATGTATCTCTATTATATTATACTCATATTTGTATTATGTATTGAAACTTCTATACACTAAGATTTATTTTTAAGATATCTGATTAAATTATTTGAATCACTTATTCAAATGCTTTTGAATATTCTTGATGAAAAAAAATACTTTTAATTATTTACTAATTTTCTCTTTGACTAAAAATATTCGTTAATAATAAGTTATAACTAATTAGAATAAAAATAATTGAAAGTATTTCTTATGTATTACAATTACACATACGAGATCAATTGTGCTAAAAATAAGATAAAAAAAAGCGACGGTAAAAATTATAATGAAATGCATCTATATAATACGAAAAAGGAAAATTTCCCTTTTTATAAAAAAAAAAATTGCCCTAAAAATAAAAGTGCAAGAAGAAAAAGAATTACAGTTTATATAAAAAGGACAAAAAGTAAAAAGAAATAAATCTAAATAAATAAAAACATAAGTAGAGACCAAAAAAAAAAAGTAGATGAAAAAAGAATCGATCGTAGGTTGTGGTTGATTGCGGCCGAACCCTGAAGGTTGCTGTAAACTGCGAGTTTGGTAGAAGATGGAAGAGGAAGCTGTGCAACGCAATAGTGGCCACGTTAAGAAAAGGTCTTTAAAGAACAAAGCTTTGGGCATCTCTTTCGACGAGAAAGATCTCCAAAACTACGTTACTGGCTTTCACAAGCGCAAGAAGAAGAGAAGAAAAGAAGCCCATAAGCAACAAGAAGAGGCTCGAAGGAGGAAACGCAACGAGGAACGCCTAAAAGTAACCCTTTTTTTCAATTACAAAATTCTTTTTTTTTTTTTGTCAGAGCAATTGTATGTTTGGTTTTCTTATCTGTTTTGTTGGATTGATTTTGTAGAGGAAATTGGAAAGAGAACTTGTTAGTGGGGTTGTACCACCAACTACTGATACAGAACCTGGTGAAATTGATGACAACCAAGAAGAAGTTGAGGACCCTGTTCAATCTATTGCTGGTAAACTTTTTTTGTTGAATTCAAATCTTCCCCTTTATTTGATGAAGCACAAGGGTCAATTTTTTTTTTCTCATTGCTCTTTGCATTTGTTGGTTCATGTTTTGTTTATTTGTACTTGATGTTGTACTAGGGCTTGGGTAGGTTAGTGTAGGTTTAATTTTTGCGGTGACAAAAATTGATTTTGAATGAATTGATTTTAGTTCAAAGTGAGTTGAATATAAAGTGATTTATGTTATGATACATTCATGTAAAAATGAGTTGACCAATCCTAGCCGAGTTTTAACGAAGTGATTAATGAAATGAAATCCAATTAAGAATGAATTGTTTGGGAGAACCTGATTGTGAATTATGGTTGGAAGAATCTTTGACTAGACTTAACTTACCTCTTGGCCAAACTGTGGATTACTCCCTTCCCTTGATAATTGAAGGTTAAGACAAAAATGAAAAATGAGTTGAACAAATTAATCTGAGGTTAAAAATGACGTTTGGGGTCAAAAGCTACTGATCATAGCTTCAAGTTATAATCAATTCTAGAGGTGAAGTCAATTTAAATCAATATCACCAAAACATATCAAAATCAATTTTATGTGTATGAAATAACTTATGGCTGTCCCTATTGTGTAGACGGTTATTTGGTTGAATTTTTGTAGATTATGGATGCTTTCCTTACTGCATTCAGTGTATGACTCATTTGATAATTGAATTTATCTTTTTGTCATTGAAAGGAACAAAGACATATGAAAATAATGATTTGAAAGTTACTGTTGTAACAAGAGCGATCAACCCTGATGAAGAAGAAAGTTGCCCTGTTGAAAGGAAGGAGGCAGCAGTGACACCCCATTCTGTTGTAACTGATAAAAGGAAAGCTGTACCTATAAATAATAGGAAGCCATTTAAAAAGGTTGCAAAACACAGGTCACAGCCAAAGCCGAGAAGTAAGAGAGATAAAAGGAAAGGAAAGAAGCCAGGAAAGAAGTGATGGTACCATGGCATCTTGCATCTTCAGAACATTCTCAAGTCTACAATGAACTGTATTTTTTGGGGAGGTACTTAATTGTTGAGCTCAGTAACTTAGCTACTAACATTTACATAATGCAGAGTTCGGGCTATTTTCGTAGTTAAATATACTTACACCAGTAGGTTACCCGGTTCCTTATGTGGATGACAGGTTTTTCTTCTGCTGGAGTCTCACTGTTCTCCCTTGCTTAGCTGATCAATTTGGGGGAATTTAAGAATTCAGAAGAAACATTTTTATTAATTAATCAGTAGTTATTGTGTTGTATACATTAAATACATGCAGATGTTTAATTTATCTAGTTATGCATTTTTCTTGAGTTTAAAATTTCTGTTTCTGTGAAGCTTGCTCATTTTTTAATCTTTATGTTTTATGTGATGTGATTCATCTTTATATGTGTGGTCTTCTAATGAATCAAACCCTTAATTTTGTGTCAATGCTTTGTTATACATAACACATTTACCTTAGAAGAATTCTTTGGTAAATTTCTTGACTGTAGTCTATGTACTCAGTCAAGAGTCAGTTTACAGTCCTGAAATATTGGACAATGAATACGATAAAACAAATTGGACAGAAAACAATATAAGCCAATCGGTTAATGTATATTCCAATAGAAAGAAAAGACAGATTCCTCTTCTTCTGTTTGACTAAATACATAATTAGTTTGCTCTAATAAGCCGTACGTGTTATTGATAAACAAGGACCACACATAACTCTCAAATTATACTTCAAGAGATTAATCTTTGAGTTCTATGCTTGCCGCATATGAAACTATCGAAAATATTAACAATCAAATTACACAACTTCATCGGTGGTAGCACCCACCAAATATTTAGAAAGTTTTTTTTTTTTTTTTTCTCATCTCCAAATCTTCTTAAAAGATTTTAAATTTTGTTTGGATCGACTAATTTAGAGGTGTATTTTACATAAACATTATAGGATAAAAGAAAAAACACCTAATATTTTATCATTCCACAAACCCGCAATATTTAAGACTATACATATCAATTTTTGTAAAAAAAATTGTAAGTTATTTTTCACAAACTAAAAATTGCATTTTTTTAATGAACTGAAATAGATCCACAATATTCACCATCTACCACAGTCTATAATGCAACTCATGCACAACCAACTTGTTTTATTTTTCATAATTTGTAATGATCCTAAATATAAGATTCTATTAAAAAAATTATTTATCCATTTTCATAAGAAATTTATTTATTAATTTTTATAAATTTTTATAAAAAAATTTCAATTACATTAATTATTTTTACTGTAATTAATTACATACTCATGATTAATTTACTTTTTTTTAATCAACAATAAATATTATAATAAAAACATTAACTATTTTTGTTGTAAAAAAATATCAACTGGGAGTAAGAAACAGATAGAAATGTTATTATTCCATGTAGTTTCCTGTTGGATACAAGTACAAAATACGTACTCAGCCAGAGAATTGCACAGTAATCTAATCTCAACTAAAACTAAAACAAATTCAATTACAGCAGTAAACTAGAGTGACACTACTTATGAACTAATTAGTGGAACAAAGGAAAAGCCTAAGAATGATTCATTGAACAGAGTTGATAAATTCGGCAGTGCATTGAGCCAAAGCAGATGAGTAAGTCAAGGGAGGAGCAGGATCAATAGGACGATTATGCGGCGGCGGCGGCGGAGGTGGCGGTGGCATTGCCATTGTAGGAGACCTCATATTCATCGGAACCTCGTAACTAAAAATAGATGGTTGTGATGGTGTACTCCATACAGCATTCGGATATCGATAACTACTCGAACCAGCAGCATTCGATTGAATTATTTGTTGTAAATTTGGAAGTTGCTGCGACGAAAAGTTCGGTAAAGGTGCTGGCGGCTGTGGCGGCGGCGGCGGTGGTAGTGGTGATGGTCTTAAGAACATATCATTGAAACTCAATGAACTTCGTGAATCGGTTTCATCTAAATCATTGTTATTGTTTTGCACCTTGTTCTTTTCCTCTATCCTAGCTTCATGATTCAATAGCATATACTCGATTTCTCGAATCGTACAAGAACCAGCCAGTGATGTTGCGTTGATCGATGTCACAAGAGCGTGGTATTCTTCAGGTAATCCCTCCAATATCGCATCGATATGTTCTTGCAAGTTAATCGGTTTTTCTGCAAAATTAAGAGAATCTTTCAGGATCTTGATTCTGAGCAGATAGTCCGAGATTGATTCGGTGTTTATCTTGGTGATGTTTCGTAATTGAGATTTGAGTTGTTTCGCCTTCGCGCGTGCTCGAGTCTTGAAGAAGTTGTTGATTTCATCCCATAACTGCATTGAATTTTTGCATCCGAGTACTCGTGTGAGCATGGATTCTGAGATTGTGGAGAGAATCCAAGAAAGAAGGATCTGATCCTTTTCGTAGTAATGAATGTACTCGTCGTTATCCGATTCTGCATTGTGATCAATTGCAGGATCGGTCAAGAACTTATAAAGCATGTGACCTTTGATTATAGGTTCGACTAATTGACGCCATATCAAGAAGTTTTCTTCGTCGAGTTTGATGGAAACTGTGGTGTTATAGATAGACGTTGGATTAATCGGAAACGTTGTGGTTGTAGAAGAAGTTGGAGAACTCTTGTTGTCTTTTGGATTCTGGAGCGGTTTGCTTGTTGATGATGAAAGCATGGTTTGGATCACAAGGCTCTTCTCTTTCCTTTTGGTTTGGTATTATATATTGATGAAGATGACAAAATGGGAAGTTGACAGAGGTAATGAAGTGTGAGAATTAGATTGAATGCGAACTTATGTAGTAATTTATAGATGGATTGAAATATTTATAACAGAAATACTCTGTTGTAACTGCGACGTCACAGTTAATTACAGAACTCAACTAACTAGAATAGATTATGTTAGTTGTGGATAATAGTGTATTGGCCTAACTAAAATAGATGCATTTATAATGGTATTTAGGAATATATATTGTCAATTAATCTGCTGCTCCAAGGTCTTGCTTCTGATCATACCTCTTGAAGCTGGAAGTTGAAGGCCTCACTTGCATTTTAGTAATCATATTCCAAATATATATTTATTTTATTTTTCTAGAACTTCATAGCTCTCTAACAACTATATCTTGGGAAGGGTACGAGGGATAACACTAACATACATGTGGTGTAGAAATACCCTTCAACCCAATATTTTTACATGCCTCCACCAAATTTTGATGAGTTATTTTTTTCTCTATTTTATTTTAACTTGAACAATAAATATTTTATTTTATTTACAACACTCTTAAACTTTTCAATAGATTTTTAATCACATCAAAGTTGATTCATCTTAAATTATTCTTAAAATTTTTATCTTCTTGTTTTTTTTTTTAATTTTTTTTATTGTTCATGCGCACTTTTTCTTGGAGAGTTTTAAGTTCACAAAAGTAAATTTTTTATAATCATATCATTAAAAAAGATTGATGTAACCACAATTTACATATATAATATTGAAACAACTCAACCTTAACAATATATATGTCGGGTAAATTGTATTATATATACGTCGGGTAAATTGTATTATTAAGTGTTACATCGATCACGTAAATATTGAAAGAATTGTTTTAAAATTACGTGTCAATGTAGAGTACTTAAACCACCAATGAGAGGTATCATTATTGGAAGTGCTCTTGCAACATATTCAACCCTAATTTTAATAGAGTTCATTTTTAATAATACTTTGTTATATAAGTGGAAGATAAAGTTTTAAAATGATATATCAATCTAGAAGTGCTCTCAAAGCATATTCAACCCTACTTCTAGTAGAATGTTTTTTATTTAATAATATCAGTTATTAACAATGATACACATACACTTTAAAATTTCATATATCCACTTAACATGTCATTTTACTTTTATCTCTCTCATTTCTCATCATAAATATCTTACATCACTCTCTTTATCACTTTCTCTAACTAGATGATGTATACACTTTCATGGATATCCAACATATACTTTTGGATTATAGTGGTGATAACCCTAAATCCCAAAATCAAATCTTTGTCATTATATTTTTTGAAATAAGCATACGTCTCGTAGTATAGTCTCAACCACTAAATTTCGTTAATATTATCATAATTTTTGCATTGTTTTTTTTACGGTCAATATTAATAATTAATATTATTAATGTTATTAATATTTTATTAGAGATGGAGATCAAACTCGCAATTTCATTATCATTCTACTCCATAACTCTTCCACCGCAACTACTAAGCTTTCTAGGACATCCACTTCACCATTTATGTACTCAACTTTGCAACTTTTATTTCTAACCAAACTTCATTCTACTCCATAACTCTTCCACCGCAACTATTAAGTTTTCTAGGACATCCACTTCACCATTTATGTACTCAACTTTGCAATTTTTATTTCTAACCAAACTTCCTCCATGATATAGAACAACTGTGATATCATCACCCATCCTAATCCTTAAAAACATTATTAACAAATATACATCAAAATTTATCAACAATGAAACTCACATTATCAAAAAAAGGACGAAGGGCAACAAAATTCACATTATTAGAAGAAGAAAAACATATAAAAAAACGAGAAAAAATAAATTCTTTGTCTAAAATACAGTTGTCTTAAATCAGATGAATAATCAAATGCATGAAAACAAAATAGACCTAAAACAGGGTATTAACCATTTCACTTTCACTACAGAAAAAATGATGAAAAATAAAACAAACTTGTGTGAAGGGAGAAGATGTCGAACAAAACGGTGACAAATGGAGGGGAATGATGATGCTGGATTTTTGTTGTTGGTTAACGAATGGAAGAATGAAGGATTGATGAAGAAGAAGACGACGAAGGGTTGAAGGGGAAAATGAGGGAATAAAGTAAAAATCTATCCTCAATAGTAAAATTAGCGATCAATACTCTTTAAATTTTGAGATTCCTCCGATCCTAATAAATTATTGATCCAAGTTATCTAAAGTTTTTCTTATAAAAGGAAACGAGCCTAATGAATTATTGACCCAACTAATCTAAAACTTTTCTCATAAAAGGAAATAGTGACTTTCGAAAATCAGTTATTTTGATCTTTAATGTGTGGCACTAACATCACTTACAACTGAATCAATTGGCCACATATGCTGTTAACATCCCAAAGTTAACAAAATGATTGATTTACTCGATGTCAAATCAACTTAGGGACTAATTTCTTAGAACATCTTCAGCGTTGGTTGCTTGTTTTGTTTCTAAACTTAAGTGATTGTTGTTTATTTTGTTTTGTTGTTGGAGGTGGTTGACGTCACAATTAATGTTGCTTAAAATTCAATAATGATAAATGTATATTTATAAATTTTATATATTAATTTAATTTTTTTTTATATCTTTCTTTCTACTATATTACCATCATATTATATCTATTACATTATTTTTATTTTTTTCTCATTGAATGTTTCTAAATAAACAATAAATAAATGTTCCAATAAATTTTAAATATAAACAGATCTAATATTCTAATTTAAAATAAATTTAAATGCAAATATAAAGATATTAAAGCGGACCATCTGAATTATTTTAAGAGATATATTTTAATCAAACGTTGAATTAAAGATGAATCGAACGATGAATATATATCCCCTCTGTAGATGGTTGTTTTAGATGTGCGACAAAATAAGCGTCAGATTTGGTTGGGAGCTGAAAGAAAGAAAATTCAGAGACGCTTCTCCGAAATTTCTCAGATTCCGTACTCTTTCTATCTTTTCCTTTTCCACTTTCTACTTTTTCATGCTATTTTCGGCATATCCTGTTTGGCGCCTCAGTAAACGAACCACAAGTCGCGCCAACTCCACTTATTCAACACTCCAAGTTTATAAGCTTCCACCATTCTGCGCCCATTGTCATTTCATTTTTTTCTGAGCAACCAAACGGGGAATTCACAGAATGCACGGTAGATACGTTGATGTTGCCAGGGAGAAGCGAAGTTTGGATTCGACTTCCGGTGAAGAAGGACAACCTGATCGGAAACGACCTGCTTTGGCTAGGTTTATTTCAGATTCGCTGCTTTCTACTCTTTGCTTCATTGCAATCTTTTTCTCATTTCAATTTCTTACCCTATCTCATTTTCATTTCTACCTTATAACCAAATTTACATAAAAATACAAGTTCCTATATATCAAGGATATTTTTTACAATGCATTTCTTTTATGAGATCAACAAGATTAAAAACACATAACTAAATTTTTCAATAAGTGTGAAATTAATTACTGTTAATTCCATAAAACATGTTCCTATAGTTGAAGGAGACTTGAGTCATAAAATTACTATATTTGAAGGAGACTTTGAGGATGCTAATATTTGTTAAGCATTGTGTTGTCTTAAACTTTCTAATGATGCTTTTATTTTATATTATTTGCAGTGTAATTGTTGAAGCCTTGAAGGTAGACAGTCTGCAGAAACTGTGTTCATCACTGGAGCCTATTCTACGCAGAGTTGTAAGAAAATTCAGTTCATTGTGGTATTAATTCTTAATATGATAATCTGTTTATTGTATTTTTTAATTGATTTGTTGGACTGTATTACCTTAAGGTATCGTTTGCATCTGCTTATCACCCAATCGGCCCCTAAAACAATATCCCACGACTTGTACAGAGACTTAGATATAATTGAATACAAATTAAATAGCTCATATTCAAACATAAAGTGGTAAGCTTTTTTTTTTCTTTCATTTGTTCATCTATGAGAGGCTTTCTGGAGTTAGTAGTCATGTCGGGTCTTTATATAGAATGTTGTCTAATGTAATTTTAACAAGCATCTCTATAAATGAAGTGAATGTATGTTACTTGGCATATTAGGGGCCGTTTACTTTGTGAAAACATTTTTTGTTTTCATTTCTGAAAATTTGTCTTAATTTTACTCGTTAGTAATAGGTAAGAGACTTTTGAAGTAAACAATTGTCTACATTTCTAGAAACAGTGAAAAATGTCAAAAAATTATTTTCATTATTTTCGGAAATGCATCTTCATTAACTAGCATTTCATTATATTCCCATGACTATGGTTTACTTCAAGAGTCTCTCATCAAGGTAAATGAACACACATTTTAGGAAATGAAAACAAGAAATATTTTCACAAAGTAAACGGCCCCTTAATGTTTGGTAATGAATCTGATTTCTTATTTTTCTTGTATGTTGCATGACAGGTTAGTGAAGAAGTGGAACGTGCTTTGGCAAAACTAGGCCCATCCAAGCTTAATGGGAGGTACACTCTATGTTCTCTTAGCTTGTTTAAATGTTCAGGGGTGTCAAAATGAATCAAGATCGATACGTTCGCCTGGCCTGATTGGTCCGATATAAATTATCTGTGGGAATTTAACAATTCAGGCCTAATCTTAATTTTGGCACAATCCATTCCGATTCAAAAATTAGTTTGCGCGAAGTGGTCTGGCCCGCAATGGGCTAGGTCAGCCTGTTGGCCCAATTCTTTTTTTTATAATAATTGAAGTTATCAGTGATAAATCTAACATTTTTTTTAAAGTTGTGATGAATCTAATATTACATGGGTTATTAATGTACATTTTAAGCTAAATGTTTTATGCACATAGACTTTTACTGGTTTCCGACTTTCCATCATTTGTTGGCTTGATGCACTATATCATGGGTCAACTTTTGTGAATTTAGACTGAAGCATGACTATATAATCTATTATATTTGGTGATTGGGATGCTTTTTTCTGCTTATATATTATCATAATTGTTTGCAGAATATCTAGACTTTGTTTCCCTAATACTCTTTAAGTAAAATTCAGGTCTTCTCCGAAGCGCATTGAAGGCCGTGATGGCAAAAATTTACAGTTGCACTTCAAGACCAGACTATCCCTTCCCCTTTTTACTGGTGGGAAAGTGGAGGGGGAGCAAGGTGCAGCCATTCATATTGTTTTGGTTGATGCAAACTCAGGCCATGTTGTCACGTCAGGCCCAGAGTCATGTGCCAAACTAGATGTCTTTGTTCTTGAGGGGGATTTCAATAATGAGGATGAAGATAATTGGGGTGAAGAGGAGTTTGAGAGTCATATTGTGAAAGAGCGGGAAGGAAAAAGGCCTCTTCTATCTGGTGATTTGCAAGTCATACTGAAGGAGGGTGTAGGAACACTGGGTGAGCTCTCATTTACCGACAACTCTAGCTGGATAAGGAGTAGGAAGTTCAGATTGGGGCTGAAAGTTGGCTCAGGTTTCTGTGAAGGAATGCGTATCCGTGAAGCCAAATCAGAAGCTTTCACTGTTAAGGATCATCGTGGAGAATGTAAATTCATAACTTTTCTATAGTTGTTATATCTTTTATGAGACTCGTTTTAACGAAATTTCCATTGGACTATAGTATACAAGAAACACTACCCACCTGCCTTGCATGATGAGGTTTGGAGACTAGAGAAGATTGGTAAAGACGGTTCCTTTCACAAAAGGCTAAATAAAGCAGGAATATACAATGTTGAAGACTTCTTAAGACTTGTGATCAGAGACCCTCAGAGATTGCGGAATGTAAAAATCTAAACTTTTACTCATTTAAGTTATTAATGTTAACTCTTCCCTCATTTAGGAGGTGAGATGTTTGATCAATGGTTAACTATCTTTCTATGTAGATTCTTGGGAGTGGCATGTCAAATAAGATGTGGGATATCCTCGTTGAGCATGCTAAGACTTGTGCTCTTGGTGGAAAACTTTATGTATACTATCATGAGGACGCAAGAAACGTTGGTGTTGTTTTCAATCACATTTATGAATTGAGCGGCTTAATTGCTAATGACCAGTATTACTCAGCTGATTCCCTCTCTGAGAGTCAAAAGGTAAGGTTTCTTCCATAGCATGTTTAACCTGACTTCTGAGAACGTATGAAAGTTTATGCCCTGCAATCTGGTTGTTGTTACAAGCACTTCATGATTTTGAAAGATTTTGACTAAAAGATATACACGTAATTGGCTTCACTATTTTAATATAGAAATGTTCAGTGCTTGGCTACAAAATACAGTTACTAGTTTTCTTCTTGGCCTCCTTTTTGTGGTACGAAGCTAATTATTTTTACATTTCTAACTAGGCATAGGGTTTCATAATTAATGTTGTTTTCTGGAATATATGTGCATAGATAAGATAGGCAGTTGGGGCGATATAACTTGTATATATACAACTTATTATTGGCGTTACGATGTAATGGTGGGTAATCATGCTCTTTCAGAAAAGGAAAAAGGGAAATTAAATAAAAAAAAAAAAAAAAGCTGTTCAAAGCCATATGCAAACAAAAAGATGATATTTTCTAAATAAATCCAATGGTTTCTGTTGTAGATTTATGTAGACACGCTGGTGAAGAAGGCCTATGATAATTGGATGCATGTTATTGAGTATGATGGGAAGTCTCTACTAAGTTACAATCAGGACAAAAATTCGGATACTCTTCATCCTCAGGATCCCATGGGTTCCCATGAGTATTCAAACTCAATTCAGCAGATTTCCATTCCTAGTTTGCCACAACCAGTACATGCAGGCCAACCTTCGATGGAAACAGGAGCAATAGTTGGAGGTATATATTTCCTTGTAAAACATTCTTGTATTAGCAACAAAAGCAAAAAGGTTCTTTAGTTGGTTTGGTTTACATTATTATCTTTGCTGCTGTTTTACTTCTGTTCTCTCTCCCTCTTTTCACCACTTTGTTCAATGCATTCACCACCGCCATTAAAATTTCTATTCAAAATCCAATTTCACTAAAAGTTGACAGATTCTACCCCTGCCCCAAACTTACCCTCTCCTGTCTTTAAAACTGATAAAGCTGGCAAATGGTATTTAAAATGGTGGACATAATTTATTATAGATTCATTTAGTTTGTGATGCTTCACATGGTGAAAACTTTAACCCATTTGGTGAATGTCAGCAAAAGAGAATGACAACATCCCTAGACAAATAGTGACCTGTTCTAAATCCATGTCAATCTGCAGATTGTTTTACTCAATAGATTTTTTCTGTTTAAAATTGGTGAGCCCGAGATAATTTTTTGATTGCTGATTATATATATATATATCTGCAGGTTATCATGATGGTACAACTACCAGATTCTCCATGCCATCACAGAATGCTAATCTTAATTCTTCTATCCAATTTGATGATAATGGATTTTCACTACAAAGCCAGTTGATGAGTGTTCCCCACCAAGCTCAACTTCAAAGAAATGAAAATGGGTTGACTCATGGTCTGCCACAAACGGCTACACATGGGTTCCAGACTGCCAGCATTTCGAATTCTAGTTACAGAGGAGTTGAAGACTTGTTCCCGGAGGAAGAAATCCGAATTAGAAGTCACGAGATGCTAGAAAATGAAGATATGCAGCATCTGCTCCGGATTTTTAACATGGGAGGTCATGCACATGCTTCCTTCAATGCCCACGAAGAAGGGTACCCTAATACATCTTCATACATGCCTTCAAACCTCATGAGCTACAATTTTGATGATGAGCCAAACCGTTCCTCGGGCAAAGCTGTTGTGGGCTGGCTCAAGCTTAAGGCAGCTTTGAGATGGGGTATTTTTGTTCGGAAGAAGGCTGCTGAAAGACGGGCTCAACTTGTTGAGTTAGATGACTCGTAAAGATAGAGAGTCATCTGTTATGATATGTCACAGTAATTTTCTGGTTGTAGTAAGCATGGCTTCTTTCCTAACATTAAGAGTCGCCATCATGCTCAAATTTCGTACATTAACTTTGAGCAAGGACATGGAACCTGGACTAAATTATTTGGTGCTGGCTTAGCATGAAGATTCCAGTGCTATAATTCATAAAAAGTTGTGCAGAGAGACCTGCCCATGCAAGAATATGGCTCTGCAACATGTCTCGTAGCTTCTTGTGATATATTCCACCCAGCATTACTGTCTAAAAGTTGTAAAGGCTCGAAAGTTCGCCAGTTTTGGACTGAAGTCATTTGTTGCTTGAAGTTTGAAAGGTCTAACTCAGCGTTAACTCCCGGGAAGTTGAAATCTTAGTACATTTGCTAGGCTGTATTGAATTCCGTTTTAAACTGATGTCAATTTCTTGCTTGAAGTAGGTTAGATTTTCAACCTAATTTGTGTCTTGTTCAGCTGCTGTGCGGTATAATGATAGTTATCAATCTGAACTGTTAAGTAGTTGGACTACTGTTCACTGCATAACTTGTCATGGTATAAGTAGTATTGTGCCCATCTATTAAGAAATATATGGTACAACCGACTTGTTATATGCCTGAACGTAGTTGTAACATGGGGTTACGTCTTCAACTTGGTTTTTTTTAGTAAAGTTATTGTCAGAAAATTATAAAATATTTTATAATATCTTTTATATTACATTAGAATATTTTGAGTTATTTCTTAAAATCAATTTATAATTATAGAGATATCTTAGAATATTTTTTATTATTATTATGATTTGTTTATAATTTAATATTGAATATATGTTTTACTATAAATAAAGATTAGTATTGAGTTTTTTGTATCAAGTTAGTATAAAACTATTATCAATAATATTAAAATTTTTATTATTTTTTTTCCTCTTTTTATTTTAAAATCTCACAACTTCAACATAGTATCTAGAGCTCCTAGTTAGGGTTCCACAGCCTAGTGGAGTTTTGGGCTTTTTTAGAAAATAATTTAGAAAACAAATGTTTCAAATACGAAAAAACTACAATGTTCTAACCATAAATGCCATAATATAATATTATTATTATTAGAAGAAACAAAAGTAGATCCAAAGTAGGTATTTATTTGAGGTTGGTCTTTGAAGTCGAGTCCATTGTCAAGATAATAGAGTCCTCCACTCTTCTTAGCATTTCCAATCATCTTCCTTGTGTTCAAATCCTTAAAAGTGCAATAAGAATGAAAGAAGTTAGCTTGATAATTTATGTCATTTATTAATTTAGTAATGGGTAACAGATTACATGATAAATTAGGAACATGTAAGACATTTTTAAGGTTAACAAATATGACAAAATAATAAAACATTTCCCAGTAATGGTTGAAAGAGAGTCATTTGCAATTTTAATTTTGTGGTTACCTGCACAAGGACTATAAGAAGAAAACAGACTTGACTCCCCAGTCATATGATCAGTAGCACCAGAATCGATAATCCAAGTATGACTTGGATTTCCACTGAGTAGAGCAGTATTTAAAAATCATCTCTCTAAGCTATAAAGCAAAAAGGAGTTTGAGACTCAACCTTTAGGGAATTAGAAGTTCCCTCATGGCCAAAAAAATTGAAAAAATCATTGTCACCGTTGTTGCTACCTATAAGGACCTCCTTCCATGGGGTATTGTGCGACATGCAAAAACGGGTCGGGTCAAACATAAATTAAAAACAAAATGTTTGGTGCCCCTTTTCCACGTATGAATCATATTAGTGATAATTTCTTCCGATGATGGTTAGTCTGACAGTGTTTTATTTTCATGACTCATTTTAGCTTGGAAATTTGTCTCAGATGCACTGGCTACATCTTTGCCCCAGATGTACTGGTCTTATTTCTCTCTCTCTGAAGCAGATTCAAGTTTAAATGTTTTGGGTCTTCCAAATGTAATTTTTTGGAAGGAACAACCTTGCTTTATTCAATTGTTTGCCATGAATTTCTCTCAGGCTAATGATCATTGAAGTTATCTGCCTAGACTATATTTATAGCAATTTTCTCCAACTTCACCTGCATCCTTGAGTTGCCTTTTTATTCTGCGGAGCAATACACTATTTTCTTGTAACATGCTACTGCTTAGTTAGCTTTAACTTGAGGGGGAGTTTTATAATCTTATAATATTTTTTATATTATATTAGAGTATCTTAAGTTATTTACTATGATCAGTTTATAATCATAGAGATATCTTAGAATATCTCTCATTTTTATTATAACTAGATGATAACCTGTTGCGTTGAGTAGTAAAATGTAATATATTAGTGAGTATAAAATAACAATAATATGTCATTTAAAAGTAATGTTATTTTTATTTTAGAATAGAATATATTCAGTCGTTTATGTGTCTAAAGCTAGGTTTGCTTTAGTAAACTAATACAATCCATGCAAAATATATTGAAATATGAGACTACTCATAAGATTTTGCAACTTTAGAGATCCAATTCTTATCTTTAATATTTTTTAAATGTGGAATTGGCTTATTCAAGTTTTTTGGTTTCATTGAAGTGTTACTTCCAATAATATATTTGTTAAATAGTTATATGTTTCTTTATTGTTAAAGTTGTACATTTAACTATGATATGTTATTCATTTTATATGATTTATATTATTTTTGCTACACTATATTTTATAAATTTATGTACTTTTTGACATTTTTAATTTTATATGCTCATCATAATTCTGTCAATTTCACCGTCAATCTAAGCATGCATTATGTGTCTTGCGGTTTATTATAATATTCATTCATGAGTGGTAGTTAGTTAAAAACAATATTCATACATTCAAAATATTGAAACAATTCTTCACATGTGCAAATAAATGGGATATATATGGAATAAACACTACAAAGCAAAATGAAATTTCTTAAGGTTCAAAAACCTTAAATAATAATGTTTTTTATATAATAAAAATGTTAGTTACATAAAATTGTCAAGCTAAATAAAAATTCAATTAAGAATGCAACGAAATTCTCTAGTTATGCTATTTTGGACGGAGAACCGTTTCAAGAAACTTTAAAAGTGGGTTGTAAAAAAAATTTGTGGATGATTAAGACAGAAAATTTCGAGTGAATAGTAAAATGATTAAAAGTTAGTGAAATTGTTAGAAGTTATTCATTTCTAAATATTTAATATTATTCATCTTTTTGTTGTTTCGATTATGATTTATGTTTTTTAATTTTAAAAAGAAAAAACTATGCAATAATAGGTATATATAATCTCCAATAATAATTGACAACAAAGGAATATTATTGAAGTTTTTGTGAACTTATTGAAGTACTTGTGATACGAGAATGTGTCACACAAATGAGTTAAAAAACTATGCATTTTATGATGTTTTTTTCATTGTTTAAACCAATTGCAAGAGGATGGTTAAAAAATAGAAGACGGATCTTTACGCGTGTACGCAGTTGAACTTGCAATGCTTTGAAGATATTGGATAGTTTGTTCTTTTTGTATGAGTTATTGAAATGAAAGGTTTAATAAGGAATTAGAGTTTTAAGTGTATTGATGAGTCATTGAGTTATAAATTAAAGGTGAAATTGTATAACGTATGAAATAATTGTATTTGGATTGTGGACAAGTGAAAAGGTTTGCATTACATATTGGTGAAACAAAATTGAATGGAAGTAGCTGAAAAAAATAGTGTGCTTTGGAAGGTGCCACATCAGAATTTTAATGAGTTGACAAATATTAGAATACATGACATAGATGAAGATGAGTTATCTCAAATATATTAAGAGTTGTGTTTTAATATATTATAATAGATTTGTTCATGATTTAAGATTGAGTCTATATTTCTCAATAAATAAATATTAGTATTAAGTCTCTTGAAATCAAGTTAGCATAAAACTATTATCAATAATATTTAAATTCTTAATATTTTCTCGACTCCTTTTATCTAAAATTCCACAACTTCATCGGTCATTGATGAGGCAAACAATTTCATCAATGGTCTGGTCTACTAACTATTGACAAAAATATGGTAGAGTTCAGGGCCGTTTGGCATTGAAGAATGGATGTCAAAGAAAAATTGATATTTTAATTATATTTAATTTCTCTTGATATCCATTTAAAAGTTATCTAATAAACTAATCTAATCATTTGTATAAATTGTTTAAAATTTAATATACGTGATAATAAGGATTATTACATAATTTGATCGTGTTCTTTGTGCTAAAAAGCTCAACAGCGAGTGTTAATTGATCTTATTCTTCTTTTGTTACCAATCTCCATGCTGTACCAAGTTAAGCTAATAATATTTTAGGCTGAGTTCTTTTTATTTCCTTACAAAAGTTACCATATCCTTGATACCTTTGTTACCTAAACTCGTTTAATTTTATATTTTAGAGAAATTTTAATTTAATTTAATTTCGTGCATTCATTTTAACGCTAATAAAGGATATGGACATGCTACGACCATATTTCAGTAACTAAATAAGAAAATGGCAACTGATTATCCAGCATTCCACCCCTCCCTTCTCCCAAAAAAACTAAATAAAATACAAACTAAATGCAGACAAACAGAAATTCAGATGGGAATCATTCTGCATCTGAGACCTCATCTTCATCTTCCTCCAAAATGTATACCAAGGCACGCTTTCTGGCAGCAAATACACAAGCCACGCCTCTTGAAGCTGTTAGCAAGACATAAGTAACAACAATTGAGACAGTGTTAACCACTTGAATGGCTTATACTCAGATATACCAAAACCCACATCAATTACAATTCTAATACATCAAAACTTATGTGCCTCCGGAACATTGACAAATTGTAAATTTGTAACCGAAAACTAGCTAGGTAAAACCATTCTCCCTGACATTTATTAAATTTTTCTTAAGAATTCCAATATTGGAATACAGGAGTTCTTGCATGCAATACGCCCTGTATCCTCAGTATTGCACTAAGCTGAACGAAAAATAAAGATTGAACACTAGACTATGACAATAGTTCATAAACCAAATAAATTTCATTTAATTAAATGTGTGCAGATATTGTGTGATTTTTAAGTATCATCATGATTCACATGGTATAAGTTATTCATTTGTTTGTTATTTGAGGAACTTCAGCTTGGAGGATGTTCTCATGAAATTTTTGGTGCATTTAGGCCAGAAAGAGTGTACTTACCACTAACTGCCAAAGGAGCAATCACACTATGTGGGATGGTGCGAGCTTTCTCGTCCCCTATGTGCAGGTAAGCGACAGAATCCTACGTGAACATAATTACAAAAATATATGACTAATGGAACACAGAAATTATATGTAGCTTCAAAAGTAAGATATCATATAAGTAATTGACTTGAGTGGAATTTACTAAATAGAAAAACATAAATACTGACATTAATTTGTGGTAGTTTCAAGCGGGGAAAGAAAAAATAATACTTTTTCAAAATAATCAAATGCAGTTCTTGAAATACCAATCAGTCGGTTTGGCAGCATTCTATCATTGTAGTCAAATATCTAAAATTTTGTATTTATGTCACAATCAATTCTTTCACTACTTCCTCTCAGCAGACTAAATAGTGAAGTCTGCTAGGATGCATATTCTAAATTGATATGCCACGTCTTACATAACATCGTTCTGTCATTATCATTAACTATTTGAAACTATCAAAGCAAATAGGATAGTTAACATTAAACAAGGTTAATGGGGTTGTAATGATAAGAACTATTCATGAGCCATAACAGTTTAAACTTACGGGACTCAAACTCTTGACAGGCATAATTTAGGAAAATAATGACATGAATGAGGATCAAATTATTAGTTTCTTGTTTACTCTCTCTTTCGTTAATTCCTTCTGGCATATTTATGAGCAGAAAAACTATACAGAAGAGAGCGGAATGTGTTGTTTTTCTTCTGGAACTCATTGATTCCGGAAGTATCACAATTGCTTCCTAGGTTTGCTCAATTGCAATTTCTGTACAACAAAGAATTGTGTGCAGTGTACCTACACATATTAAATTTTTACAAGTTTTCTTTCACTTTATTAGATGATTACTGCACTGGTTTTCTAATCCTCTTTCCAAATTTCATTTACTATTGGGTACATATACCAAGGCTGGGCTTCATGGTAAATATTCTATAAGGTTGATCAAAATGTAAAGGAAAAAATAAGACACCAGATATACAAAGCATCATAACTCACAAGCACAGGAACACGAGTGGTATGAAGGGTGCTTAAAACATTGAGCATAAGATGTACTTTGAGTTTATATTTTTAACTTCAATGAACTTGAACTTCTATAGATAGACAATTTATAGAAGATTGCAACAGAGATCATAACTTATATGACATAAACAATGAAAACAATAGATGTAGTATGACTTGCCTTCAGTTCTTGTAACCTCCAAACATGTATATATGCAGATCTTGATATAGAAACAAATGGGAGATCACTTGCTTGCAGAATTATCATACAACCATCTCCAGCATTTTCTGATGAATTAGTAGCTTTGTTTAGTAGCAAGACAATTTGACTATCCTGTATCAAACAACACATTTTAAAAATAGCAAATATTAAGATTTTCAGTCACGTTGAAAAACTGGAGTAGAAAGGTTTGGAATGTTTCTAACTTTCATGGATTTTACCTTATATAATGACAGATCTACGCACTGATAATCAACAGGAACACATAACAGCATAGCTTCCATAGTACTATACCCCTTCTTTAGACAGTCTGAGTCATGCATAAATCCTCTAACTATGCATATACAATTTACAATATCTGAGAAAGACTCGTCAGGTACTTGAAAAGATATGTAATCGATAACTTGATGTTGACCAGTGAAAGGTGACGAAGAACTACTGGAGGAATCCTATAGAAAGAAAATAAGAATAAAACATGTTAATAGAATCTGAAACAAACTGATATCAAACTCAAATAATTATCTAAATCTAAATATATAACACAATAAGGCCTCTTATTCCCCAGACAAGAATATTAAAAAATAGCAAAAATGGTAAATATGTGATAAATACCTCATAATATGATATTGAAGTGGGAATTTGCATCAACGATGATGCTTTTGGCAAAGACGGAAGAGGAAACAGAGGTAATAAATCCTCACAAAGTATCTTTCTAGAGATTGTCGTAAAAGGCATTTGAAAGGCCTCTTTAAAGCTGAAGTACAATAAAGTCAATAAAAATCTGAAAAAATCAATAGATATAACTAGAACAATGTGAAAAAAAATATCTTTGGGATTTAGAAGACCTGACTTTTATTATCTTTTCTTTTGAGCGATAATTGGCAGATTTTTTAGGAAAATTGTTTTCTAAACAGGAAAAGAAACTTATTTCATGGGTGCTAATTTAAGATGGCATACTTTCAAGTTCAGCATCTAAACTGGTAGAGTACAATGTTTTGGAGTTTATCTTTACCAACACTATCGAGGTAAAAGAACTGAGAATAATTTTGTTTTCCTTTCCATTATGGAATAAGCCTTCTAGACAGAATGAGAACATATAGTTTTATGCATGAAATTTTCTCAAGATTCTTTGTAATCAGTTCATAATAATTTACATATTATCATAGTTAACTTGGTTGGTGAGCACATTTAAAGGGAAAACTAGAAAGGATAAAAGAACATATATATACCTTAACTCCAACTGTTGAAATTCTTTAGCCAAAGTTCTCCTTAGATATTCAGTGTCAGAAAAACCCCCAAACTGAACTAATTCTCTAACTCTTTCCGCTGTCTCCCTGAAGATTATGGCAAAGTCGTATTTCAAATGAGAATAAAGTCAAAAATTCATACCAACACAAATCCTCTACTATAAATCAAGTCAATATATCTGTATTGCATTCCATCACTTACTGTAAATTCATCTCATGGGTATACATCCTTCGTAAATTTGTTCTTTTAGATTTTGGAATGTATTTTATTAAAATTTGGGAAGATTTACAGGTTGGAATCATCCTTTTTATATTGTACACTTACTTTATGTCACAAAGACCTGGTTTGGTTGGAAAATTAAAAATCAATATGATATAACTTTTTTGACAGGGTTATATAACTTCAAATTGCCACTTAATTCAAATCTCAATTCCTTGAGTCATGTGTTAAGTGTCAATAGTTGTGCAAGCTATGGTTGAGCCAACACCACAGCAAAGATATGATGAGAATGTACAGTTCATGACAATAAATTTGGATAAATATCAAATGGATAGGGATTAGACAAAAAAACTTACAAATCAATTTCAACATCATAATCTGTTTCTGATATTTCCAGCAGTTGCTTAACTGGATCTTGTTCATACAGAAACTTCAGAAATATAATAACAAGTTCACTGCCAAAACCAAAAGCGAAGTAAGAGAAATAACATCCTTTACAATCCAACAATAAGGAATGCTTAGACAAACCTGTTATATGGTAGAAGCTGGTCGCTTGGTTCTGACATGAGTAATTTTATACACTTTAATAGCCAGTTGAAGAAGTTTGAATACTGGTTGAGGATATGTGAGAAACCAAACAAACAAAAGTTATCAAACAGAACAGGCTTTTGCAAGAATGTAGACATCTACATCTTTTGAAATTTTGTTAAGAAAATCATGTCAGAATATGTGTTCTTATTAGTGTCAAAAGAAGCCAATTACAAGCTTCTCATCAGACATTATCTCTTTGATATTAGAATATGCTAGTTATTTAACCATACATGAGAAAAAGTATCAAATTCAAAGAAAAACAAACAGTAGACAAAATGAGACAAGTACAACATTTTAGAGATGACTTTTCATCCACCTAAAAAATATTGTTCTAACTTGATGGAAAAACAAGAAATAAAAGTTATAGGTATGATAAAATACCTACTATGAATTATTCAAATACAAACAAAAATAAAGCAATAAACATTTATTAACACAAAAATTAATTGGTTAAGAACTTCTGTTTATTTTGGTTTGGAAAGTTTATTTACTCAGCACATTTTCAGTGAAAAAAATTATTGTGTGGATTGAAAGGTGATGCCAAATGTGATAGTGCATTAATGAGGATCTGATCAGTTTAGATGTAAATTTGTAATAGTCTGTTCAGGAATTGGTTTCAAACTGATTGTTTAAATGTTAAATTTCATCAATAGTTTACAAACTTAAAGTAACAATGACTGAAGAACTTTATTAAATTAAAGTTGGAATAACATATTGTGGGGATTTGTTTTAATCAAGATATATATTACCTTAGAGTTCTCAATTTAGCAAAGGAATACTTGTATTATATGGTATTTGTTTCCTCCTAGAATCACATTTGATCCCAAAAAAGCCAAGAGTTGGTACAAACTTTTCAAGGCAAACATATTTTTGTGGTTTCACCAGATACCCAAAGAAGCAGTTGAAAGTTAAGCTGGTTTACATGTCTTAGTAAGTTTAGAAATCTTTTGGTAAATTTGGCAAGAATATATGAAACTCAAATTTAGATTTGAGGGCTAATTGAAACGTTGATATTTGATCACATCTACCTCCCCTCTTGTCATATTTTTTCCAGTGTTTTCTCTGAATTTCTCCTTTTGATTATTTTTTATTAGTCAGTTACTTTTTTCCTATGACATTTTTTCTATGACCAGTCAGTTACTATACTTTGGTTGCAGAACTATATACATAATTTATATTTATAGCAACTTTATAAGAATATATAGCTGATAACAATTTTAAAAACGAGACTACAATAAATCGTATTAGTAACAGAGCACACATCGGAAATAATAAAGCTAAACATTGTAAGATCCATTTCAAAGGCACACCTGCTGCAAGACAGATGAAAGAACCCTCATAAATCGTTCAACTTGTACAAGTAGCATACCAGCCTTTTCTGTTGCATTGCTAATGAGTGGTTCATCCAAGCCAATGCCATGATATCGTGCACGCCATCTTGAAAGCCCTCTTAGTTCTCCCATTCTGAATCCAATAACTTCTGCAGCGGGCTGACAAATACATTATTTAAAGTTTAATAAGTAAGACTGGAGTTTGTACAAATAATTTGAGTAAAAAGCAAATGAAGTTCTACTGTCATGTCAAGAATGGAAAACCCGATCATCCTAAACTAGTGTACATAAATGGTTTTAGATCTCTTAACAATTGATGCAATACACTATCATGCATCCTTTGGTTTCTTATCTCATGTTTGTAGACTGCACAATGTTGTTATTAAAGGAAGCAAAGATTAAAAAATATCATATTGAGACTTCTTTGTGACAACAAAGCTTGAATTTAGCTTTAGAATTATAATTCCAATTCTTCGGCAATATATTGAACTTCAGCCACTTCAAGATAACCACAGGACAACAGCCTCCATGCCCCAAACCATTATGCTAGGAGCAGATCAGCAGACTTACCCATCAGCCTACTTTATTATTACATGGCAGGAGTGAAACCAGTGACGAATCCAGAAACTTTATATAACGGGGGCAAGAAAATAATCTATAATATGTTTAAAAATGAAAAATATTAAGTATTCACAAAATAAAATTTTATGGCACTAAAACATCCCAAAATAGTCTATAATATGTAGGACAGTTTTTCCTTTTTAAGATATGACATTTTATATTATTGTAAGTGTTTAGTGTTAAAGGCTTGATAAAATTAGAAGGATCTATGATAAAAATTGCTACAAGTCTCTTATAATTTTTCTACATTTATTTTGTTCAAAAAATTATTTTATAGAGTGGTAAGAACTATTTTTTTATAGGGGTAAAACAAAAAATTATTAGACATTTGTATGTAAAAAAAATCCTTTGTGGGGGCAAGAGCCCCCATACCAATATACTAGATCTGCTGTTGAGTGAAACAATGACCTAGCTCAAACCTACCAATATGGTTTGAAGAAAAGTCACAGAAATAAAAAAGACCTTGACACAGTCTGTGCTGATCTTGTCAAAAAGCCTGTGAGATTATGCAACAAGAAGTTATCTGACATGAACTTTCAAAATACATGATTTCAAAACGTAATGCATTTTACTCCCGTTTAGTAAATATTGTTCACATGGGACGGTACAATGTTGTACCTGGAGGTGCTCCAAGACAATACGTTGAAGTTCTTTGCCAGCACCACAAAGAACCTTTGAAATGCGCTTGACACCCTGTAAAGTAAAAAACTTGCTGGCTGAAAACTACATTCATAAGCTATTCATGAATAAACAAACACGTGACAAGATAGATAAGGCTGTTTGCATACCACTTCACCAAGAGTGTTAACAAGAAATTGATGAACTGGTGGACTAGTCCTTGCACCGCCCAAAAGGCTCATAAACTCTTCTTGGGGAGAGGAATCAAGTCCTAGTCATTAATGATAGAAGCAAATTAACTAAAGGATATGATAGTATTATATGTGAAGCACGCATACTTCTCCGCTATGACTCAGAACACTGTCACAGTTAGTGTATTAGAGTCATGTGGCTTGTCTTTCAGTTATGTGGATCGCTAGTTCAGTTATGTTATTTAATAGTTAGTTTCTGCTAGTTATCTGTATTTCTAGAATCATTAGACTATAGTATAAATAGCATGTATCACATTGCTTGATTCAGTTAATACATGTTCACATCTTCCGAATTTTGAAAATTCTCTCTTCAATTTCTTTTGTTTCTCAAACTTCATAAGGATATAACAAAATATATATATATATATATATACATAGGTTTTTAAGTTACCGTGATCCATAATCAGAGTAGACAAAGAGCTGAACTTCTCCTGATATGTGTGCATGGCATCAGACCACTGCCTAGACATGACTGATAATGATGCCCGAACAACCTCAGTCAAATCCTCGATGTTAGAAGCTTGCTGAGCTACCTGATGGAGCTCATTTTTCCTGTACATAGATAGAGGGAACCAAATTGCCGAAGTAAGAGGCAGAAGGAATGTCCATTATAAAAAATGACCACGCAATTTTCATTTGCATTTGTCTCACAGATATAAGGTTTTATATTTTGCAAGGAAAAAAGAAAGATGCATCTTGAAAGAATATAATATAATATCTCATTTCTCAAAGAATGTTTACCTATTCCAAAATATAGCTGTGTTCATGGCTAAGCAATGCAAACCATGTTCATTATGCCCAGCCATGTGAATTTCTCCCAAATCATCAACAAGGTCTCCTGAGCACATGACTATCAAACGACAAAGATCTTTTGATAAAGCAACCTAGTGACATGTAAAAATATCAGCTTCAACAACTATAAACTACTAGGACGTTGCTAGACATGTATGTGCATTGACTGCATTCATATATATCAATTGGAGCTTTTGAAAGAATTGTTTTATAGCATATTATGAGAACTTCTGTGAGCGAGTGGTCTAGAGTTTGATCTTTGTCGCCCTCCTTTACACTAATAAAATGTTGAGTTACAGTGTAAGTTAAGTGAGCCAATGTATTTGCCCATACTTCAAGTCCAAAAAGCTCTTGCATGATGGGATGAGTGCAATTAAAGAGGCAAGGTCTGGAAAGTGTACTCCAGGAGGACCAACTTGTAATTCAGTTATTAAAGTCAGTTAGAAACTGGGGCAGCTGATTTTATTTTCCGATATAGCAGTTACAGTCAGTTGCAAATTGTAGCAGCTGATATTAAATGGCACTGGTTGATAATTAAATAGGGGGATTTGGAATGTGGAAGAGGCAAGTAGTGAATATGAAACTGAGTTGTCTGTTATGAAGGAAGTGACCCCTTGCAGCGAGGACTTTTCCTCTTGTTACTATCATTGGAAGTGGCCCCTTGTAGCTAAGATGATAGCATGGCAAGTTAAATTACATTACATTACACAGCCTATGAGCATAATAACAGTACCATCACTAGAAGTATGAACTGAGTATTACCATAAACATTGGGTCCAATCGTTCATTAATCTTTTGGCAGAACTTCGAACAGAGTAGAATATAATATGCCATCCTTGAGGTAGTTCATTCTGCTGCTTTCAGTTTGCTCCTTCTCTCATATTTTCTATGTTGAAAATGTTCATTTGTATGCTAATAAATTCTACTAATTGATTTCAAACATCAAACTACTGTTTGGTGTTTTTTTGATTCAGTCCCCAACTGAGAGGAAAGGGATCCTCTGATGAAGTACGCTACTCAAAATAAAAGGAGAATCTACCTTGTGTATAGAAGCATTCAATAGTCTTTTAGTTCTTTCTGCACCATCACTAGAAGTAGGAAAAGTGAGGTTGTGTATGTTCTGAAACACCAACAGGCACAAGAATTTATTAACATTAAGTGAAAAAAAAAAGGAAATTGAGAAGCACGTTAAACAAAAAGAAAATAAAGGGAATAAAGAAACAGAGAGGGATAATTTCATTGATAAGCACACAAAACCAATAAGGAAAAACATTTGAGCAGGAAGGGTATGTTACAAGGTTTAGATCTACATCAAATCAACAGCACCACAATAGTTACCGCATTTACTGTATTAAACTAATTCAGAGAGCATCTTTAGTTAGTCCACCAATCAAATATTAATTATGGCTGGAAACTTAACCACAATTAAATCTTAAGCATTCTGATTTTGAAATACCACTCGGTGTACAACTCAGTGGTTCTTCAGAGATTCTTTTTCTAAGTAAAATCAAATTGTTCAAATTGTATCAACTATCATCGAAAATAAACCCAAAGGTGAGGATGGTATTCCACATCACACCTCGGCAATTTATTCATAAAAAATGCTACCTTCTACGACAATGACTTACAGTTTTGCCTATAGGGAAGATGCCAAATATACTAAAACATATATTCCCATCTTTGTCTCCACTACATAAGACGTTGAATCGTTGGTGAGAAGAATTTGAAAGCTCCTGAAATGAATCTTCACCATCATCCATGAAGCCATTATCCCCAGATACCAATCCCGGCATTCGAGGAACTTTTGGAGCGGGAGGAAAGAAACGGGAGGTTCTATCTTCATACTTTGGAGTGTGACCATGGTCATCCTGTAAGAATGGCAGGGAAAATCAGAATAGCAGAAAGAAAACAAGTATGTGCATCCAGTCAATGTTAGTAATACACAACTCCTTCACATAAGAAGAAGAATTTGATATTCATAGTTTAACCCGTGGTTAAGCATCATGTGTCACTTGAACTTTGCAAGATCAAGGCACATATTAACAAAGAAATATTATTTTAGTAGATTGTAAGTATCTTCAAGACATTCCGTTGATCAATTTTTATCAACCAAACTAATCATAAAAAATAGCCATCGGACAGAAAGAAGCATACTGTAATTAGGTGACTGTCCTCCTCCCAGTTGAGACATATGATGGAAGCACAGTGTGTTTTTAAGTTTCTCAATAACTTTCCGTTCTGCCAAATAGAAAAAGTCAGGAATTAGGTATGTCACAAAAAATTAAAGGAAAATCAACCATAAACCCTACCCACAAACTGACCAAAAGAAAAAGGAACAGTTCCACTTTTTCTATCACATAAATACATTTCCTGGAGTCTAAGACTGTATCTCATGTTCCTGGGAAAAAATGGTAGCCTAGTGCTATGAAGATCTTCTCATGGTGGGGTCCGCGGTCACAAAGAAACAATTCCTGACTCCATGATTTGAACATGCGACCTCCCAATCACACAGAAACAATTCCAACCATTGCGTCAACCCCTTTGATGGAAAAGCAAGTTTGTTCAAGTAACATTGTTGGATTTTTACTGATATTCCTTCCTTAGATGGAAAAGTATCATATTCCTTATTTGTTACTTGTTAGACAGGCAAATTTCAAATATCTTATCGTCAATGTAAAAGCAAATGGTCAAGTAGAATCTTCGGTCCACAATTATGGCTAGTATAGATTTCCAATAATACTATCATAATAGTAAAAGTACACAGCAATAGCTTGTTTACTTTGGTGTACCTCAGAATTAATAGTCAGCCTATGATCTCTGAAAAACTCCAAAAATACTTGTTTCCCTTTAAATTTACCGGGCACGGTACAAAATACAACATTTATTAACTCATAATTTGGACAATATAAATGTTCATCAAGAATAAATGACTAAAAATATTCATCTTGAGAAAAAAAAATCCACTACCCACTTCAACATCATACAGTGACAATGTCCCGTCATCAAGCCCTACGGCAATTGCCTTGCCATCAGGACGCCAACACAAGGACGTTACGCATCTTCCTGCATGGAAAGAGAAATCCGGTCAACAGCCGAGCACATAAATCATAGCAATATTTATTGGATAAACTAGTTGATTGCACTTGCTAATTAGTTAGTTAGTTACATTTGTTAGCCGTTCTCATTGGCTATATAAGCCTTGTTGTAACCTGATGTAATCACAATTCTCATTATCAATACAACTTTCAAACTATATTTTTTTATGCTTTTCTCTCATCAATGGTTTCTGCAAAACCATGAGTGGTGACTTCAAAATCCAAATTAGAAACTAGAATATTAAAAACATCGCATGCCCAAATATAAGCAATTTTTCCATCAATTCAAAAATGTAAGAATAAATACATAAATAAATTGACAAATAACAAGAGAGAGAGACCTGGAGTTATGGTCCACAAGCGTTGCCAATTGAAACGATGGAGCATGATCTTAGAGTCATCAGAAACCATAGCAAGCAAATCCTTCTCAGGATTCCACTCGGCGATTTTAACCTGTTATTAAAAATTCATTGACAAAACCAAACAAACGGTTAAAAACGACATCAAATTTAACGGTAACATAAGGGAATGGGGAAATGCAGAATACCTGAGAAGCAAGGGGTTTATCGAATTGAAGCTGAAAAGGGACCACTCGACATGGCTCGTCTGTTTCCATATCCAACGATAAAAGACACTGAGCTTGTACAGAAAATTCGAATGTGAGACGGTGACACCGTCACGGTGCGAGCAAAGAGAGTGGCGTGGGTGAAGCAAAACCCTAAGAACGGTGAAGGTGAAGAAGAGCGTACGAATTGAGAATAGCGAAATGGGAGATAAAACGGTGAGACGAGGAAATGAAAGTAGAGAAAGTGAATACCTCAACTGAGAAATGAGAATGGAGTTCAATTACAACGGCCAACGGGAGATTGAGACAAGACTAGAAAATGAACCTCAGGGGCGGGCTATTTTTTTTTATTTTTTATCCCAAATATTTACATTTGAATGGTAGGGAGGGAAGGAAAATTAACGTGTTTGAATTTTGAAGCTTTATTTAATGACCAATTATGACTCAAAAAATAATTTATGACCAATTACCAACATTTATTTTTGCCTTTGTTGTATGTGTAGATTTTAGTAAAAAATAATATTAATGTTCAAAAAATTAATTTCAATGATTTAAAAACGGAGTTTAGAATAATTAATTTTATTTAAAATGTGAAGTACAATATCCAATGAAGTTTAGATATATGAAAAACAATAGTCTTTATATCTGCTACCTAAAAAATTTTAGGTCTCCACCCCCATTCCAACAAGTTATACAGTACTCACTGATATTTCAATTTTGTCTCTAGATACACCCCATAGTAATTATGTTTGAGGGATTTCGACCAAACATTAATAGTTACTGAACAATTTTTTTATTGATAATAAGATATTTTATCTGTTTT
>JBBPBP010009779.1:12847393-12857943 GCA_037974735.1 Cicer chorassanicum | reverse complement strand
GTGTCAAATATCTAAACTTGTTTGATATTATAATTTAGAAAATATATAAGATTGATTTGGTTATTAAAGTGTAGAGTTAAAAAAAATGATACACAAATCAAATGTTATTATATCATTTTTCACAATATTACACCAACATTTATGATTTTTTTTAAATTGATCGGAAGAACAATTATAATTTAAAAAATAAATAAATTTTAATTGTGAATTTTTTTGTTTGATAATATTTTTTTTTATAAACGAAATGATAAGTATCATTTAAAACTCCCACATATTTACGAATTTTTGAATCGAATTTTCTGAGTTTCAACTCGAGAGATTTAATTGTTTGTTTGACACAATATTTTAATTTGTGAGTTCTTACATATAATTTCCTCCGATTAAATAATGCCAATAGAAATCTAAATTCATTTATCAGTCAGCTTCTTCTACAATAAATGGAGCTATGTATTTTTTATACAATAAATGGAACTATGGAAGGGAAGATTCTGCCAAAAAAAAAAAATAGATAGAATTATTAGCCGACTTTCATCTTCAAATCCAATGACACACCTCGAAACCATCTTGTCTCTATGCATTATTATTTCCCTTCTTAATTTCTTATATACAAATAAAATAAATAAATAAATATATAAAGCAAGGTACCCCAACGGGTAAAAACACAACCCATAACTTAATGACGAATAATTGATATTGGAAGAGGAAGAATGGCCAAATCTAGTAACATCAGCTCCGCTCTGGTTTTATCAATTGTTCTCATTATGATGTTTACTGCTCAAAGTCGACCACCAGCACCAACCGGTAAATATGCAGATAGTTTTTTAAATCACCAATATATTAATATTTTTTACGTAAGGAATTCGCCAATATATACTTCCAATGCTATTAGCAATATTCTGGGAGGTGATGTATGGTTAGTTGTTTTCATTATTATTTTGAATAAATGTGCATAGATTTGTAATTACTCCTCTTTATTTTTGCTGGAAATGTAATTGCTAATTTGCTATCTAGTGCTTGGGGGTGGTTATTCGAAAAAGTGCTATTTAGGATATTGTAAATGTAATTGATATTTCTTTACTGGGTTATATATATTATGTAACTATTAATTCTATCATGAAAATTGTCCAACCAAGTAGTAGGTTGGTTGATGAGTTAAAAGACTTAATAAGTTTTAAGAATAAAGTCTCATATGAAATTAATATAACCACTAATTATTAATAATATCATCAAAATTAGTTTTTTTAAGGATTAAAATGATGCTAGTCGTTGATAAACCAATTTCTTACATTGATATAATGTTTGCAGCTGGACTACTAGTATGCAGCACAATTCATGGTGTGCAGGAAGGGGAAACCTGTTTCAGCATCATTCAAAAGTTTGCTCTAGAACAGCCCCCTGTTCTTGAGCCTCAATCCCAATATCAATTGCGTCAAAATCTTTATAGGCCAATGGGTGTGTGTGAATGGCAGGGTAAATTGAGAGATTATGCACAAATAATCCAACAAAGATACAAGCCCAATTGAAAAATTGTACTACAATAAGGAGAAACAATATTTTCTCCAAAGTTATATTATACCATCAATCACAACCTAATGTGATCCATCTAATGTAAGAAAGTAATTATTGGGTGGGTTTACTGCCTCAAGTAATGAACCAAACAAACATTACTATTTTGTTTTTTGTTTCTGGTAACATAAGGAAATAAAAACAAATTAAGATTAGCAAAGTTCACTCTAGAACTATCGGCTAACAAAACTGGAAGCATTTTAGGGGGAGGGACGGAGAGAATCTTCAATTTTTCTTGAGTTGGGGACCTCAACTTGGCAAAAATTCAGCATTTTGATTACTCTCTCTCATGGTGTGTCTATGCTACACATTCCAACTGTAACGTGACAAAATATGAATTTCATGAATAGAAAACCATTCTGACCACAAACTTTGCCTTTCAAAAACCCAATAGTGTCCATTTGACACAACCTTTTAGAGATGGTACAATCTCTACCAATATGCAAAAAATGTCTCATGCAATTGACATCCTTGGAAGATGTTGGAGGTAAGTAATCCGGACACTACATGTAGGAACTAAATTGTGACGAGCTAACCGGGAGATAAATTTGACACTCAATGGAAGTCATAATGTCAAATCAAGACCAAGATGAAATGGAATCTAGGAGTAAGTCTTCTAGAAATAAGCCAAGACAAATCATGTTTAACAGATTAAGTCATGTCAAAATGCACCTGCCAAGTATAAGTGTCTTTAGACAAACAAATTGGTTCCTAATAACTTGAAGAACCATGTCAAGAATAGGATTATGAAGGGAAATGAGGTTGAGAGTGTGAGATATTTCCAAAATATTGGATAATATATGTATTCATAATTGGTTATAATAGACATGTCATTGTTCTTGATTTAGTGGTTGTGTTCTCTCTGAGACATACGAGTTTCTGAGTTTGATCCTTGCACCACTGGACCATCGCAACAATTCATAAAATTGTTGAACGTTATATGTATATATACCGTTTCGCCAAACAGGGCAGAACCAAGAATTACACATTTTCCTCAAGTGATATTATTTTTCTATAAATAGTGTCACTTTAGACAGAATGGAGACACGAATTTCAACAGCTTGTCGTCCACTTTTCCCACCTATTCTTATATGCTAAGTCATCTTATTCTCCTCTAATGCATAAGTGAAGAATAAGAAACATTATTTTGTAACATACTATTGAAAGATACATTTGGTGTGATAGTGCAAATCATATCAAGGTTTTCCAAAGTACCCTGAAGGGGATTCGCTGATTATCTCATTTGCATCCGATTGGTGGGGGCGAATCGAACCTAAAGGCTAGTGTAACAACACGTTTTGGAATTTGCTACAGATACTTTTCATCAACAACTTCACTATTAAAGTCTTGCAGCAATTGTCACCAACACAAATCCAAGAGAGAGCAAGGTCCTCATAAATATTCTTCACCTTGATTTGAATATCATAAATAGCCACATTGTCAACAAGATTACATAGTGGGTCAAGAAATGTCCAATTATCATATCAATAGGAAATCTCCTCATCCCTTATTATATCCCTTATTATAAGACTATACTAATTCTTGAAATTACAGTATAGAATTTCAAGTTTTATATTTACTAATAACTTGGACCCAAAGTTTTTGAGGATGATGTTGCATGTCCTCACCAATTTCCCTAACAAGGCAGTGTTGGCCTCTCTAGCCTTTCTCACACTAACACCACCAAATATTTTAGGCAAGGTGATTTTATCTCACCCTACCAAATTAATCCCATTGTCTGAATTTCCCTTCTTAATAATCCTATTCAATTTATTGACGAACACCCGAGGAAGTCAAAACAACTGCACATAATAGGTGGAAATAGAAGACAAGACAAATTTAGTCAATGTAAGTTTTCTCACTTTGATTAAGAATATTTTTCCAATAAGCAAACATGGACTTACAATTTCTCCCAAATAAAATCAAAGTAAAATTAGAAGTCATTTATCTTATTTAGTCGTAACACATCCGCTTTTATTTTCTTAATTTTCTATTTAGGTCCATTTTTTAAATTAAAAAAATTATGATGTATAATAAAACGCCAATGTAGTAGCAACACATAGGACTATTATAAAATGAGTTATTTTTTATTAGAAACAAAGACTATATTTTCCGAGTTCTCGCGTCTCCATCTTTTTCATTCAAAAATTAAAAAACCTAAAAAACCATGGTTTTCTAAAAAGATATAGGTGGAGAAGAAATGTTATATTTTATGAATGTCTGATCATAATAATTAACACATCTCCGCATCTCTTTATAAGAAACATTGAATTGTTAAGTTTTTTTAATTTAATTTTTTGGGTTTTGAACGAAAAAAATGATGCGAAGAATTCTAAAAATATAATTCGAATTTTTTTAATTTTTAATAAAAATAAATCTTTTTGTATGCCAGTGTCACATCATTGTTTTTTTTATTTAAAAAATAATCTAAATGGAAAATCAAAAAGATAAATATTCTTTTATACTTTTAAAAACATAAAAGACTTAAGTGAAAAAGAAAAAATAATAATAATAATAATAATAAAGTATAGACGTGTAACAACTAAAAAAGATAAATAATTTCAAATATAATTTTCAAAAAAATTATCACTCTATTATATAAAGTATATTTCATTTGAAGTTAATTCACTTCAATACACTTAAATGAGTTATTTGACGAAAGGAATAAATTGACTAGCTTGTGAGGGAAGAGTGAATTTTTTGCTATTTGGTAAACATCTTTGTTATTCATCACAAAATTTGTTATTCATCCCAGAAACATTTTCCTGCGATGTATCACAAATGGAAAGCAATAAACACTTGGCATAACCAAATATGGATGAGTGAGTTGAAAAGTCAAACAAATTAACATATGACACTTGTCATTTGCAAGGATCATGACATAAATTTAGCTTTTTTTCTCACAATTTCAAGTCATAAATTGGTAGTTTATTAAAAGAAAATACATGATATTATCTTATCCACAAAATCACTCCACCGTTCTCAAATCAATTAATATACAATTGTATTATAGTTACTATTCAGTTTCATCTTAAATATTTTATACGCTTTATTCTAATTTTAAAATTTTAGTCACTAATAAAAAAAATTAATAATTAAAAAAAATAAAATAAATATTAGTTTCTATAAAATTTCAAAATTTTATTTTAATTTTTATAAAAAAAATTAACTTTTTAATCTCTAAAAAAAATATTTCTTTTAGTCTATATTTTGATTTTTTTTTTTGTAAAAAATGATTTTTTTTTCACTTGAAAAAAGTTTCTATAAAATCAAAATAGAGATTAAAAGTGAATATAAAAATTTTAGAGACTAAACTTAAAATATCGTAATTTTGTAAGGATTAAAAATATATTTAAACCAAAATCACCCTTATTTTATTATATTATAAAAATAAAATTTGTAGCATTCACCAATTGGGGGCCATGTGCTATTGGGATATTTGCAGAGTCCAATAACTCGCCCTGCTTCTATCTTGTACAATATACCGTCGCAAGATATACAAGTGGGGAATGAAGGATAAATACTTAAGATAAATTATAGTTATTGTTAGGGTAAAACATTTTTGAAATATGTTTTAATGACAACAAAATTTATGAAAAAACTAATTAAGTTTTATGAACGGTAATCTACTAATGATTGCACTTGAGTTATATTTAAAGAACATGAATCACTTAAGTGGACAAGCAAGAAGTCATCAACAAATGCTTAAGTATCTTCTCAATTGTTATGAAAAAATATTCTCATGATGAACAAATTCATTGCACTCATAAATACTTATATCAATTTAGCAAAATGACAATAACCAATCACTCATCCATGTTTTCTATATAACACAGAACCAATAACATTTTGGTTTTATAAAAGAACATTATGGTTATTCTCTTTTAAATACATAATTAAAACATATCATTTTCCACATTCCAAATCACAAGTTAAAGAGTATCAAGACTGCTCAAATCAGTGGTCAAGTCCAAAACTCGAGTTGAATGCCCAAATGAGGTAAACAACCTCCTGATTGATAATCAGATTGATTTACATATTGATGAGTTGTGAGCAAGGACACAAGTAAATTGTACGTACATTATTCTACAAAAAGTTCTGCATAATTTTGATTTGGAACAATATCAACTGACATTTCACAGCCCATTCATTCATTCATTCACGTTTTCACAGCCCATTTACTCATTCATCACGTTGTCGAGAACGTTATGGACATCAATATAAACACGTGTTTAATTGTTTTAAAATAGATCTAACATTTAGCCGATATGTCCAACGGATATATCAAGTTTAAACTGAATATTCAAAGTCTCTTATCATCTATAAATTGAAGATCAATTGGAAGATGAAGATAAAAGTTCAATTTGCAAATTTACCAACACTTGTTCAAGTAAGAACAAGTTAAAAACTCTTCGAGTAAACTTTAGCTCTCTTCAATATATCTATGGATCAACATTTACTGAGTTTGTCTTTATTTATCTCAAACAAGTGTTGAGAAGTTTCAAGATCCCAAACACTTTTATCATACACATCATTTGTAACTAAAGTCTATCTTTTATGTTAGACTGTGTGTATTCGTAAAAATCATTTCTAGATTGAAAGGTGACTGTAAAAATCCTTTATAGGCTGAAAGGTGAAGATTGTAATTGATCAAGAGAAAATGTGTGAAGGAAAACATTTTGGTTCTGAAGCACATAGTGAAAATCTCACGGTTGTGAGAATTGGAGTAGCCCGAGTTAGGTGAACCAGTATATTTTTTGTGTATGATCTTTCTATCCCTTATATTTAATTATCTGCACACACAAATCATACTTCACTATAAACTAATTTATTTTATTTACTTATAACATATCCATAACATTCTGTTTCAACTAAGATTGATCTTGAATTAATTTAAATTAAGCACATGAATAAAAAATTTAAAAATATCACAATTCAAATATTTCATTTATCGTGATTGACAGCGCTAGTTCACTTATATGAACACAACATTTGGACAAAAACTTTTGACGTACACACAAATAAAAAAAAAATTAAATGATATGACTAAATTGTGTATCCAAATATTTTTAATTGAGATTGTGACCATGTACGACTTGCTCGGAATGAAGATGAATGATTCATCGTATATGACTCAATATGTAATAGAAGGGTCACAATTCAAATTTTTTAAAGGAATCAAAATTTTAAAAGGGTCACAATTCAAATCTTTCATTTCTTTTAATTGATATTGCTACTTCACTTATATGAACACAACATTTGGACAAACTTTTGAGCATACACACAAATAAAAAGATTAAAGTTAAATAATATGACTAAATTGTGTGTCCAAATATTTTTAATTGAGATTATGACCATGTTCGACATAATGAAGATGAATAATTCATGTATATGACACAACGCGTAATAAAATGTCGGAGACTAGCTTTCTTTTTCCAATGAGAAGCGGCCAACAGTAAATACCATATATAAATTTATATTTACTCGGTCTCATTATAAAATTCACATCTATTATGTGCATAATTGTATCTTATTCTTTAATTCATAGTAAATACCATTATACAATTTATATTTACTTCATAATTGTATCTTATTCTTTAATTAATATTATGTGCATAACTTCAAATTATTATTTTTCACTTAACATTTATAATAATTGAAATACATGGCAGGTAATTAATAAGAGTAATCGAATAAAAACGTCCATCTCGTTATTTCATTTATCACATTTTCTTAGTTGATAAGTGACATTTATTGGTTATTATGGGATGAAGGAGGAAGTAATATATAACCAATCCAATGCCCAAATATATCGAATATTATGTATGCGTGTATATGCTGCCCAGAGCCGGCTTTCTTCTTAAAATCCACCGCCATATCTAAAAAACTAGTGTCTATAGGCATATTGGTTCCTCCTATATAAACAAAAGCCCACAAGTCTGAAAAACACAACTCACAACATTAGATACATAATTCATAAAAAAGGATTGATATTAGAATAAGAAGAATGGCAAAGTCTACTAAAATCAGCTTTGCTCTGATTTGTTCATTGATTGTCATTACGATGTTTATTGCTGAAAGTCGACCAACACCAACAGGTAATTAATTATGCAATTGGATATAGAAAACCACCCACTAAAAGTGCATGTTTTTTAGAGCCAACTTGTTACGTAAGAAAATCATTTTTTTTAAATAATTATTTTTAAAAGTCTTATAACTTTTTTCAAAAAAATGGAAATCTAAAAAAAAATCTAAAAACCTGCTTAAATGAGAAGTTGTTTTAGTAGTTTCTAAAAAAAATTATTTCTTACAATTGATTTAAAAAAATATTTTCATTACGACAAATAAACACAAAATAATTTTTACTTTTTTCTAAATATTTAAAAATAATTTCTAAATTATTAAATACAAATATATATTTTTATAATCTAACAAATGAACCTTAACGGTTTGAACAAAAAAATATAGGATTTGAATACGATAAATAAATAATAAATTCTTTAACAGTAAATCACTATCTAATTTTAATATAAATTTTGTAGTTGCAGTTCCAACATGTAACACAATTCATGGTGTGAGAGAAGCTGAAACTTGCTCCAGCATTGTTCAAACGTTCAACCTGATTGAAAGTCACTTCCTTGAGATCAATCCTAACATTAACTGCATTGGTATCTTTGTGGGCCAATGGGTTTGTGTTGAGGGTCAAGTGAGTTGAGTTGTACTCAAACTCAGACATAAGTCCGATGGAATGAGAATAAATGTATAATAAGGAGAAACCAACCTTTCTCCATACACAACATTACTATTATTTATACGATAATAAGATGATGTATTACCACGTTTGAATGAATGAACGATAATTAACTGTTTGCATTTATATGCATTTTGGATATTTGCAAACCGATTCGTTTTTTTTTTTTTTACAATACCGAGGTTATGTTTGTTTCATCATCAACAAGTATGTGTTTGTTTTGAGAGAAGTCGAGAAGAGATACTAACTTTTGTTTTTGTTTGAAGAGAAATGTTAAAAAGTTGGGGTATTGAGAAAATAAACAAATAGAAAAATCTAAATAACTGTTAAAATACAAGAAAATAAAGTAAAAATTTTAATATCGGAGAAAAGTCACTATAATAAAATAATATTATGTGAAAATTGTTATAATACATAAATTTTTCCTAAACTCTCCGTGGCCTCTAATATATTCTCACTTTTCAAAGTAAATATTTAAACTATATTTCACAACACTCTGATATATTTCAGAACGCTGAAGTACAAGAAAAAAAATCAGATACAAGCTAAAGTAGAAGAGAAACTAACATATCAAACTAACACATGAGCTATGTTGTTTGACGTCTTTCAATTTTAATATATTATTTGTCAATTTTTAAAATTGAGAGATAAATGTCTGGTCCATACAATTTCAGAAGAAATTTGGTGATTACTCTAATATATCTATTATCAATTTTTTTATTTTGTAAATTTTTTAGATCGAACTTATTTAAGAGAAGTGGATCCTTATTTCTTACTCGAGAAAAGACAAGTTCAAAATTCCCTAAAAAAAAGACGAGTTAATTTAGTTCTAATCTCATAAAAGAAAAAAGATGAGTTAAATTAGTCTTTTCTTCTTTATTTGTTTAATAAATAAATCAACAATTATTGTATAGACATAATTTTACCGTGGCAATCAATGCGAGTCATTAATTATATAGTTATTAATTGATGAAAATTACAAATTCCAATCATATAATGTGATGATTAAATCAAGAACTGTGCTATTAAATACGAAACAATTTTTCATGAAAATTGACGAAAGTGCGTCAAACTAACCAAATATAGATAAAGTGGTCAAATACAAAATAAATAATGGTTACGTTCACCGTAGACTAGTTTTAAAAAATATTTAAAATTTTAGATCTGTTTGATGCTTATGATAAGATAAATACATGATAAGATATAAAATTAGATAAAAATATAATAGATCATAAATATTATCATATTCTATGTTTGATACACACACGATAGTCAATAAGATAACATTTTATTTTGTCGTGTTTGATACACATTTCATCATGATATGATATAATATATTATAGGCTAAATACCACCCGTGGTCCCTTAACTTAATTTCAGTTAACGATTTAGTCCTTTATCTTTTTTTTTTCTTCCCAATTTGGTCCTTTATGTTTTTAAATAATTTCAACATTACCCTTTAAGTGGAGTTTCGTTAGGAAAAAGTTAAAAAAAATTCTCATCCATGTTCAGAAAAAGTTATCCTTTATGTTTTGGAAATATTTCAGAAAAATATTTAAAGTTTGTTCTAAGTTTGATAATAGAATTGATTCGTTAAAACTGAAGTTATTTGTATTTATACTCCATAAAAATCACTTCAGATTAGTGACAATCGTTCCTAGAGGTTTGATGAACATATGCAATGATCTAGATGAGGGATTTTTTAACTTTTTCTTAACGAAATCTCACTTAAAGGATAACACTGAAATTATTTAAAAACATAAAGGACTAAATCGGAAGAAAAAAAAGATAAATGACCAAATCGTTAACCGAAATTAAGTTAAGGGACCACGGGTGGTATTTAGCTTATATTATATTTAAATAAAAAAATTATCATTTTGAACATTTACATATTATTTTTATATTTATATTTCATTAGATTTAGAGTATATTTTGTAATTTTTTTTTATATTTTATAAGAGTAATTGAGTAAACTACTGTTCTTATCATATAATGCTGATTTATAACTCATATTAATGATATAAATTTAAACTAGAAATACATGATATGATAGAGTTTTAGATTAAGTTATCATATCTTGTTAGTTTATCAAACACTGAATTTTGACAAAATATGATAATTTAATTCTACTATGTCCATTAAAAGTACTATCAACGATCACAATACTAATAATCATATTTATTTTTATAATTGAGATATTATATATATATATATATATATAGACACTATTGAA
>JBBPBP010009779.1:12815516-12847361 GCA_037974735.1 Cicer chorassanicum | reverse complement strand
AAATTTTTAAAAAAGTGATATTTACTATGTAAACTTTTTTTTTTGTTTATTTCCTATTTTAAATATAATTTCTTAACAAGTGACATATTTATAAGTTTCAGTTTCACAATCCTATTAATTATTGATCCGAGTTTATATATCATAGGAATAAAAATACTTTACAGTAAAAAAATTTGAAACTTCTAAAATTTTGTTGAGACCTATGAGATATCTTTTTAAAGAAAAGATTAATTTTTATTTATAAAAAATAATTTACTTGAGAAAAAAATTCAACATTTTCTTGAAAAATTTCAAAAAAATTTCATGAAAAAGGTTTTTAATATTTTTTCAGAAGAAAAACTTTGATTTTTTTTAACACGTGAATTATTCTTAATAGAAATTTAATATTAAATCTTTAGTAGAGTTTGAGGGTTAATTAATAGCTCAAGCTGTAGATGCACCAATAAACACACTACAAACAGCTCCAGTTCACGATTGGGAAAATAATTCTCCACTTCAACAACCTGTTTGTTGAGAAACTCCAAAGGTGCTATCTCTTCCCAAACACAAAACGCTGCTTTCTGTCAACACAGGTTGAATTGAATTCGCGCCAACCTCTCTCATTTTCAACACTCTTCGCTTTGCTTCCCTCTTACTTCGATTCGCCCAACAAATAAATTACTATCTAAAGTTTTTATTTGACTTTTTGTTGCAGAAATTTGATAAAATGTCTGTTGCAAAGCCTTTCAGGAAGTTGATTAAATGCGTGATCCTTGATTTGGATGGCACGCTTCTCAACACAGGTCTGTTATGTTATCATTTCTCATTTCATAACAATAGTAACACCTCTGCAATTATTTATTTATTCATTTAATTTCTTTCTGGTTGGGTTTTTATTTTTTGTGCTTGTTTACTAACGCCGGCGATAGTGGTTAAATTTGATAACAGATGGTATAGTTGGCAACGTTTTAAAGGTTTCGTTAGGAAAGTACGGAAAAGAATGGGATGGAAGAGAAACCCTTAAAATAGTGGGGAAGACACCGTTTGAAGCTGCTTCTGCTGTTGTCGAGGATTATGGACTTCCCTGCTCCCCGATTGAATTTATTTCCGAGATTTCGCCGCTATTCTCCGACCAGTAATTATCTCTTAACTGTTGCTGCATCATTCTTCTTAATTATTTTTTACTGTGGAATGTGAGTAGAGATATCTTGTCAGTTAAATGTTGATGTGGATCTTGAGGTTCACATCAAATGTTAATTGTGGGATGCTTTATTCTGTGGATTATGGTTAAATTATAAAAAGGGCTTACTCTTTAAGAACATAATTTTATAGAAGTTATAGCATAAGCACCTATCATATAAGTGCTTTATGTAAAATTTATTTCTATAACAAAAGATGAATAAAGTCAAACTGTTTTCATATTATTTATAAGCCGTTTTCATAAGCTATCATGTTAGCTTATGGAAATGAGCTAAAAATAACTTATGGACATGTGATAAGTTGTTTACATAAGCTCTTTCAAAAAGCTCTTTCAAATAGTTCTACTAGTACTTATGTCCGTAGATAAGTTCAAAAAAGTTAATCAAAACACGTCCTTAGTGGTATAAAACCCGTGCTCAATACGGCTGGGAAACAGAAGGCTGGTGGGAAACAAGTTAATTTTGAAATGTCAGGTATCTAGCTTAGATCATTGTTTTAATATACATAGATAATAGATAGAAGTCTAATTAATTACATTACAACCTTCCATGTTGCTTACAAAATTTCAAGGGTAAAGAATGCACTCTTGGAGCTTATTTTGTAAAAATGTTATGCTGCTAATATCTTCTGAGAATTGTCCATCCAATGACTATTTATTTGATGTAACAGAAGACGCCATGCTGCACCATTAATTAGGCGGAGGAATTATAGTCATTGATTGAAAATCAGCTGTTGAAATTTAAATAACTTCATAGTCTGTCATTGCTAGACCCCTAACTCAGAATACTAATCCCCACATATGGAGTTGTACATGAGATCAGCTATGGTGGTTTAGTTAGTTTAGGGTTGTTGGAATTAATATCTCCGTCTTATCTTTATATTTTCGTAGGATGTTATTCTGTTACCTTGTTTTCCAATTTGAGTTGGTAGATCTTGTGATCAGGTTTGTTGAACAGGCTATTCACTAGGGATATTTCCTGGCAATGTGCACTGTGCAGGAGGGATTTTTTTGTTTTACTTGAATAGAGGATACTTCCTTTGTAGGAGCTTCTTAACTCTGTGGGGTTGATGTGTATGGGTTTGCTAAACCAATATTCTAAACCACTAAACCTTGTATCTGTTGTTCCAATTGCAATAAATTGTTCTCTCTAATTTCTAAATAGCATTGCTGAATCAAGGTTCCTAACAGTTATATGTGAGCATACGGTTACAGTTTCAATTGTTGATTTTTTTTTAATTAATGGCTGGCTATAATAACTATTCACTTCTCATAAATCGAATCCCTCATTTTATAGGAAACACATGAAATCCTCTTTACCTTGGGAAATTTACTAATATATGAAGTCAATATCTGGAAAATTTGTCTCGAATCAATTAGTCTTGGTCTGATATGATACCTATATACAATCGAATACCTTTGTGTATTATGTTTCATACTGGAGATGCAAGTAGTTTCCTTTTTTAAAAAAAGCTCCTATAGACGCAATTACTTGGTTGGTCAATCCAATTGAACTTGTACTTCAAATTCACGAGGGAATTTTTCTCTGAAGTTTTTTTTCTTGATTCTCATGTTAGGTGGTGCAATATTAAAGCACTTCCTGGTGCCAATCGGTTGATTAAACATTTGAAGAGCAATGGTATTCCAATGGCCTTGGCATCAAACTCTCCAAGGGAAAGCATTGATGCCAAAATATCCTTCCATGATGGTGATGATTTATTTCAGAAACCTTAGGCTTCCTGTACTCCTTTTGCCATTGTTTGTGATCATGAAAGTATGAGCTAGTTTCTTAATTTATATTTTTCCATGCAGGATGGAAAGATTCTTTCTCTGTCGTAATTGGGGGAGACGAAGTTCGAACAGGGAAACCTTCCCCTGAAATGTGAGATGTAAAAAATGTTTTGTTTAGCCTTGATTACTGTTGCTTACTTGCCAACTATACATGTAAGGTATTTTTCTTCCGAAAACCTCAAATTGTGCTTTATTGCGTCAGATTCCTTGAAGCTGCTAGGAGGTTAAGCATGGAGCCTTCCAGCTGTCTTGTCATTGAAGACTCTCTGTGAGTGTCCTTCTGTTCTAACTCTGTATGATTTATGTGCCAGCTTCAAGTCTACTTTGATGGTTAAACCTTCTGTTGAAAGTTTATTTTATCCCATCCTCATTAGTCATTACACCTCAAAAAATAAATTTCTTTAAAATTATTGGATATTCCATTAATTACATTTGTAATATGGGACGGGATCAAATGACACTAGATGTTAAAGTTAACTTTGACGCTAAATTGTGCTCACTTATTCTTGTTTAATCTCCCATGTGACCGTCAAACACTTCCTCCAGTGATTCTATCTGGACTTATTAGCCTAGTAATCCCATTTAAAGTTTACAATTACATTTTTGGCTATGAAATAAATCAAGTAGGGGCCGAGGACTATTGTTATGTTGACAGCTTAGCCAGACAGAACTACCCCTTTTTATTTGTAAGGATGATGGCTTGTTTTTGAGGAAGTGGAACATATTAAATTGCATCTTTCTGTAATTGGTGAGTGCTTAGTCAGGTGCAGTATATGTGTGATTGATTAACAGAGAAAGCGGGTGATTTGGATGCATTGAGACTTGTAATTGAAATTTGAGAGAATCCATATGATCTTTTTGTTTAATGAAAATGCTTCATAATAATATTATTTAGTGTATGTGTGTTCAAGTTGAATGCTCTTTGTTATCATGATTCAAACTTCTTTTTATGACGTCTTCTTGGTTGCCAATTAATTTAGGTTTTGTCCTGTTACAATTATCTATGAACTTCTGTATCCCATGAATCTACCCTTCGATACTTTGAACATGGTTTATGGAGTTTGGTTAAAATTCTTACGAAATTTAAAAGGATTTTTTCTATTTAGCACCGTCAAGTTCACTTTTTAACCTGATTGACAAAATAGTTTATGTTCAATTCTTATTACATTTTGGTTACAGTGATTTCTATGTTGAAAATATCTTAGGTTGCCTATTTGCCCCTTATATACATTCTTTTAATGTCTAATTCGCTACTTCAGACCTGGTGTTACTGCAGGTAAGGCTGCTGAAATGGAAGTGGTCGCTGTACCATCACTTCCAAAACAGTCTCATCTCTATACTGCAGCAGATGAGGTGATAAATTCCCTTCTTGATTTGCAACTTGAAAAGTGGGGTCTACCTTCATTTGCAGATTGTAAATCCTGAATACCTTAAGATAATACTTGTTTATGTGTTGTGTTTCCTTTATTGATATGACATTTACATTTGAAGTATTGTAAATTATTGCAGGGGTGGAGGCAACTTTGCCTATAGATCCGTGGTATATTGGTGGTCCTGTCATCAAGGGATTTGGTCGTGGGTCGAAAGTACTCGGGATTCCTACAGGTTTGTTGTCATTTTTCACTTATTTCTTATGACATGAAGCTGAAAGGTAGAGAAAATATGGGTGATTCAAAATGATGCCCTGATGTTATCGGAATTCTATTCAGTGGATGCTCTGATTCAACATGAAGCTTGAGATTCTGATTTTGGAAGTTTCCTCTGATAATTGATTATATGAGGATTATGCCATCTTAAACAAATAAAGACCTATTTGTATACTAAGGGTATCGGTGCACTATTTTTTCAGCAAATTTGTCAACAAAAGACTATTCAGATCTCCTTTCTGAGCATCCCTCAGGAGTTTATTTTGGTTGGGCTGGATTATCAGCAAGAGGTATTTTTAAAATGGTGATGAGCATTGGTTGGAATCCATATTTCGACAACAAAGAGAAGACTATAGTAAGTTGTTTACTTTATGCCTCTAGCTATAACTATTTACCTCCGAATTTTCATATGATCTATGTTTTTTTTTCTATGTAGGAACCATGGTTGCTTCATGACTTCACTGAGGATTTCTATGGGGAAGAACTGCGGCTTGTTATAGTTGGTTACATACGTCCTGAGGTATGTCTACCTACAATATTTCTCTGTCATGCTTGCCCTGTTCTTCATCTTTTGAGTTTCTCTAAAGTTGGGCACTATGCATTGCAGGTCAATTTTCCATCCCTTGAAAGCTTGATTGCTAAGATTCACGAAGACCGCAGAGTTGCTGAGAGAGCTCTTGATCTTCCCTTGTATTCATGTTATAAGAATGATTCATATTTGAAAAGCTCTTAGTACTGATTTTATTAGCTTCTTTTGAAGAAACCCCTACATTTGTACCAGTGCCAAAAACATTTATTTAAATACTATTCGCCGTGGTTCTTAATCACCACTTGCCAGAAGGCAATTTATTTAAATGTAATGATGCATAAATAGTAATGAAAAAGGCTAATATTTCACCTACAGTATTTGACGTGCCTGTTAGGGATTTGGATCCTTTCTATCTTAAAAATGGTAATGTCATGTTACAGAATCCAATTCCTTCAATTTTCTAGCGATCTGGGTTTCAAATTAAACATTATGATTTTCATCTGTTTTTAGCAGAAATTTATTTTTTAAATATGACATAAGTTGTTGAATAAACATTGTTATTTGCACACCAAAATCCGATACATCATTACATTTTTTTTATGCATCCAAAAAATAAATGGAACAAAGAAAGATTAACTCTTAAAGCATTACACTTAAGCTCAATAACATCCAAAAGAATAAGATTATCGAGGGTAGGAGGACCCAAAACTAAAGCAACTAAAGTAGAATTCGAGAAGTTCAATTCTTGGTTAGCCAATCTACAACATATTGTCTTCTTTCAATTTCAAGGTGTGAAAGAATGAGAGATGTCATTCATCACCTTTAAATTTTTGAACAGCACCAACCATAGATGATAATAGTGTTCAATTGGTTTGTAGTGTTGCATCCAAAATTATAAATAATAACAAAAATAAATTTTATAAAAGCTTTTAATTATATTTTGTCATTAGTATGATGTTTTTTTGAAGAGTTTAATAGATATAAATAAATGATATAAAGAAGTTTTACACCATTTTTTTATTAATTCATACTGGTAGAGAAATATAATTTAATATCTACATAACATACGTATAATATGTTTTTGGTACAAAACTTATTCATATTATTATTTAGTGAATAGTTATTAAATTTAAAATACATAATAGATATCATTTATTTATTTCAAAATTATAAATTTAAATTATACCAACATGTCTAAAAATTAAAATATATGAAGAATTAAGAAAAGGTTTTATAATATTTATTAAGATCGTCACAAAAAAAAAAAAAGTGAATTAATTCCAAGCACGAGGGAGGTGGAGTGAGTTTTGGCGCTTACACAGTTTCAGTCCAGTTCCCAGCTGCAGCGTGGTTGAACTTGGAGCAGCAGACAGTAGTAACTAGTAATAATGGGAGAAGAAGAAGAGGTGGCAGTGCAATCCCAACCCGATGATGTACCTAATTCCGACGAAGTCGAAGAGTACTACTCGTGGCCCGTGCTTCGTTTCGATGTCTCTCCTCGTAGAACCTATCACTTCCACCGCCAGTTCACTACTCCCACTAACCCTAACAATTTCCTCAAGGCCGTTAAATGGTCCCCCGATGGCTCCTCTTTCCTCACCTCTTCCGAAGACAACACTCTCCGCCTCTTCACACTGTAACTAAACCTTCTCTTTACAATTTTTCATTTTAATCATTCCATGCAAATTTCAATTCATTCACTTCTCTTTGCAATTTTCAGACCCACCGCTGATACCGTCATTCCTCTTAATAATGCTTCCGACGAACAAGGTAAACAAGAGTCTCTCTTAATTGACTTATTTCAGCTTATTCACTACCTTAAGCACTTCTCAGATTATTTGAGAGCTTATGGAAATAACTTATCACATGTCCATAAGTCTTATTTCAATAAGCTTTCCATGGTAGAAACAAATTATACCTTATATGTTCAACTTTTTTTTATCTTTTGCTACATAAATACCTGATTCACAAGTACTTATACAATAAACACTTATGTTATAAGCACCTAATTGCATTGTTTATCCAAACAGGACCTAAGTATTTAAGTTCGAGTTATTGCATTGCCTTGTATTACAACTGCAAATTAAATTTTGAGAATGACATGATTTTACTGAAATAGGAATTGCGAGTTTATTATTGATTCCTGTTTTTGTTGTTGTTGTTGTTGTTAATTTGCTACAGATTCTTATGCTGCGAGTCTAGTCATGAGTGAAGGAGAGTCTATACATGATTTCTGTTGGTATCCTTACATGTCTGCATCAGGTCATTCTTTTATTTTAAGTAAATTTATCGTTTTATTTGTTGGATGGAGAGAGGCTTAATGTATTGTATTCTTTGATGGCTGATAATGATGCCTGTTAGTCTATGTTAATGAATGTTTCAGATCCGGTGACCAATGTTTTTGCCACAACTACTCGTGACCATCCCATACATCTATGGGATGCTACATCAGGCCAGGTTCATTTTTTGTTTATTATACCTTTCCCGGTTTTGTGCTTAAATTATTTGACACATAGATAGCTTGTGCAACACCGACACTTCAGGGTGTAGGCATGTCTTAGTGTCCAACACTCGTATGACACTAACACGTGTAGTTACTTTCAATCACATATGTATTCTCAAATCATTATCGGTGTTAGTATCGGTGTCGTGTCTCATTTTTGTTTATGTGTCAATGTTTCATACTAGATAACTGAAATATCCAAATAATCAACATCAGCCTTGCACGGAAAGATTTTAAAAAGCATTCAAGTATGAAATTCAATATTCTTTATCCCAGAATGAAAGTAGGAGTAGCATTTTGAGGTGTTAGATTTGTATCTTGTGGCAGTTTCAGCACAGGTTGAACAGGGATATAGCTTCTCTTTCTATAGAGTGTTTCTTCTTTATTGGTTGAGTACTGATGTTATTATTAGCAGCTTTGAAAACACGTGGTTTCTGTACTGTTATTATGTTTTCTGACCATTTTTTTGGCCGAAACTTGCAGTTACGCTGCACATATCGGGCATATGATGCTATGGACGAAATTACTGCTGCTTTTTCTGTCGCTTTTAATCCTGCTGGTACTAAGTAAGGAACTTGTTTCTTTTCACGGATCAGAAGTTGGCACATTCTATATAACATATTACATAGTGCAATATTTCTTTGATAACATGTATTTATGCTCACAAATCCCAAGTTTCCCCTCCTTCAAGCATTCTTAAACTTTCTTTTGGACACTTAAATTGGTAAATATACTATCACCTCTTGCGTCATTGTGTTCAAACTGTTATTGGCAAGTAAATAAACATTTTTTTTAGTAAGCTGACATCGTTAAGGTTCTGGGAGATATATGTCAATGAACAACCTTGAGATTCCTGTCTGTGATTGTTTGAGTTAACATCTGATTCTTGTTTTCAAAAATGTGGTATTATTTTTTGTTTACTTTGATTGGATTAATGACTTCATCAACTTAAACTGTGAAAGTCACTACCAGACGATGAAGAACCTTAAGATCTTACGTTTTCTTGTATTAGGATATTTGCCGGATACAACAAATGTATTAGGATGTTTGATTTGCATCGCCCTGGTAGAGATTTTGAATTGCATTCAACTGTAAAAGATAAAAAAGAAGGCCAGACGGGTAATTTTCTGATAGGGCTATTAAATTCATTGCTATAATGGCTATGAAAAATGTCAGAAAATTCTGTGACACAAGCAGACAAATATGATTCAGTCTATTTTAATGCAGGTATTATATCTGCATTGGCTTTTTCTCCATCTCATACTGGCATGCTAGCTATGGGCTCTTATAGTCAAACTACTGCTATTTATAGAGAAGATAACATGGAACTTTTGTATGTTTTGCATGGTCAAGAAGGCGGAATCACACATGTATGTTAGGTTACTTGCAATTTGAATATGATTGGTTCTCATTATAAAACTGAGCACAAACTAAAATTTCCCCTCCTTCAGGTCCAGTTTTCCAGAGATGGTAATTATTTATATACCGGAGGTCGGAAGGTAAATTTTGCAAATTTTCTTTTCTTGATCTAGATTATAGACAGCCCTTTAGTTCACATTCTTAATATTTTTACTTCAAGTTCAACCATAATATTAATATCTCGGATGCAGGGTGTCCCCTCCTTTTTTGTGTGGTTTTTTTAACACAGTTTTGAATCATATATGATATTAACCAATCTCTAACATTCAATTTCTTGAAGGATCCTTATATACTCTGTTGGGATGTGCGCAAAGCTGTCGATTGTGTCTACAAGTACTATTCTCTCGCCTCATTTGACTCTGGTTTTTTGTCTAAATTTTTTATGTGCATCAAAGTAAATATGAAGTCTTACTTTTCTAATATACAAAAGTGACCGTGCAAACATGGTAATATCATGGTAATAGCTGAGACGATTGCATGGTTAAGTTGATGTTTGCTATTATATGGTTTTGAACAAAAACTCCGTTGTTATAAACCTAGACTGGCTCCAACTATGTTGTTTCACTTGAGTTATATATTTCCGTAAGGCATTTACTCTTTGTTCCATAAGTAAACATGGTAATAGCTGAAATGATTCCATGCATGTGCCTTGTTATTAGGTTATACAGATCTGCGGAAAACACCAATCAGAGGATACTGTTTGATATAGACCCTTCTGGACAGCATCTTGGTACTGGTGGCCAGGTATCTTCGTCCTTGATTTTTATTGTCTGGCAATGTCAACGATGCTCAATCAATATCCAGTTTATGTTTCTAACAAATTATGTTTGCATTTTTTGTTTCAGGATGGTTCCGTCCATATATATGATCTTCAAACTGGGCAGTGGGTGTCAAGTTTTGAGGCTGCATTAGGTACTGATGTCCTGTACTCTTTAAAAATGCTTGTTTTTATATTTTATCTCAATCTTGGCTTTTGTATGAAATATTTTTTAATTTGTCACCCTTATGATATCTGATCTTTTACTTTCTTGAAGTATTCTGTTTCATTTAGAACATCTTTGATAAATTTATTCTGTGAGTGAGTTTCTTTAATACTTGGAATTTTACTTCATCTTCCACTATTGCTCAAGTCAAACTAACTAAATTTTTATAGTGCTGCAATAATATCACTGAATTCATCTCAATTGCCTATCCATTGTGGTTTCTTTCAACTTAGCTTGTCCCACCATTATCCTCATTTTGATGCAGTTAGTGTTCAGTATGCCTCTAGTTCACATTCCAAATTCCATTTTTCTTCCCTAATATGCTTGTGTTACTAGCCCCATGTTTTGACATTGTAGTGATACATACATCAAACTTTGGCCAACCTTATGCCAGAAAATGAATTTTATGTTAAATGAGATGGTCATGGTGCTTTACTTTCATGATTTGATTTTCCGTGCTTTACCCTTTTATGCTAATTCTATGGATCATTTTCAGTTCTTTGCAAATGTGTATCCTACATACTTTTCCTTCTTCCTCTCCTCTATATATTTAATCATCTGCTAAGTGTAAGTCCCGCATAATGTACAGAGGCAAGATTTTGCCACATTTATTTATATTCACTATGTATTCTTAAGACTATTACATATTGGACAGACATTGAAAGAGGGAAGTGTGAGACCCTTTTTTCATGAAGTTTCTCTCCTTATGAAATTAATTTTTGCAGTATGCTATATTGAATTAGTGACCACTGACCAGCTAGTTGGCAGTAGATTTTGTGTTCATATTTTTCATTTTCGTAAATATTTAGCTTTCCATTGTTCTGTTTGTTGTGCAGATACGGTTAACGGCTTCTCTTTCCATCCATTTCTGCCCCATGCTGTGTCTTCCTCAGGCCATCGTAGATTTGTAATTCCAGATGATAGCAATGAAGATCTGTGTTTGAGTGGTATCTTCAATTTTGAAGCATAGATATTTTATTTTATCTTTGTTTAGGTTCAATATTGACATGATATTACCCCAGTTTAACAGCCATAGCATAATTTTGTACTACTAGTATCTTAAAACTACATATAGATGTTCTGAGAAACATATATTTTGTGGTACAGGTTTTACTGGAGTATATTATTAATAATATTGGTTTTGTTTAATGTAGGTCGTGAAAACTGTGTCTCTGTTTGGAGTTTCTGTTATGATTCAAAGATGGATGACTTCAAGGACGATGGCAGTTTCAATAATCAGTCTGGAAATGGATCCTTTGACTAAAGTTCTTTAATGTTTTTGCGGTCACCTTGTACGAGTCCTGTAAAACAATGTTTCATTTTAATGCAGCTAATGATCAAAATGGGTCATTGTCTAGTTGTTCATTGTTTGACAACAAGCTGATCTAAGTTTTGCATATATGATATAATTCATTCTTGTAAATTTCAAAGTGGAGAATGGATTGTGAAGTTCAGCTCGTCAGTTGGTTGGGTGATATTTGCCGCTCTTTTTTATGGGGAATGCACATTCAGCCGTCATTTTTTTTTGGGTTTTTTACTAGATTCTAATTTTTGTTAGTGTAAAATACACTACTGAATCTTAAATCTTAACTCCCGGTATTGTATTTGGGGGAGGAAGCAAAACATGAGATCATGTGAGCATTTTTCTTTATTTACAAGTCACAAGCGAGTTTTAAATAAATAAATCTCTGTACTTTTTTTTTCTTTCTTTCAGATGTTAGTTTGGATCTTATAACTTTAATAACACATTATAGTTTGGATCTTTAGTGTATTTCTCCAAAAAAATTAGATGATGTGACATAATATAATAGAAAGTCTAGATGTTAACGAGTAAAGGTGGGGTAGAGAGTGCTTCCCCATCCTCGTGCCACAATATGAACTTCATCTCCATCCCTATTCCCGTCCACGAGGAGATTTTCTCAACACAAATTCTTCTTCGGCCTCTTAAAAATTATTGAAATGCAAAATATTTCCTTCAAAGTATAATCAAAGTAGAGTTACTTCATTTGTGAGATATTAAAATAAATAATTTAATTATTTTTTCAAATTTGGTGTTTTTTTACTACAAATTTGGTGTTTAATATCTAGTTCTTGGTAATTGAATTTAAATTTTTTAATTCATGCACTATCACTCTTTATTTCTCTAAGTATTGTTTAATATTCTCATTTATGGTAATAATAATTAGTGATATTGTCAAAATTTATGGTACTTAACTCTTCCCTATATAAAAAAGAATGTACACTTTTTTACTGAAATATTTCACATTTTCATTTTGACATTTATAATATACTCTTCTCTTGTTTTTAATTACTCATTCCACATATTTCTTTGATGATGATCTTAGATATGCATTATCTTTTGATATCATTTTATTTTATAACACTTTCATCTTATTGTATAAAATATATTTTCTCCGTCCTATAATAGTTGATCCATTGAAAAAAAGAATTGTTTCAAAATGAATGAGGATATTTTTCTATTATATCATTTTTCAATTTTTTTTTCAATATATCCTACTTTGAAACTTATATACGAAAATATCCAACTTTTTTTTCATCGGGAGATGCGATCATGTGTTTATTTATTTACTTTTAAACAAATGTTAAATTAATAAATAAAATATAATACAAATAATAAAAATATATTATATTAATAAAATCAAATTAAATACATTAAATAAAAAAATTTGAAAGTTATTGCGGTTAACTGGACGTGGCAAAGAAAACATCCTGCTATAATAATTTAACAATTTTGACTGAACGTGGCAAAGAAAACATCCTGCTATAATAATTTAACAATTCCTTCCTATTCTGCGGCCTATCGTAAAGAATTAGCAACATCATCCCATTTTGTTAACAATTCCCTCCTATCTTGCAGACTATTACAAATAAATTAGCAACTTTATCCTATTTTGCAACTAACTCCCTCCTACTTAAGATACATTTATTTATATTAAAAATAAAAAAATGTTAAGAATAAAATGCTAGCGTTGCTAATTTATTTGCATAGGCTGCTACAAAATAGAAGGGAGTTGGATGCAAAATAGGATGAAGTTGCTAATTTATTTGCAATAGGATGCAAATTAGGAGGGAGTTGTTAAAACATTATAGCACATTTTTTTCTTTGGCGCATCTACATGAACTTTGATTTATATTTTTTTTCATTTAATGTTCATATAATTTAGTTTTATTATATTTTATTTATTAATTTAACATTTTTTTTAAAATAAAATAAAATAAAACAACACATGGTCGCATCTCATGTATGCGACCTCCCAACAGAGGAAATTATTTTTATTAGGTATTAGTGCATTATGAATGTTATAAATGCATAGAAAAATATATTATATTTAAAATGATGTAAATAATATTAATTAAATAGTACAATTAAAAAGAAGTACATTTGAAATTAAAAAAAGTCATTCAATTGAGTATATTTTTTTTTAAATAGATCAATTAATGTAGGACGGAAGAAATAATAGTGTTGTTGCAAGTTCAATATGTGATTAATTTCACTCAATTAATTACATTGTCGCATTTTTTTTTTGTAGTTCCTGAATAATAAAAATGAATCCTTTTCAAAATAATAGGATGTTTTTTCTTCTTGTTTAATTTATTTTACTTCAAATCACTTAATGAGTCGTTCTACTTTGTCCTTTACAAAATCTGAACATGACTCTTGGGATGTTAGTGTAAATTATAAAATTATTAAAGTCTGATATTGAAAAACATTCATACATTAAGTAATTTTCAACTCTATAAATATTAAAGTCTCACATTGGATAGTCTACATATATGAGATAACTTCCACCACTATATAAAGAGTGTCAAGCTCTTGTGAAAAGTACACCAAAGTTAAATACAATTATCAAATTTCTCTCCTCTCCCTCTTCTGCTCGATTCACTTCCAAACCACTTCTCCATTTTTCTTTCTGCCCCTTCATTCTTTTAGAGTGATCCTAATACTATTGTGCTTTCAGTTTTAGAGTGGTTTTTGTGCCATAGTCCATTCGATTTATGAATGGTCTTAAGTACCATACTATATTGAAGGTGCAACTCTAGAACGGTCTTTTGCAGGGCAATAAAATACCTATAATACCGCTATAATGTAATTTAGCTATTTTATCCTAGGGACATCGTGGTTGATAGTGTGTCTTGCATAATTTTGGACAGTGCCGCGAAACGTCTTAAAAATAGTGATCTAATACGCGACTCAACCCAGTAATATCTTTGGTGGCTGAAAATTATTTTTTTAAAACTGTTTTTCAAAATTCAAAAACAATAATTTTAATACGTTTATTTTTGTCGTGTCAATCGAAGAGATTACTGTATATGGTTCCGCTGCTTCTGATTTCAATAAACTGTTTCGGTTTGATGGATGTCACTTCAAACGATGACAACAAAAGATCATATTTTCTTAACTACGAAAAAGGTTGCTAATGTTATGAAAGATGGCATTCTAGTGGTCACATAAATAGCTGAATAGACAAAAAATGATAAGAAAGTTGAAGAATTAACCTAATGGGAGGATAATGATTATCTTTGTAAGAATTATATTCTTAATGGATTTGATGATATGTATGATTACTACAGTTCTAACAATACTACTAGATGTTTGGGATGCTCTAAAGAAGAAATGTAATACTGAGGAAGTTGAGGCTAAAAAATATGGTGTGAGTTGCTACCTCAAGTATCAGATGACTAATGACATATTCGTGGAGGCTCAATCCCATGAAATTCAGAAGATAGGTGAATAATTTCAAATTGTTGACAAATTGCCTCTTGCTTGAAAGGATATCAAAAATTCTTTTAAGCATAAAACAAAAGAATTTTCTCTAGAGAGTTTGATAACCCGCCTCCGAATTGAGGAAGAATCCCATAAACAAAACCATAAAGATGAAGTACTAGTTGTTTCAAATAACAAGAAGAAATTCATTGATGCAGTTATAAAGCCAACTGATAAACCACTCAAGAATCATAAAATTTAGAGAAAAAATAAAATTTTTATTGAACAAGTTGTTGCTATTATCATCTCATTGGCGGGGGGAAATTTTATAAATTGTTTTTTAGGTTTTGAATAGAGTTACCAAATCTAACATCAAAACTTCTCATTATGAGATTTTGAAGAAAAGACAACTCAACTTGTCTTGTCTTATTTTTGAACTTGGGGTTGTTTGGCTTATGTCTGAATCCCCGATTCCAAGTTAGTAGGGTCTATGAATATGTATTCATTGGGTATGCAGTAAACAAAAAAGCGTATAAGTTTTATGACCTAAACGCTAAAGTGATCATAGATCAAATAATATTGACTTTTATGAAAATAAATTCCCTTTCAAATTGAGAAATAGTGGGACACCGAAACAAGTCACGTTTCCGTGATCAGGAGCGCTAAAAGCAATGAACAAGGTGAAACAAAACCTCTAAGAAGTAAGGGAGCAAGAGTTGCTAAAGATTATGCACCCGATTATACGACCTATACTTTAGAAAATGATCTTGAAAATCTTCAAGAAGCTATGTCGTCTTTGGATGCAGACATATGACAAGAAACTATAAATGATGAGATGAATTCTCTAGAGTCTAACACAACCTATCATTTAGTAAACTTGCCTTCTGGTTGCAAACCGGTAGGTTGTAAATGAATTTTGAAAAAGAAACTAAAACCCTATGGAACTATTGATAAATACAAGGCTCGCCTTGTAGCCAAAGATTTTAGACAAAGAGAAAATATAGATTTATTTGACACTTTTTAACCGGTCACTAGAATTACATCCATTAAGGTAATAATATTACTTGTTGTTATTCATAATTTGGCAGTACACCAAATGGATGTCAAAACTGTTTTTTTAAATGGTGACTTGGAAGAAGAAATCTATATGGAAAAACCTGAAGGTTTTTTGATTTGTGGACAAGAAAGCTCTGTAAGTTAGATAAGTCTTTATATGGTCTTAAACAATGGCATGAAAAGTTTGATGATTTGATTATATTTAATGGGTTTAAAGTGAATGAAAGTGATACATGTATTTATTACAAATCAGAAAATAACATTTGCACTTTCATATGTCTCTATGTAGACGACTTACTCATATTTGGTTCAAACATTCATGTTATAAATACTGTGAAATCATTTTTGCATAACAACTTTGATATGAAAGACCTCAAAGAAGCGAGTGTAATTCTTGGAATCAAGATTATTAGCTTAGAAAAGGAAATTTCTTTGGATTAGTCTCACTATGTTGAAAAGATCTTAAAGAAATAAAATTACTTTGATTGTAAACCTACTTGCACACTATATGATCCAAGTGTGAAACTTTTCAAAAACACTAGTGAAGGTGTTAGACAAACTAAGTATGCGAGTATCATTGGCAGCCTTAGGTATGCCACTAACTGTACGAGACTCGACATTGCTTACATCGTGAGACTATTGTGCAGGTTTACCAGTAGACCTAGTATTAAGCATTGACACATTATTGAGATAGTCATTTGATGCTTTAAAAGGACCATGAATCTCATATTATATTATCAAAGATTTCATGCCGTCCTTGAAGGATACAATGATGCTGATTGTAACACTTTATCAGATGACTCAAAATCAATCAATGGCTATATATTTAGCATAGCTGGTGGAGTTGTATCTTGGAAATCGAAGAAATAAACGATATTGGAGAAATCAATGTCAACTGTGTTGATTCACTGTGATAGTACCACAACTATTGCAAACAAACTGAGAACCTTTATTACAACGATAAGAGACGACAAATACGTCGTAAGCACAACACAATTAGAGAATTACTTCCAAAATGAGCTATTATAGTGGATCATGTACGCATTGATGAAAAATTAGAAGATCATTTGATGAAAGATTTCACTAGAGAGAAATTCCTAAACACATCCAAAAGGATGAGACTATTTCCTATAGGTTAATGAGTCCCTCATGATGGTAACCAAACCGAAAAGACTAGATATCGCAAGAATTAAGTTCAATGGATAATAACAAGTCGTGAAGTGATATGAGATTGACACGTTATTATAAATTAGAGAAACATGATTCCTAAAGCGATGATATGATGAGGTAATATAAACTCTTAATGAGATTTATACTCTATGTGAAATGGAGTACCTAGCTATAGAAGTACTCTTGATAAATTCACCTATGTGAATGGTGAATGTGAAAGTGGGGCCGCTTCCTATGAAATTTTGACGCAAAATTCCTAGACCGTTCACTATACTAAGATAAACGTGTAAGGTCATTAATGCGCAACTTTTTGAGAATACACCCAATAAAAATGTTGCGTGTGAGTTTGATGTCAAAGATAGAGTTCAAGACTACGAATCACTCTTGTTAAGTCAGAATCTTACTTACTATACAAAGGTTCAAGTCAGAAAATACCTTTGTTTATGCACAATCTTATAGAAGCGTTTGATGCTACTTTAGAAATATTTTTTTTAATTCAAGTGGGAGATTGTTGGAACATAAAGAGTATGTTAATGTGTGAATTTAAAAATTGTTAAAGTCCCACATGGAAATCTTTCATACGTTGAGTAGCTTTGAGCTCTATAAATACTAAAGTACCACATTAGATAATTTACATATGTGAGATAGCTTTCATCACTATATAGAGTGTCAAACTTTTGTGAAAAGTACACCAAAGTTGGATGCAAATCTCAACTTTCTCTCTTCTCCCTCTTTTGCTCGATGCACTTCCGAGTCACTTATCTCCTTTTCTTTATGTTCATTTGATAGTTTTTAGAGTGGTCCTAATACCACTGTACTTTTGGTTTTTGTGTCATAGTCCATTCGATTTACAAGTGATCTTAAGTACCATACTTTTAGAGTGACCATAATAGCCATATTGAAAGTGTAATTCTAGAACGATCTTTTGTAGTGCAATAGAAAATCGATACAATCTTTATCTTGGAGATATCGCGGTTGATAGTATGTTTTGCACAATTTTAAACAATGATGTGAAACGTTTTAAAAGAAATAATTCAACACAGTAATATCTTTAGCTAAAAATAATTTTTTCGAAATTCAAAAACAATACCTGCAAATTATAATAAATTGATATGGGTAGGCTTTGTTTTAAATGGAAGGAAGATAAGGAAATATAATTAAAACAAACAAAAAAGAAAGGAGAAAGTATTACTGATGTTGTTTGATCATGTGATTCAATAAAGTGTATGCCAAAATTTAATTAGTTTACTACCTATTGTTATTAATAAAGTGGGTAAAGTAGATAAAGTGCGTTAAATTAGACACGGGGTTTATAAAGTTTGTGTGTATTTGACTGGTTGCGTATTACGAAAGAGGTTCAGGCTTCGGAAAAACTGAGGCGTCAGCACTCAGCAGGCCGATTACGATACCGCATGTGTTACGTAAAAGCTGGTGTGCCATTTTTTTATTTTTACTAAAATAGACTACATTCATTTATTCAAACTGTGATAATACAATACAAATTTAATTTCTATAAAACGAAAAATTCTAAATCTTTGAATTAATTTACAATATTCAAATTAATAATACAAAATGAAAATATAACATAAAATGACTGTATATTTATAAAATTATTAAACTCTCAATTTAACACTTAAACTCTTATGAGTTTACGATTTTAGATTACAAAACTGAGGGAAGTATCATATAAACTCTCTTTTTAGTAACTCTTACGAGTTTAAACAAATTATGATAAAATTGATAAACTCTCGAATTTATTAATTGTAAATTTTAAATTCGTCAAATAGAATGTCTTTTATAATAAGAATGTGATATGACTTTTATAATATTTAAAATTATTTTTATATGATAATATAATTTTTTTTAAATACCTTAGCCTAAACAAATGTTAGTAATTAGTTAAATTAAATTTCTTTTCTCCTAGGGTTTGGACAGTGGTCCTTTGACATCTTCACTTTTTTAACCCTTAAGGTAAATTAATTGAGCTACCAAACTCCCATTTATTCTACTATAATATATAATCTATTTAAAAATGTTCATGGTTGATTATGAATATAAAATATTGAATTATTATTGTTTTAACGATAATATATTTTTTATGTTTATCATATAGAAGTTAATATTAGGAGTACTTATGTCTCACGATGTGTATTGTCGACGACGTCAAAGTTAATGATGCATCATTTTAAAAGTACTCCAAACTAAATATAAGTAAAAATGGATTAGAAAATATATATACATTTTTTTAATATATTTTTCATTATATTTTATACAAAGTATATTATTTAAAGCAAGTGTTATAAATGTCTTAAATCAAAGAGAAAACAAAAGATGAACCGTTAATGTAAAATAGTTTTATACTTACATTTAATAAATATTTGTATTCCATCAAATCACAAAGATGTTTTAAAATTAAATGTATGAAATGGTAAAATGATGGATTTTTATTGAATGGAGAATATATGTACAATAAACTCTAAATCAAATATAAAAATATTGTCTTGAAAGTAGTGTGTTTAATTCTTTTAAGTTTGTAAATTGTCTTGAAAGTGATATACAATTTTTTTTTTTCCAGAGAAAAATGATAAAGAAACTCGCATATAACTGTGAGGTCTTATGTTCGAAATCGAAATATGATATTTAACTTAATAATATTATCATTTGTTAGATGAATTATAACTTATGAATGTCTTGAAAGTTATATATTCAATTCAAAACTAATTTTTTTTTGTATTAACATGTGCTCTAAGAGCATACTCATACAAGAAAATTTCACATGACACAAAGACATCGACACTACTATTATAAAAAAGTATAAAATATTAACATTATTTATAAAGATTAAAATTGAAAATCAAAATTTATGTGCATCTAAGTAACTCGTGAAGATAAAATCCTAAGATTAACAATTGGGGGAAATGTATTTTTTAGATGATAAGAGAAATTGGTTTTTGAATCTAAAAGTGCCTATATAGTTGACCATGAATTGATATTTAAAAATTGTTCGAAATTTTATCAACGATCAGTGTCACTTCCATAAATAGAAACTCATGCTATTATTCATACTGTTCAATCTTAGACGATGACTCGATCAATATTAGTTTGATAAAAGAACAAGAAAAATAAATATTAATGCATAAAACTCTGCTTATATTTGTTTCCATTGATTTTGTCAATAAAAACATCTATCAAATCCCTATTTCATCGGTAAGGATGCAGATGATCTTGCATCTATACTTTCCCAAACGTAGACCATAAAAATACATTCAAATTATGTAACCACACTTTAATCTATACATGATTGAATATCATAAAGATTATGAAAAAAAAAATGATTTTATAAAAAAATATGTTCAAAATGTTTTATTTTTGTTTTTGCCATGGATGTTCACATTCAAATTAATTTAAACAAAAACTGTGAACCAATCAAACAAAACTAAAAATCGCACAAAGTCAAATTTATTGAATGTGTTTTAACCTTCTACAGTGAAAACCTCTCAAATTAAATTGAATTTTAGTCTTTTTTAAAATCAAGTCAAACTACACAACATATATAAAATTAAATAATTTATTTTTTATTAATATGATATATGAGATTCTTTTTTGAGTGGTGTTATTAATTTTTTAAAATAATACTAACAAGTGTCTTAAATTATAATAATTGTAAAAATAGTGGTAATGAAATATAAGCATCGTAACGATAGTTGCAGCAGTTAAATGAGACAATTGATAGTTGGAGGTGTTAGTCGAAGTATGATAAACAATAACTATAGAGGTGGATGGTGGTGATGTCGGTGGTAGTTATAGGTGGGTGGTTGGTGGTAGTGGTTTTTGAAGAAAGTAATTGGTGATGGTCGGAGATGAATTGTCTACGGTAATGACAGTGGTGGCGGTTGTCAGAAGTAGATGATCGATAATAGATTAGAATTGTTCGAAGATGATAGTAGGTGATAATGATATAATTAGATGTGATGAACGAATGTGATGATCAATGTAATGGTCGATATTTATTGAAGTTTTTATATTTAAATGATGAGATATAATTTTTTTTTAAAAACTATAAAACTTATTTTTTAATTTTAAAGTTTTAATACAATTATATTTAAATTAATTAAAAAATCAACTCAATTTCACTTACCTTAACATATATTTTGATTTTGAAATGGAACAAAAAAATTAGAAACTCCAAACTACCTTAAACCCGCCATTGTTAGCAATTTTTTTTTTTAATTTCGAGATGAGACACGAGGAAGTAGAGTGTAAAACCAAACCGGTAACATCCAACACAAAACAGAACAGCCGCCAGCCGACTACTTGGAAATCTCCGTCAAACCACGAAGACTCTTCGTGGACCCCACTTCTACGTTTCTTTAATCACTTTCCACCGTTGGTGAAGTCATCCCACACGTTTTCTCCCCTCCAATCAAACCAACTTAACATAGAGATTCCTTGGCTATGATCTAGTGCAGTGAGAGTCCATGATACTCACACGTCCACATACACGGAACGTGTTCCAGAAGTTAACCGACAATGCCGACCAAGCACCACGTCACCGTCCCCTTCCTCTTTTATCGTCTCCCATATTGCCACGTGTTTTCTTCCAACGGCTAGTTTTTTAATTTTATTTTAATTTATCTCTCCACATCTTCGTTCTTTAACCGCCATTCTGTTTGGAACCTTCCCGTAATTTCCTCATTGCTCACGCGTTTTTTGCTGTCTTTGCTTTACTAAAAGTACTATTACTCTCCTTTTAAATTTTAAAAGTAACCGTAATTTTAACATATTTTTGTAAGAAAAAACTTAATTGCATTAAGTATTTTTTACTTTGAACTTTCTTTAATTGTTTTTTCTATGGTTTTTAATTTAAAACATTTTTAATTGAATAAATTTGAAATAGTGGATGATATTTAAGATAGAAATTTTTTAACATTTTTTAATTGAAATTTTTTTTTGTCATTATAATAAATTTAGAGAGAATAAAAATATGAATTTAAGAAAATCATAATTTATTAAATTAAGAAAAACATCGTTTAAGAAAATACATCCAAAATTTTGTTCATTTTTATAATTTTTGTTGTCTTAAAATTTCTATAAATATCCAGTCAAAAAAGAGTTCATAAATTAATTATGCTGAAAATCATTAAATATCAAATTTATATTCTGATCTTACCTTAATAAAAATTCACTAAATTGAGAAAAATAATAAATTATGACGATAACTAAAATAAAAAATGTTCTCCTTATTAGGTTATATTTAAGTTTGTCAAAAGAAAGCTATATTTAAGTAAAAAAAGAGTTATATTTTTATATATTTTTCTGAAAGAAAAGAGATATTAAAAGTTATGCATTATAATTATTGTTTATTTGTTCAACATATTATAATTATTTAAAATTTTGTCAAACAAATAATATTTATTTTAAATTTCAATGATTTAGAAGTGGAGGGAGTTAAAAATTTAAAATTTTAATCAAAATTTGAAAACTTAATTTAGTGGGTTTTGCGATTCTATATAAATGGGCTTAGTTTCCCCCCATTTAAGCCTCAAATATCGAGTTTTAATTTCAGTTTACTCATTCTTCATTCAACACCATCGTCGGCAACCAACACAAATAGAAACCATTCTTCACTTAGGTTAGTTTTTTTCCATAACCTTCATAGCCATCTTTTTACAACCTTTTTTGAACCAATCGCTCATAAACTGTTTTTCATTTTTAGGTATTTTTCAGATAGGAGGATAAATTAGTAAATTAATTAAAGTTTTTGAGCCCGTTGATATTGAGAAACGGTTGCAGATATGACGTTAGGGTTTGAGAGTTATAGTTTTGGTCGAGCACTGAGTAGAAAGAGGATTGTAGTTTCCAACAATGCTGAAGATTCTTCTGTTGAAATTGAATCTGATCCTGTGATTGCTCCTTTGAAGAGAATGTGTAGCGACAAATTCACTTCCAATTCTGAAAGGTCTCGCCTTGAAACCCTTCCTCAGGATCTTCTTGTAAGTATCAATTTTAATTTTAAGAGTTTTCAATCTCGATTGTTTATTTAGGTTTCCTGAAATTTATTTATTTAATTTTTTTGTTTGAATTAATTGTAGGTTAGGGTTTTGTGTGGTGTGGATCATGATGATTTGAAACAGCTTTTTAATGTCTCTACAACAATTAGAGAAGCAGTAAGTATCATGAATCTATAATCAATTTGCAAACAAATTTTAATTGTTGATTCCATTTTTGTGTTTTTCAATTGGTTGTTCAAGTTTGGTAACTTTTAGGGTTTTTAATGTGTTGCAGAGTGAGATTGCTAAGCAGATGCATTTTGAGTTCAACACTCCAAAGAAAAGCACTATTGCTGTTCGTTCACCATTTGAGATTGAAAATGGATTTGATGATATCGAAGCTCCAAACGCGCCATTTTTGTTGAGGAAATCTAAGCCAAGGTTGAATGCCAAGAGTCTTGCTGGCATCTCAGTAGCTTTGTTTCATTGATTTGAGTTAAACCAAAGAGGAGAAGCAGCAAATGATGATGTTGCAACAGTTTTGTTTCTCTTGTTTTTGGTTTGGTTAAGTAAATAGATTTCTCCTGTTGTTCTTGTATATTGATACATTAGAGAAAGGGCTTCTTAGAAGGATCAGGATCTTCAAATCTTTCATTGAAGATTGATTTTGCTTGGTTGTAATCTTTTCTGTACATCTATAGGCAGAATAGAATGTGACAGGGATTCTAGTGAATTTTGTTTGAAGGGATATTATAGGCTTAGGCCCTTCTAGTCTGATAAATTTGAGTGTGTACAGATACCAATTGCATACTCTTTGGCTTTCATCATAATAATAAAATAAAATGATTAATGTTTTGTTTCCCTCTTGTGTATGGTAAAATTTTGTTCCTTTCCTTGGTACTTTTATTAATTTTCTTTAGATTCATTTTGCTTTGATTTAGGTCTTGCAAAAGAAATATACACAGAATGTTTCATAACTCTTTTTGATTGCAAAATCGTCACTGGTAGCTTACAGTGCCCCACTGTCAAGTGGAATTAAACAATCTGATATGGCATCATCAAACATGGTCCACCAAAATTTGATAATTGCCATCTTTTCTTTCTTTTGATTCAATTTTGGAGGTTAATTAATGAGAAAAATATAATGCTCTATCTCAATAAATATCATTCACATTTTTAATGCAACTTGAGATGAAGGAAGTATAGTGTAGTACATATGTCTATGCGGACCATTGGAAAACTCAAATTTATGAATGGCTAATTGTCTTACTTTGTAACAAATATAAGCTCTTTAATGGAGAATAATCATCTTCAAAGGTTAGGATATCTCTTTATCATTTCACCACTAGATGCCTTCTATTTCTTCCCATTAGAAGAGTACATAAAAAGTTTTTATCAAATACCAGAAAGCAAAAAAACGGAACATGTGAAATCAAAATTCATATTGCATAATCTTTGGTTCAATGAGAACTTGTGATTTGCTTTATAGTTTATGACCCTAAAATCCTCTAGTGATAGGAGGACAAACATTGTTATAGGTTCAAATTAACCCAATGATTAACCGTTGAATGCTTATTAACAATTGAATGCTTCATAAGGCATTGTCAACAGTGTTTTTCAGACAGCATTATTTTCAATCCTCTGAAATCTGAACTGAGCTAAAAACTGTGCTTAGACAGGGTCAAAAACCTTGTTTCTCCATTGAAACTAGCTTGAAATGAGTGCCACCACAATTTTATATAATGATAAAAATTCACACACAAAAAGTGAGAACCCAATTATTTACAAGTAGCATGTTTTATCATCATCAATTTAGAAAAGAAAAAATCTTTCAGAATGTAATTTATATGAGACAGGAGTATTATACCATCTCATCAACATAAGAAAATCAATTATGCTTTTGCTTTACAAATACTATAGTGAGTATACTAATAATCAAGTTTCCAACTAAAGAAACCCCTTTTCAAAATTATTGTGCACAATCACATAGAAGAACACTTAACCTGATCCAGGATTATTGGTTTGAAAAATTAAATTTTCGTGATTTTTTTCTTTAATTCCTTCCTTTTACATGTTAAACCTATTTCTATTCTATATCAACAATGAGTTTCTATTAATTAGGGGAGTATGTTCCGCACACGCCACACATGGAAACCTTGATGTATAACTTCGACAAAAGAATAATAATCGAACAAAATGAAATGATTTTAGTTAACCAAAAGCTTACCTAAAATTTTAGGTAATACTATATGGTACTTGCCATTCCCTCGTTAATGGAAATTAAAGAAAGTATGGTCATTCGGTTCATTATGATTATCCCAAGTATATTTGTCTATATGTTCAAACTCCTTCATTAAACTTCAAAAAGCTGTAGACAACAAATCTAGATTCAAATGAAAAATAGATTTGGAAGATACTAGTTAATAGTTAATTTATTTAGAATATTCACATTTCTTTAAGAATGCCGTGTGGCAAAATCTATTTCGTTTATGAATAACATAATCAGACACAAAAGGACTTCATACTAAAAGGAAAAAATATACTACTCCCGTGCTTATTATAAATATTTATTGTATTTTTCATTTTTATTAAAAAACTTTAGTAAAATAATTAATATGTTCAGTTTATGAGCTATGTTCTTAAAATAATATTTGTTATTTAAATGTATTAAATTTGACTTTTCATATTTTAAGACAAATTAATAGTATTAAAAGAGTATGTTTGAAAAAAAATAATGTACCTATTAAATATTAAAGATATAAGAGGTGTTTATATTTAGAGACATGTTGATGAGTTTTCATATTTTAAGAAAAATTAATAGTATTAAAAGAGTATGTTTGAAAAAAAATAATGTACCTATTAAATATAAAAGATATAAGAGGTGTTTATATTTAGAGACATGTTGATGAGTTTTCATATTTTAAGACAAATTAATAGTATTAAAAGAGTATGTTTGAAAAAAAAATAATGTACCTATTAAATATAAAAGATATAAAGAGGTGTTTATATTTAGAGACATGTTGATGAGTTTAATGGTAAGATTGGTTAAATTTTTACTCTACGAGGTGGAATTTAGGTTCACAAAATGGATGCATTAACTAATCTATATCTACTATAACATTTAAATGTTGAAGCTCGAGTTATTATACAGCTACACCAACAACCTCTAAATTTCTGCCCATCAATTAAATTTCTATATCTTTGCTCTAAATTTACATTACATCAATAAATTTTATCTCTATTTTCTTTGATCACTCAATCCTATTGATTGATTTTCCCTGCTCCGTATTATCTCTTTTCTTGTCCACTTTTCAATACTCTCACCTATTATAACCATAGATTTAATATGAATACAATAAAAACACTACCAGCTACTTAATTTCATTTCTCTATGTGTGTGATTGGGTCGAAGTTAGGAATTTTTACGCCGAAAAGGGCTACCTTCACCCCTTTTCTACTAACATCCTTCCTCCCAATCAAAGTGTTTTGTGAAAAATATTAACTCTGTTTGTTTAAAATTTTAAAAAAGTGATTTTGATTTTAGATTTTTAAAAATAAATTTTATGAAAATATACTTAAAAATAGTAGAAGTTTTATAGATTCATTTGTTATTAATTAAAAAAATTAATGTTGATATTTAATAACTTAAGTATTCATTATTAAAAATTTTAACATCATAAAAATTATATTTTTTAAAAAGGTATCTTTTAAAAATGATTTTTATGAAGAGTTTCTCAAAATCGCATTTCATTTTAATCATTTTTTTGAAATTTTATTATCTAAAAAAAGTTGTAGAAAGTAGATAAATACTTAAAATTATATTTTAAGATAAAATTTTTAAACCAATTTTTCATTTGAAGTTTTATTCTTAAATATGTTATAAGAAAAAAATAAAATACTATAAAAATCATTCAACTGACCCATTATCTCTTTCCTTCCTTTCCCCAACTTCTATCCCGAGATGATATCCAATGTTGGTCTTGAGTATGGTTGGTATGAACCGCGACACAGGGTCAATTTGGTTTTTTTGGCATAGTAACACTATAAAATATAAAAATTAAAATTTTAAAAAAGTAGTTTTACCTCTCCCATGAAAGAGAATGAAATTGCGACCTAGCTAATTCTAAAAATATAAATGTAAATTGAAGTTAATTAAATTAGACTATTAGAGTTTCTTCATGCTTAGAATGTGCAACTTTGCTTGTGATATGGAACATGATAAAAGTTCAAGCAGATGATGAACTTGGAAGAACAAGCCTATTAAAAATGCGAGGTTTTATAATGTTTATTATAAAAAACACTATATACTTTAAATCTCTCTCAATGCACATAAGAAAACTTTGAATATGCTAAAAATACTTTTATGATTCATTATTTTTCAAAGGGCAAAAGAGACTGTGGAGGGTGATGCATAAAGACAATATACCCTAATGTGGAGATTTTCTGTTGAGCTTAGGAGGACTTCTCTTGAAAATACATGCAAAGCCAATGTGTAGAGAGCTAGAGACCATGTCCAACAACCCTTTAGCCATTTATTGCTGTTGATGGTTGTCATTTAAAGACAAATTGTGGGAAACTTTTTAGCACCCCAATTTTTTTAAATTAATTTTAAGTCCTTAAGAGTTAGTTTTGTTAATTGTTAGATGTTTTGATACTTAGACATCAATATAAGATAGATAGAAATAGTTAGTAACATGGTTAAGGACAATTAACCAATTAATAAATAGTATGATCGGATTAGGAAATGGACTAATTGATTAGGTCAAGTGAGGTAATCCATTAGTACACAAGTCCAATACTAGGTAATAGGTAATCATGTTTTTACTCTACTAATTGATTAAGGTATATTGCTAATCGATTATATATTGAGTAGATTTAAAAAATAACTATTTTTCTTAGATTTTGGGTAGTCAAATATCCATCATAGCTTTTAGTTACTATTTGATTACTTAAACTAGCTGCATAAAGGAGTCTTAACTTGAGAAATTCATAGGTTTTTAAATTGGTAAATTCAAGTGTATCATAAATCCTTAAACACTTGTAACTTTGTCAAATATTAACCGATTTTGACTCTGTTTGTTGTTGTGTGGCCGATAACTCGAAGATCCTCAATCAATATTTGTTTCTCATCGATCATAATCTTTCTCAATTGCTAAATTAACATCAAATTTTATGTTTCAACGAGTAAAGACTAGATAATTGATTAGATTGAGAATCATCATCAAAAAGTGACTAAGTTATGAAATAATCAATTTGAGACTTAGAGTTAATTGACTAGGTTAAGCCAAAATGATAAACTAAATTATTAATTGACTAGTCATAAGGACTTTGGTAGTAATTGATATACTAGTGAATTAGGATTATGTTAACAAGGTGAAGTGCTAAATATTGTTGATGCTACTTGATACGAGGATGATTAACCTTAACCTGTCTAATACGCTTAATTCTAGGTATGAATTGAGTGATGTTGGACAATGATTATTGATGATAAATATTATGTCTAACATGTTATAAATGTTGTAATTAAGAGAAATCATAAAAAACCAAAAGGTTGAGTGATTGAAAGATTAGTATCTATGTTTCATCATACAAGAATCATAGTCTCAATTATCCTATAGATTTACCAATTAATTGTAGTTGGTCACTAGTCAATTGATTGATTAAGGCATGCAAATGTCAGTCATCCCAAACATGTAAATAAAACAATAGAAAAATTTGATTGAGATAAACAACAAAAATCTCAAATAAAACTAGAATTTAAAACTAAGACATAGTAAAAAGGTATCTTAATGACAAGATTCACCAAATATTCTAGAAGAGAGTTTAATTACTCATTGACATATAAAAAATAAAGTAAATAATAGAAGTGCTTATCAATTAAAAGAAAAGAAATAAAACCTCAAAAGAGTATGATTTTTTGCTCTAAAATACGAGACACTTTACTCCAGCTCTAAGCACTCATAAGTTTCCAAAGTGTTTCTCCTTATTCTCTCTCTCTCTCTCTCTCTCTCTCTCTCTCTCTCTCTCTCTCTCTCTCTCTCTCTCTCTCTCTCTTCGATTATGTTTCTAGTGTGCAGCCCCCGTTTCTTATGATAGTAAAAAGATCTAATTTTATGCAGCAACTTTCCCCTTTTTTTGACAACATTTTCTTATCATAAAATTCAATCTCGTGCAACAAACCTATTTCTTGCACTCATAAGCTGAAATATTAAACTTGATATTTTTGCACTAAAAACTTAATTGATTTGATCAATTTGAATTATTTTATCATCTCAAAATCAATTCTGCAAATATAATAAACAAATGAATAAATAAAAAGAAATTAAAATTAAAACTATAAAATAAGATAAAATAAAAGATAAATAACCTCATAAAATTCTATAAAAATAGGTTTATTAAAAATTGATTTATATATATATATATATATATATATATATATATATATATATCCTCCTTTTTTTAAAAAAATTAACCAATGTTCCTTACATTGAAATATATATACTAAAATGTCTACTTTTTTTTACCTTTAGGAGTCGCATCGCCGCCTACGACTACTTGAAACATGATTTTTTTATATTGATGTGTGAAAAAATATAGTTAGTGTATTATAATTGCTCTCATTTTATTTAACAAATACTTATTCTATGTGTGTTTTAATATTCTTTTGTGATAATATTTGTCTTGTATAATTTTATATTTTATCGGTTAAAAATATTTATCCTATGTTGTTTTTATATATCAATCATAAAGACTTTTATATATATATATATTTTTAAATGTCTATACGTGGCAAATATGTCTCCCGTACTTTTTATTTATCAATGACAAATATTTGTCTCGTAATTTTTCGGTTTTTTTTATAATTATCGTTGATAAATATTTTTACTATTTTTGTATAAAAATTAAATAGTATCAGTGATAAATATTTGTCCAATATTTTTAAAAGTGATTAATGTATATCCCATGATTTTTATATATATTAGTATTAATATTTATCTTTTTATTTATTTATATATTTATCATTCACAAATCTATAATATAATATAAATGACAAAAAATTGTCTTTTTTTTTATTTATATTTATCAGTTATAAATATTTTATCTCATGTTTTTTTATTATATATATGAGTGATAAATATTTATCTCGTTTTTTATTTTAAATTTATCAGCGACAAGTATGTCTCCCGTATTTTTGTGTTTCAGCAACAAATATTTGTCTCATAATTTTTTCATATTTATTGGTGACAAATATTTATCACGTGTTTATTTATTTATATTTATCAATAATAAATATTTATCTCGTATTTATTTATTTATTTATAGGTGACAAATATGTATCACATATGTAAATATTTCAATGAATCTATTTAATTTTATTTGTTTATCTGTGTTTTTCTTATTCTTGTTTGTAGGAAAGAAGAAATTTCAACTTTCTAGCAAAAAACTTAAATTGCTTCCATATCGATTTAGTTTTTCTTTTGTATATTTTATATGATTTCGTTATATGAGTTCAATATTATTTTTTTCGTCATCTTGATGCGATATTTTTGCCTTTTCCGTCTTGTTGTAGTGTCCGTTTGGTTTATATTGACATAATAGCATTGATTCATTATAAATTTCAATCAATGATTTTGGTGTCGGGAAAGTTACAAATTCGAGAGCACGAGTATTGCATATACTTGAATTTTTTTTTTCATCTTTATAGGCGTGTTTGTTGTTTTGTACTATTAACTTGAACGACGCTTGTCGGCAAATTCATATTTTTTGGGTTTTAACGGATTTAAATTTGTATTGTATTCTACAAATTTGAATAAACGGATATCGTTTTGTAGTCATAAAAAATGAAATTAATATGATATCAACCTCAGTATGACATGTGTAATACTTTCACATTGTTAATAAATCATAACCGTTAATTAACTAAGAACTAGTGTAGTTGAGTATGTGCCCTACACAAGGTATAAAAGTAAATATTTAAATGTAAATTATAAAACTTATGGTAATAGTAATATTACTATTGAGTTTAATAGATATGTACTTATAGTGTAAAATAATTGTACCTATAAATATTATTAAGAGTCATGTACTCACAATGTATGGACTAAACTTCAAATTCTATGTGAAGAGGAAATTGGGGAAAATATTTATTCCCACCTATCCCAATTATTGTGTCTTCAAGCAACATGATAATATTATGACTCAAATAATGGATCATGTTAAAGTGTTATATTGGTTTTAGATCAAAACTAAAGTTAATAATTTTGCCAATTATTTTAGCTAATTGTGAAGCAATCAATTAATATGCTTAAGAATGGATGTTGCTAATTATTTTAGTTGATTTCATGTGTCATTCAGTGTGAACTTAGTTTGAAATTAATTTGTATTTATCATTTAGTTATTCTTAACAACTTTGTGCTCCGAGCAATCTATTTTAATATATTTATTTGACTTCTTAAAAAAATATTTATTGTAAAAAACATTTTAAATGTGTTATTTATATTAAATTATTCATTCATATATATATCATTTCAATAAAATTTTACCGAGCAATTAAAATATCATCTAAAAAAAATTATCGAGTCATCTTAATATATATATTTATATGTGTGGTATATTGTTTTACTCTTGAGGTGTATTTGTTATTTTGTAACTTACATTTTGATTCTTTTGAATATTTTGGTCATGATAAAATATAAAGGAAATTAAAATAAGATAATAATGTAAAAATTAAAAATATACTCTTTGAAGTGATTAATAATATCCGACATTAGTTTATTGATTTCTAATAAAAAATAAGCATCATATACAATTGATTTAAATATTATTATTTTATTAATAACGTAAAGAATTTTAAA
>JBBPBP010009779.1:12765863-12783263 GCA_037974735.1 Cicer chorassanicum | reverse complement strand
CAAAAAAAAAAAAAAAAAACACCCCCAATAGGAGGTCGCACCCCGAGCCAGCGACCTCCCACTAGGCCCAAAAATTTCAACCCTTTAGCTGGTCACACCCCTCAATGCGATTTCTGTTTAACCCAAAAAGTAAGGCAGATTGAGAATCTTTTTTCAAAGTGTGGCATGTTGAGAAAGTGAGAGAAAAAAAAGGATATTCTAGGAAAAAAATCCCTAATCGTAAGGAGTCTAATTTCTATAATATATTATTTTATATTCTTACTGTTTAGCACCGGCAAGTACCAGTATCTATCATTAGGAAAAGAAAGATTAAAGTGGGCTAACCTGAAATGTTATATCTGCCACCCCAGGTTGAGCTATCTCTCCTAGTAAAACTTTATCACATCATCTGCAAGGCCAGCATTTAACAGCCTGCTAGGAACAGAGTCGACTCCAAATCGCTTTAATATGGGAAAAGCAGCAGACTTGATGGTATCAACTGATGGATCTTTAGAATCATTTTATAACAATATATTAGGCCAAGAATCATAGACGACGACAACAACAATAATGATAAAAAAGAAAAGGAAACAAAAGTGAAGAACCTTTGAGCCTAATGGTGAGGGGTTCCTTGGCAAACACATGTTGTCTACCACCTATAATAGTTCCTGGTTTGTACTTCTATTTGGTACCTACCAAAATGCAATCAAAATTATAATTTCAACCACAACTAATAAACACTAAAAACAAAATAAAATAAAAAACAATTATGAGTTTGGTTGATTTTGACCTTGAAGTCATCACAAACAGATTCAAATAATTGGAGAAGTGAAATCTCGTAGTTGCGTAGACCAGACCAAGTCTCAGTCAATATGTATGTCTTCGATGATAATGGAAGTGGAGGTAAGAGTCGCGAGAAGCGGTCTTTGTCTTAAGTTTTTGCTTCCCTTAGTGTCTAGTAAATCGTGTCATCTTTATTCTCCATTGTACCGCCTTACACTGTCCAAATTCAAAAACAAACAACCTTGTTTCAAAATATACAGGAAAACGGGTCCAGTGGGGTTATAGAATACCTCAACGAATTTGCAAAAAACTCTGTGTGAGAATGAATACTTGATGAACAAGCAGAAATTATGTATGAGAGTGAATATTGGGAATCAGGTATAGTGGGGTTTTAGAATACAACCTCAGGCTGAGTTGAAAAAAAAAAAAAAAAAAAATGACTTCGAAAAACCCTTAATTTCAGATTTGCGGGTCGAAAAACCCTTAATTTGGACCCGACCAGAGTGGTAGAAATTCTACAACTCAAACTTATTGATCATGTAAGGCTAATTTTAATTGATATTGTTAACAAATTATAATTTGATTTATTTTATGCATTATTGTAACTTAATTTATTTTTAGTATTCTTTCAAAAAAAAATATTTACGAGAAGTTGGTATACACTGTTACCAAATCAGATATAAAGATAGGTTTGAGAGAATGGAAGACAAAATTAATCTAGTGTTATGATAAGGGTAGAAAATATAAATTAATTATTGGGTCAACTCAAAGTGCAACTAAAAAAAAAGTGCAATTAAAAAAAAATGCGGTTCCCTTTTTAAGATTTGATCAAGATTACTTAAAATTAAAACTATCTATCATAGATAGTTAAAGTAATCTTAGTGTCACAACCACAAATTGTATAATATCATGGAGGGCAGACATTTTTTATACTTCTAAAAATTTAAAGTGTGTGTGATCGTTCTTGTATATCCTTAGACTTGTGATCGCTTCTGTATATATTTAGACTTTCCATGCATAACACAATTCTTAGCTCTTTAAAATAACTCTATAAATTATTGCAAATTGCATGTACATACTAACTATCCATAAAAAAGTGTTTACGAGAGTATGAATAGGTTATATCAAGTTAAACTTAACAAGTTATGAGTTCGACTTGTCATAACATTTAAGGCTTAAGTTTGATATGTATTCGACCATATATTTTTTTTATGTCCGAGTTTGACATTTATAAAAGTTTGATATGACTTGTAACTCTACTTGAAAGTCTATTCACTTTAAAAACTTTAAATAAATATTGCCACATATATTTAAATAGGCTAACTAGTATGTCAATGAAATCAAGTATATTTTTTGCGATTTAACATGATATTTTTAAAGAATTTGACTTTACATGGCATCATACTTCAATTTTATTTTATAATAAGAACACATTTAAATATGTTAAAAATTAATATAGACTTAAGTGATTAAATTACTTAAAGTTAACAAATTTACAATTTAACACAAAGTTCATAATAAAATAATAGTAATAAAAAAAATAGGCAAAAGATATATTAAATTACGCATGCAGTCTTTTAAGTTTGAAAATTTTCTCGAATTATTGTCATAAAATTTTGCGATCTAATCGAAAAATCGCAACAAGTTGATTGTCCAAGTAATTTTGCACCATTTAAATTGTTGTAGATAAAATCAAGAAATATAGACCATTTATAAGATTTGACGAATGTTTTTTGAATGATTAGTATGAGGAACATATTGATGTAGCATGTGACAAAGTTTGAAATGATCAGAAACTTTCAATTGAACAAATTGATGTCGAAATTGAGATAAATGACTAATGATACAAACATAATATAACTTAAAAACTAAATCAGAATAAAATAAATTTAAAAGACTTAAACGAGAAATAAGTTAAACTTAAATAATTATTGGTGTAATCTTACCTAAATAATATTATTCATATTTTATAATATGGCTGACCAAGTAAATTTAAAAAGATTTTTTTTAAGTTTATAATATGACATTTTTAACAAACTAAAATTTTAAAAAAACCTTACTTTGTCTATTTGAAAATAAGCATGCCCTAATTTATACACATTAAGTAGGGGTGTACATGGTTAGTTTTTTTTAAAAAAATCAAACCATATTCATTTTAAAACTATTATATGAATTAAGATTTATAATAAAATCTATTTTTTGGTTTATTGTAAAATCAATTATTCGATTATTTTTTAATTGATTTACGTACTTTTAATTGATTTGAAAACTTTGACATTATATACGAAAAACTTGATATAGTTTGTTAATTTCAAAAATTTGATGCATTATAAAACTATGATGACAAAACTACGAGCAAGCTTGAGCATATTTTTCTTTTTATTACCTTAAACAAATTCTCACCATATAATTCAATCAATAATTAGTGTATGTGAATTACAATTTATACACCGTGTTACACCATAATCAATAACACTCTCCAAACTTGACATTCATCCTCAGGTAAAATGGAAGACAAAAAAAATGAGAAATCAATAAATGATTTACAATTTGGTGAAATATTGACAAAATATAATATATAACATTTATATAAAAATGAAAGGAAAAAAATGGTTTAACTTATATAAGATGTAAAAAGGAAAACATAAAGGAAAAGCCTAAGATGAACAAAAAGACCAATTTGTACAAATGAAGTAATTAAAAATGAGTCATATTTTTATGCATTATTTTAAAACTGAAGGTATGAACTTTAGTTTATAAAAAAAAGGCAAATATGTTTTTTAGAAAATAGATAAGAGTTTGTTAAGGTCGTGAAAGTTGTGAAATTTCTACTGAAAATAATGATGTTATGTTAAGTTATGAATGGGTTGAAATGTAGAAAAAGAAGAGATAAATAGAAGAGTACAGTTAGAGTTTAAGAATGACCATCTCGTTGATGTCAATTTAAATTTAATTTAAATTGAATATAAATTACAATTTAGAGTAAGAAATTAAGATTCCAAAAAAGAATTTATAGTTCAAATTCCAAAATAAAAATTTTAGTAAATTATAATCGAATAAAATTCAAATTTAAAAATGAAACATTAATAATATTCAATCGATTGTAAATAAATTAAATTATAACTATATTATTTTAATTAAATATTTAAAATAAACTTAGATTCAATTATAAATTTGAGTCTCGTAACTGAATTTTTTAAAGAGTCCTAACATGAAGTGAAGTGATGTGTCCTTGTCGATTGGTTGGTCCGACCTTCGGACGTCTGTAAACCGTGTACTTTATATAATTGATTGATGTTAAACATTAACTATTTATATAAAAAAATCTTAATTAACCCGATCACAAGAACATGTGAGAAAGCTTGCGCATGTTGGTCAAACAGTCTGTCTCCATAAGGATGGACCCAACAAGCTAACATTCTTCTAGAAATCACGACCTACTAATTTTTTAATAACATTGGTTACTTGAGTGATGTTACTACAATATGGTACTCACAAATACAAATTACAACATATACAATGATAGAATGTAAATAATAATGTGCATCTTTTAAATTCATAATTATCTTTGAGAAGAGTGAATCTGTGAGAGGATGACTATTCTCTATCAGGCGAAGCAGTAATTGAGAATCAAACTTACATTTATTAGATAATGGTATAGATTAACTTTAGGTTTAAGTTACCATTAATTTTAAAAATAAAATTAATTTTACTCAAATATATATAAATATGTTAAAATTAATTCTACATTTTTAAAATTAATTGTACTTCATCAAAAAATGAGACAAAACATACACTAAATCAAATAAAGCGATATAAGAAATAGTAGATTTTTTTTTGCAAATAATTAATCATTTAAATGAAAATAAGAATAGTACAAACAAAATTATCATGAATTAAGATATTTTCCGTCTATATTTATATATCAAATTTAATTAAAAAAGAAAAAAAAATACGTCAACAATACACAAATTTTAGAAGTCGACGAAAAATAATCAAATAAAAAACTTTAATTATAACAATCAAACTAATTTCTTTCACATACATATGATCAATGGTCAAGAATAATGCAAAATTCACATTCTTTAATTCAATCCATCTTTGAAAATACTAAATATAAGTTATACCCATTGTGCATTTCTTCTTTTAAAAAAGATAAAGTTTCTTAAGTATTCCTTTTTGTCTTATATATAAGCACACAAAAAATGCATCCTTTAAAAAAATACTACTTAATTTCTCCATACTCAACAAACACTTATTATTAACAAACACTTAATTTCTCCAACTCAACACCTCAAAAAAATTACTCAATAAATTTCACTAATAACTTTATATCACGACTCTTCAACAACACTAATTTATTGTGTAATGGCCTATAAAAGGTGGGGGGAAAACGGTATTTTCATGGCTATCATTCTTCACAGACACCCAAAAGTTTTCCTCCACAACTAAGATGCTTATTTAACTTAGGAGTAAACAACTATTTTAGTCCATAAAAGTACAAGATGCTATCATTTTGTTTAATGACTCAGTAAAAAACTAAAGTTAGTTATCGAATCATGAAAATAGTTTCTAAAGATACAACTTACTATCATAAAAGTCCATGAAAGATATAACTTACTCTCAAAATAGTTCATGATCGCTATAACGTCAAAGTCTAAAGTGACTAACGTTTTGATGATTCGAGAATTAATTTGAGTTTTTTGTTCAGTCATGTATCAAAATGATAGTGTTCTATACTTTCAGGGACTAAAATGGTGGTTTACCCTTTAACTTAGTGCTAAATAGGTAAAACATCCACCATTGTAGATGGCCTAAAAATTATTATTTCCACTGTCTCACAATAAGTGTCACTTTAGTAAAAAAAAATGTCTCAAAATGAATGTCATTAACAATTTTTAATACAACTTTAATTACTTTTTTCTTATAATGCCCTTCAACTATTACATTGTATGAGACCACGTAAAATGACATTATATAGAAGAAAAAAATGTGAGAAACCCAGTGTTAGGGGTGTTCAAAAAACCTAAAAATTGAACCAAACTGCAGAACTGAACTAAACTTAACTGATTTATAAAAATTGAGAACCAGTTTATTAATCAAACTGATTTTTAAAAACTAAAATTGAACCGCTTTTCAGTTCGAAAAAACTAAACCAAACTGATTTTTAGTTCGAAAAAACTAGAATCAAATTTGTTTTTCAAAAATAATTAAAAGTAATTATGTAAAATTTAACTTATAAAAAAAATTCTTAATTATAACTATCAGTTAAAAATAATAAATCAGTTGACTAATTTATAAAACAGTTTTTACAAATTAAAAACTACTTCAGTTGAATTATCTGACCAGAATTTTGTCCACCCTAAGAAGAAGTGTGACCACTGCCTACGACACCTATTATCCTTTAACTAATGACACAGTAATTGAACTACTACACTTTTCACAATTGGCTGCTCTTCATTGATTACTTTTTTATTTTTTCATTGAAAAACAGATTTGAATACGAGTCATCGACATGAAGAAGCCTCCCACCGCCTAGAAGACACGCAATACCTGTTTTGACCCAAGTCCCACCTCCCAGGATTCCTTTTTTGACCCAACTCCCTCTTTTTCATCACCTTCTCCGTAAGAACACACCACTAACGACACTTCTCTCATCTCTCTTCAACCGCCTCATCTTCATTTCCCTTCTTTTCCTCAACACACAGATTTTCCTCAACACAAAATGCGGGGTTCCAATTTCTTCCAACGTTTTTCTAAAGTTTACCGTGACTACGATTCGCACTTCAAGCTTGTTCTGCTCTGCACCACCGTCAGGTAATAACATCAACTTCATTCTTCAATTTATCATTATCACTTTTGTTCTCTGTTTTTACTATTCACCAACCTTTGATCTCAATTTCGCTGTTTCTTTTTTCCTTTAAGATATAGTAGATCCATTTATTGCAATACAAGTGAATTTCTTCACGCCGATTTGATCAGTTATTGAATATTGATAATGATTCTATTTGCTTATCTGATCCTCTGCATCAAATCCAATTCTGCTATGTTTTAATACTTCAAGGATAAGATTCCTGTAATTTAGCCGCATCGCAGATTAAATTGTATTTGTATGTATGTATTCCGAGTTAATTAGTAGATCTACGAAAATTTCGGTTACGTGTGATTTGTGTAGAGTTCTAGATTTGAATTTTGACTGTCATATATTAAGTATTTGCGCATGAATTAATTGCGAATGAAGTTGTGAACGATTTGGTTTGGTTGACGCAGTGGCGGTGGGCTTTTGGCTTACGGTGAGGCGGTTGCTACATCTGAAGCGGCGGTGACGGAGAAGAAGAAAAAAGTGTTGGTGCTGGGAACTGGTTGGGCAGGAACTAGTTTCTTGAGGAATCTCAACAATCCTAGTTATGAGGTTCATGTGGTGTCTCCTCGCAATTATTTTGCATTCACTCCTCTGCTTCCTAGTGTTACCTGCGGCACCGTTGAGGCTCGCAGCATAGTTGAACCCGTCCGTAATATCTTCAGGAAGGTCAGGATCAAAACGCCCCCTTGCTCCCTGTTTTTCTTACTGTTGCATTATTATTATTATTATTATTAATTTAACATTGTTTAAATAAACAACTTAATTATGTGCTTATGATTATACACTTTTATAACAAAAGATAAATGTTTATAAATTGTTTTAAACTATCTTGGAGAGTTTATTGGACATGTTATAAATTGATGTAATAAGCTCATTCAATCACAATGAGTGTCACAAGTGTTTGTGTAGGTAAATAAGTTCAAAAAAGTCTATTTAAACCGGACATCTCATAAATTATTTAACAAGCTCTTTCTCATAATCAGTGTCACAAGTGTTTAGGTAGGCAGGCAATTTCAAAAAAGTCTATTTAAAAAGGACGTTGTCCATTTTGTTTTTATAAATGATTAACTTTTGGGTCTATTTGGCTATATAGTAGCGCCTTGTAATGAATGCTTGATAGAAAACGTGGTATAAAAGACACGCTGGGTAGGAGGATGAAAATGAAAATAGTATATAACAACTTTAAAATTAAACAAAAATATGTTATTTAATTATTTTTATTTGTATAGATGGGGAGAGCGGTTTCAATAGAACTCACCTTTGTGATTTAGGATGAAAGAATGGTTTGATAGAAGTTGCCTTTGTGAAAGGAGAAATGCCTTCCCATGTCATAACTGAATATATTCAATATAAATTTCAAATAATTTATTTGTGGCATTATTTACAATAACAAATCACTGTTAACAGTTGATCATAAGTTGTTGGGTTGGCCAAATTAATGTTTGTCTTATGTACATCGAGTACTAGAGAAACATATACATGATTTTTTTTAAAAATTTTATGGCATCATTGTATTGTACTTTCTGTAAATTAAACACATCTTTTGGTCTCACGTGTCTTGTCTGGATGCAATGTGACTGAAAATTGCGTGCACTGTTATTTGTGAATATATCAGATTTCTCTTCATTTAAGAATTGGATTATCTGAATCACGCTTAGGATATGTTTGCGTTTAATTACAAATAGGAAGAACTTTTTCTGGCGATTTGATTGCCCATATAGAATTCTGTTTAATGCTTTAGTTCATTACTAGTGGATTATGAAGCATAGACACATCTGGAATTAGGCGTGTCGCCGTGTCTGACATGCGTTAGTGTCCGACACCCGTACGATACTTGTATGACACCTCATATTAGTGTCCCAAAAATAAAACTTATTTTTCTTTGCTTCGACACACCTTAGACCCCTTGAACACATCTCAAACACAACTACAAGGGTTAAAGATGTGTTAAAGCAATAATGATTAATGATGGAGGTTAAAAACATGAAAATTAATTACAACATGTTTAGTTTTTCGGCAGTAGATGCATCAATGAAGGTGAAAAAACTATATGTATCGGTGTCCTATATTTTTTACATTAGCAGTGTCTGTGTCGGAGTATGTGTTTCATTCATATAACTAGACTTTTTTCTTGTTTCCTTTCGAGCAGAAACATGTGGACTCTCGATTCAGTGAAGCAGAATGTATCAAGATTGATGCAGTAAACAGGAAAGTTTACTGTCGATCTAATATAAACAATAATTTGAATGAAAAAGAAGAATTTGTTGTGGACTATGACTACTTAATCATAGCCGTGGGAGCAAATGTCAACACTTTTAATACTCCTGGAGTCATGGAGAATTGCCATTTCTTGAAGGTAATCTTTTTTTCAGTTAATGTTTTACAGCATTTTTTGTTGACTAAAATGCCTTTTGCAGTTAAGAAATAGCAAGGGGAGGAGATAAATTGTTCAAAATCTAATGATTACTAAAGTGTGATTGCATTTTGTTTATCCACGTGTTTTTGACTTTTTGGTTTTTAGTTATCTCATGGACATGTGTGTGCACGTACAGGAAGTTGAAGATGCACAAAAGATTAGAAGAACTGTAATTGACTGCTTTGAGAGAGCAAGTTTGCCTAGTGTAAGTGAAGAAGAAAGAAAGAGAATTCTTCATTTTGCTATTGTTGGAGGTGGTCCAACTGGAGTGGAGTTTGCAGCCGCACTTCATGATTTTGTTAGGGAGGATTTGGTCAAGTTATATCCTGGGGTAAAAGATTTAGTTAAAATTACGCTTCTGGAGGCTGGAGGTCATATCTTGAGCATGTGAGCGTGAAACTCTGTACCTTCATTGTTATTAGCAGCCATGCTTAGTCGTCCATTATTTGTGTCTATCAGTAGGCATTTGAAACTTGGAAATATTTGATTCAGTCGTGGATTCTTACATGTGCGGGGTGGGTGGTTTTGTCATTTAGAAAGTAATTATGAACTCATACATTTTTATTCTCATGTTTAGGTTTGACAAAAGAATAACAGCTTTTGCTGAAGACAAGTTCCAAAGAGCGGGTATTGATGTGAAAACAGGATCCATGGTTGTGAAGGTATCTGACAGAGAAATTTCCACTAAAGAAATGAAAAATGGAGGAGAAATTACTACCATTCCATATGGAATGGCTGTCTGGTCTACTGGCATTGGCACTCGTCCGTTCATAAAAGATTTTATGACACAAATTGGTCAGGTGTGTTTTCTTGGAAATTTGACTTTATAGTTGTTCTGATTCATAAGTCCATATTATTTTCTCTTGTGCTTTGTATTGCATTTATTATTTACTCGACACTGATTATTCTGAACAGATTAACAGACGTGCCATAGCTACTGATGAATGGTTGAGAGTTGAGGGAACCAACAATGTGTATGCGCTTGGTGATTGTGGTACAATAAACCAGCGAAAAGTCATGGTACCTATTGGCTAATGCTATTTCTCCATCCTTTATTTAATTAACATGGGACATTCCTACTGCCTTACACTCTGGCTATATTCCATTCTTTTGGATGGACTCATTAATATCAGCACTGCAATATTTACATAATTTACATTGAGTTTCTTTTTTGTAGTTTGATGTTAAAAAAATATACACAGCACACGCATCTTGCAACTTTGTGCACACCGGTATTTATGCCGGCATTTCTAAGCTAGCTGAATGTATTAAAGATAATTCTATTGACGATCTGGGATACTGTATCAAGTTTTACCTTTTTTTTTTTAATTTCAAATGTTTCCTTTCTTCCTGCTGATTGTTAAATTGAATTCTGGTATTTTAGGAAGATATTGCAGCAATATTTAAGAAGGCTGATGCAGACAATTCAGGAACACTTACTGTCAAAGAATGTCAGGAGGTAATTGATGACATCTGTGAAAGATACCCTCAGGTGGAGCTATATCTAAAGAGTAAACAGTTGCACAGCATTGCTGATCTTTTGAAGGAATCCAAGGTAGATGATAAAAAAGAATCTATTGAACTGAATATTGAAGAACTCAAAACTGCACTTTCCAATGTGGACTCCCAGATGAAATTTCTTCCTGCTACGGCTCAGGTGCATATTATTTGCCTATAACATTCTCTTTAATGGTACCGTCCTGCTTTTGTTTGCTTAGTAATATGCCTTTGGGCTTCTGAAACTACATATCAGGTTGCATCTCAGCAAGGCACCTACCTGGCCAAGTGTTTTAACCGGATGGAAGAGTGTGAAAAAAATCCAGAGGGTCCTATTAGGTTCAGGGGAGAAGGTCGTCATCGGTTCAAACCCTTCAGGTAGTTGATCATTTTAACTTACTATACTAGATCTTTGCTTTTATCATTCTCTTTACGTTGACATGGTGATGAATGATTCAATGTTTTTTAATAATTCTCCAATGCTTCTTCATTAATGCATGGTTGATTGTTCCTCAAGGTACAAGCATTTAGGTCAATTCGCTCCTCTAGGAGGAGAGCAGACAGCTGCACAACTACCTGGAGATTGGGTTTCAATTGGACACAGCAGTCAATGGCTGTGGTATTCTGTCTATGCAAGGTATATCATTTGTTTTTGCTTAACTACTATAGTACTATATAACTGTTAGACTCATAAGGCATTCTGAACCTGGTTACAAAGTTATTAAAGCTTCTTTTAATGCATTGAACAGCAAACAAGTCAGCTGGCGCACAAGGGCATTAGTAGTATCAGACTGGATGAAACGCTTTATTTTTGGAAGGGACTCGAGTCAAATCTGAAGGACATTTAACATTTTCCAGAGTCCTGCAACGGCAATACTTAAATGCTCTTCAATCACGAATATATTTTAATATAGGAAAATTTCTGCTTCGATTCCCGATTCTTTGAATAACGCAAGCAGACTCTCAGCTGGAATGTCGGTGTTGGGATTTGTTGTCATGCTTTGCCACTTTTAACTTCATGTATGAATTTCTTACATACCCCTTCCCTTTTTCTTTTATGCTTCTGGTATTGGAATTGTGGCATTAGTAGATCTCCGAGTTTTGCAGTCTGTTTCGGAGATGCTTTGGGATGTTAGCTTCTCATGTCAAATCCTTTTTGTTATAGTTCTGCTCAATGAATTTACACAACTGCTTACCTGGAATGAACGGGTAGAATGAATAATCACTTTAATACATTATCGTGTTTCTTCTGTCTTGTCAATTACAATTGGTTGATCCATGTTTAAGGTCAAGTGAATCTATTTTCCGTACCAATATGAACAAGTTTGATTGGTTGGATTGTATTATCGGGTTTATCAAATCAATGTGATTGAGTGAACACTTGCTCAATTAGTTGCTGCCTTTAAATCGCTTTTTGTATATTCTCTGTGAATTGAGTTTTCATCTAGTATCTTTTTAAATAAAAGAAATGCGGTCTTTTTCTGACATTCGTTCTAACAACGACTTTATTATTAGATGAAATTCACGAGAATCCTACCATTTTATATGAAATTCATTTCTAAAGTGTAGGACTCATATTAATTTTGTAATAAAAGAGTGAATATTAGAGTGAATCTTAAAAAATACTGTTCTTATTATTCTTGATAGTGTGTTCTTAATAATGTTCTTATTATTCTTTTTTAAATAACTGTCTTTTGCTTTCTTGTTAAAAAAAGTTAATTAAAAAATAGGTTATTCTTAAGTATATATCCTAAATTTATTGCATTAAACTCAAAACTACCAAAACTACATAATAGGTCATCCTTAGTAGTTGATACTGGCTTTCGTGATAAAACTATTAATGAATCCCTTTCAACCATATACCTCTTCTCCATTATTTTCCTGGGGAACTCATAGAGTCCCTTTCAACCAAAAGAAATACTTGTTAAACAAGCTTAAACAAAACAAGGACATATTTTTCACCCCAAACAACCCTTATATCTCATACGAAGGATCATTTTACGCAATCCTTAACCCTTCTCATAAAAAATTTCTTTAAACGGTAGATTGTTTTAGAACTTATTTTGCCTATTTTTAAACATAATTATAGTAAAAATTACAAGTATTAGAATTCTGCTATGCAACATTGATTTTGCTATCGAATCTCATCGCAGACTCATAGAAGTAATAAATTGTAGTTTTTGTGTAAGACTGAAAATTCAAACTTGCTTTTAAGGTAATAAGATTCAAATATAAATTAGTTCAATTTAAACTTAAATAAAATAAAATTCTATTTTTACTAAAATATAAATCTGTCTTCAAAAAAATCAATTCATTTTATTTTATAAAGTCAATTATATTCAAAATCATATTTATTAAACTCTTATTTTTCAAACACATACAGGTTGGTAAATTTCACATTTGGATTCAATTTAACGGTTCAAATGATTGAATAACGCACAAGTGATTCCATCAAAACAGAAATAAGGAACAAGTCATCATTGGCATCGTTCAAAAAAAATTCCCTTGTGAAAAAACATAAATAATTAAATTAGATACATATAACAAATAATTGCTTGGTTTATTGAACAAATTTATTGGGATGGAAGGTTAATTAGCTGCATTTTTATTTTTTATTTTTATAATCATTCAAATCGAATCGATAGAAATTACAATACAATTCAAAATCGCTGATACTGAAAAGGATGAAACTGTGAACAAATTCACAAAATCCATTTTAACAGTATAATGTTACAATTCTAATCAAACTTACAAATATGACAAAATTAAAGTGTCCAAAATACATATACATCTGAAGGTTGACGACATCAAAGTTATTGATTGAATCTAAATCTACATTTGATAGAAGTTAATTTATCAATTTGAACTAAAGAAATACCGTACTAAGATGGAAAATCAAACACCACATCAAGACAAACAAAATTAAATATCCGTGAAAAACACTTATTTAATTAAAAAAAAAACAAAAAAGTTTAATTAACTGCATTATTGTTTTTATGTTTTTTGTGCATCTCTAATCAACCAATGTGATAATTTTAAAAAATTTACACTTCCGAAATTCAACAAAATCACAATTTATCATAACTCTATAAGAGATTTATACAATAGAGTTCCAAAGAAAAGAAAGTGTGACACGGCCGACAAAGGGTACAGCCTCCGTAAACCATGAATTATGTTGAGCTATGTTGATATATATTTTTGTCCACTTGTAATGTAAAGGCCAATTTTCAAAGGGTCTAAAGCTATATTTGGTAATACAATAGAGTTCACACAATTACTGTGAACTACTGTAATTTTGTAAAAGTTAAAAATTGTAATTTTACACAAGCTATAGCTTTTGTAAAATAACGATAATTTACTGTATTTTTTAGTAATTTCGTTGTAATACTAAACATCCACTAAGTTGATGTCGATGAATGTGGTCATGTGATTCACACATAGTGGGATATTAAGTTCGATTCTTACATTTGATATAAATCGAAAAGTTACTAACAATAGTAACATTAGTTTGTGTATACAGGCATGTCATTGTATTTGTACATAAAGAAAGAATATTGATGGTGCAAAGACTTCTTCTGAAGCTGTTCCAAGTGGAGTTGGCCTACTTTTTGGCTTTTTGCCATATAATCCAGTTTGTAGAATGTTTTTGAAAGAGCCGGTGCAAAAGATTTTTATTTTTTTTTATCAAAATAGTAAGAAATTGGAGAAAACAAATTAATTTATTATTTAGCTACAAATATAAATTAATTTTTAAACATTGCAGTTTCAACCACAAATAATGGTCTCAATATTCGATTAAGCTCATAACCTCTTTTAATTTCTTCCACATTTTTTTAACATATGTTTCGGTTTTTACACGTGAATATACACTTGGATACAAGTTTTTTTTATGAAATTTATGATATTATTATATTTCTTTAATACATTTTAAAATTATCTACAATCTCGATTGTGGACTTAACAATAGTGAATGCTTTCAAGCTGAGTAGCTCCCAATACTTATAGTTGAGTCTCTGGAATTGGCCAGTGGACTATGCAGGGGTAATTTGAGGCAATGAGGGCTATTTTTTGTTTGCTTTTGGTGCTAAACTTGATTCTTGTTTGGTTCTGATGTGGAATCCTAGTGTATTTTAATTGATCAAAGATTACTTAGAATAGAGGCTTTCTAACACGGGGGATCGATAATGTGGACTGGGACGAGTCACATCTCACCCCATTTCTCCAACATTTGATATGATATCTTATGTGAGAGGGAGAGAATCAATTATATATATATATATATATATATATATATATATATATATATATATATATATATATATGAATAATTTACACCTTCTTCATAATAGTCAATAAATGTTTTGAACAAGAATTATATTGCAAGTTTGATACTCAAACGTGATAATTTTGCAAATTATTTATATTTTTTTAAGTAAGAGGTGTAGATTAAAGTCTTAAAATAAAAAATAAAAATAATGGAATCGCATTTTTCTTCTTGAAAAACATCGATTCTAACTATTGAAACAATTTTGATTTCATTAATAATTTATTTTGGTTTTCTCATTAATTTTTTTGAAACTTTTAAAAGATTTAGGTTTATGTATAGGTGGTTGTTCTAATACTTGTCTTCTATTGTTTTCTATTGGATGTTATTCACTAAATTTATGATAATTTAGAATAACAAAATCTATTTCTTAAACTCATATTTTTAACAAGATAATCAGATTGTTATTGTCGATGAATTAAACAAACTCAGTTTTAATTTGGATTTGAATTTTTTTAATATTTTTGTCATACTTTTATTTCGAAAACCTTATTGGCTTATACTGTTTTTTTAATTTTAAGTTTTTAATAATAACATCGATTGCTAATTAATTAGGTAGGGGTTATTGTTTTTGTCCTAGAGTCAAAATTGCCACGTGTTAAAGCCCGAAACTAAATGCAATTTAGGCAAACAGATAAAAGATAGAATCGATATGACATGGATTGAAAGGAAGACGGAAGTTGAAGAACATGGCCTTCTTAAGCTTTGGGGAACAAATGGGTAGGGGTCCATTTTAATTGAAAGTGAACCATTACCTTTTTACTTCACAATAATTTGTACATAAATACTATTTAGAAGCTTTATTGGTGTTTATGGCTAAGGTCAAGAATTTGATCCAATAAACCCTTTCACATCTTATCTTTTGCACCAAACTAAAAGCATTGGAGCCTCAACGAGAGCCTTGGCTTTATAATGTGCATTTTATTTTATTTTATTTTATTTTTGCCATATAATGTGTATAACCACAAAAAATATTGCAAACAAAAACTAGTAAAGTTGGAATTAGATCACTTGCAATAGCAATTCAATTTAGTTTCGACCTTATCCCATAGTGTTGGTAAAGATGCTTGTTACACAATTGTGTTACCTAATTCTCACTCAAAGTTATACATAACAACAAAACATGATGCCAATTCCAATAAGTCAATGAAGAGAGCATAGACCTTTTTTTTTTGTCGTTACTTGCGTTTCCAAACCTATAGTGCTTTAAACAATTTTAAAACTAGTTACAAAAATAATTTGATTGCAAGGATGCAAAAATATACGACCACCATCATAGTGGAGCTACTATTTGCAATGGCAAAATTGCATTCATGTTTTCATATTTGTTAATTATTAATTGAAGAAGTGCTAATGATTTTAGAAGCAATATCGCTGACAGCACTAAAAAATTTACCCCTTGAGAAATAGATCTATGAATTATGATGGATCTTAATTTCCCAATTTTATATAGGGAAAGAACATAGAATTCCAAAGAAGGTTGGATGCATGTGCTATATCTTTAACCAAACCCTACCCAATTAAACGGGGATCCAATAGATCAAAGACCCCACCACCACACTAATTCACATTGCAATATTGCACATACCTTTTATGAAAGATAAGTTGTATGGAAAAAAAAAATTAACGAGGTATCGGTATTTTGAACATTTTGATCAATAATTTTTTTTAATTTACTTACGTGGACACTATTATATTAAAGTTAATTACATTCAGAGTTTTAGTATATTTAGCTATTTAATTTTTACTTTAGTAATTAAAAAAATTATTTCTATAGTTGAAATTAAAATTTTAATCTTAAACTAAATCATAATAAAAAATACCATCTCAAAATAGACCTAAAAAATAAAACTTAAAAATTTAATATTATTAAATATAACATATGATCAAACTCATTAATAAATGAGATGTAATCAATTCATTGGTAATTTGATGTGATATTTTAATTTTCAAATATAACATAAAAGTTCCATTTTTGAAAAGGTAAATAAAATAAACATGCAACTCTTATTGCCCCTTTTTTAATTTCAACGGATGACGTAAACATTTAGCATAATTCAGCTGGCCAAGTTTCTAAACTTCAGTGTTTGAACTTTGACAGAGACCAATCTATTCAGCATTTTTTCTTCTTCTCTTATTTGTCATATTCAGCGTAATTATATTTATGACACCGCACCACTACTGTCCTCACTTGTTGCTATAACTAAAAGAAAATTTCAAAAAGTATGTAGTATGAAAGAAGGTTTTGAACTACTAAAAAAAAGTTTTGAAAAATGGTAAAATTATATATGACTTACTTTATATTAGATAGCTGGTATAAGCTTTCTTGTGTTAATGAATAATACACTAAAGACATTCATTTCATTTTTCAATTTTAAAAAAAATAAATAAAATTTTGGGGTAAAAAAATATTTTTATTGTAAAATATACCTTATAAGTACTAGTGTACAAACGGCCAATGTTTAATCTGTATTATTTTTTTATGTATTTTATTAATTTGAAAAAGATTAATTACTCCCATAATTTTTGAAAAATCTA
>JBBPBP010009779.1:12744785-12759718 GCA_037974735.1 Cicer chorassanicum | reverse complement strand
ATCCAAATTTATATACTATGAGATAATAAAAAATAACAGATATTTAAGAAAAAATGATTACATACTGAATAAATATTTTACATTAAAATCAATTATTAATATTTAATATGCATTTCAAATAGTTTTTGTTAAAAGATTTCACAAAATAATCTCATGTAAAAATAGTAACTCCGTTAGAATCGTAATAGAAGTTAGATGTAAAATTTCAAGAAAATAAATACTATGTATGATAAGTAAACGTGATAAAAAAGTATTAATAAAATGTTATCTATAATTTTTTAATAATTATAATCAATTGATTAATATTATTATTAATAAATAATCAATATTTTTATTATTTATCAGAATTTCAGTTATTATCCGATAGTAAAAAACAAAAAAAAGGTTGGAGGTTGCACTCCCAAAAGTAACCCTTCCACAATATATTTTTTTTAATAAAAAAAGTAACAAACAAAGAGTATATGGTTGAATCTAAATCTTTAAATCTAATACTAAAAATCAAAATTAATTTTTTTATATGACATTATAAAAATGCGACTTAGTAAATATTAAAAAAAAATATTACATTTTGATTTATTTTTTTAAAATAGAATATTTTGAGTTTTTTTGTGTGAAAAAGTTCCGATCTTTTAAGCATGTGTTTTTGGTAGAAATCTTTTTATGCAAATTTTATTTACTAGATATCCACCGGTTTATGGCACGAGAATCTACACTAAATTTGTGTAGTACTTACCAGCGACTTAATTTTGAAGTTAATAAATTAAAAGATAAAAGACTGTGTTATCACTTTAAATCAATTTTACATTAATAATTAATATAAATAATATAATTTAATACTCATTAAATCCATAAATTAAACATTAATTAAATTATTAAAGTAAAAAATTCACATGGAAAAAAAGCTCGGAGATCTACTATCATAATGATTTTATATATTATAATTAATATTAGAAAATTACTACCTCCTATGCTATGTTTTTGGAGAAGACAATTGAGTAATAATTATTTGTTTTGTCTTTCAATCAATCTAATAAATAATATTGACATTTGTTAGTTGAATTGAATTATAATTTAATAAAATAATAATTAATATATTTAATTTATAGTAGTATAGGTAACATACATCAATTTTTATTTATGAAATTATAATTGAATTATAAAAATGAAATTATAAAAATGGAAGAGGAAGTATTAGTTTATCTGCTTTTTGGTATAATACAGCATGGTAGCCATTGTCAATGTTCATTTGGACTCATCATCACCTAAAAGCGATTTAAGAGCTTTAGTTCATGGAAATAAAGATCCCAATTTTCATTGACCTTTCTCTATCATCACTCTCCTTCTTCTCATACCCATATAAATAAATATTATATCTATCTTCTTCTACCTCTTCCTCCTATTTACCAGATCTCAGATTCATACTTCATTTTCTGCCTCTCTTAATTGCTTTTTTTTTCTCAGTTTTTTTTTTTCTGTGTTGGAAGAAAAATCATGGACAAAAAAGGAACAAACTCTGCAGTCAAAAAGTGAAGGGCACATATCCGAAAAATTTTCAGTTTTGATTTGAGAACCACTCTTAGTACATTGCTATATTTCCGCTACTTTACAAAAAATTCTTTAGTGATTTCAATTTTTTTTTTTTGTCTTTCACAAAAACCAAATGAAACTTTACAAAAAAAAATTGTTTCACTTTGACTGAAACTTTTTCCTTTTCTTTTTATTTTATTTTATTTATTTTATTTTTATTTTAATTTTATTATTATTATTATTATTATTATTATTATTATTATTATTATTATTATTATTATTATTATTATTATTATTATTATTATTATTTTACCATGGTTTAGCAATTAGCATAGTGGTTGGTTTAAAATCTCATTGTTAATTCAAAAGGGTACCTTAAAGTTTGTTGTTGTTGTTGTTGTTGTTGGTTTTGTGTGTGTTGAATATGGTGCATAAGAGAAAGAAAGAACCAGCAACAGAATCAAACAACATGAACAAAACTTCAGATTTTCCAGATGAGGTGTTGGAACGTGTACTTGGGATGGTGAAATCACACAAAGACAGAAGTTCGGTTTCATTGGTTTGCAAAGAGTGGTACAACGCTGAAAGATGGTCAAGGAGGAATGTGTTCATTGGAAACTGTTATGCTGTTACACCTGAGATCTTAACTCGTAGATTTCCAAACATAAGAAGTGTTACTCTCAAAGGGAAACCTCGTTTCTCTGATTTTAATTTGGTTCCTGCTAATTGGGGTGCTGATATTCAACCTTGGTTGATTGTTTTTGCTGAGAAATATCCTTTTCTTGAGGAGTTGAAGCTTAAGAGAATGACTGTTACTGATGAGAGTTTAGAGTTTTTGGCTCTTTCATTTCACAATTTCAAAGCGCTTTCTCTTTTGAGTTGTGATGGATTTAGCACTGATGGGTTGGCTGCTGTTGCTACTAATTGCAAGTAAGAATTTTTTTGTCTTCAAAATGCAAATTATTTTGGGTTTTTTATCCTTTTACTTTTTCTGTGTTACTCATTTTATATGATATAATATGAAATTTTTGCTTTTTTCTTTTTGATGATGCAATACTGTTAATTGATGAGTTTAGTTTTAAACAATTATAAATTATATTTTGATTCTGTAGTATAAATTGTATTTGCTAACAGATTCGAATAATATTTACTCTCACTGTTGACTTCCAAGTTTTATGATTATCTCTCCTTAATTGGATCTTTCTTTTCTCAGATTCATTTTTCATGAGTGTCTGGTTTGTTTGCCATTTTTGCGTGTCGCATGTTGAAGCAACTTTCCATTGGTGAGATGTTTGTGAATTTATGTTGGCAGTGGAAACAGAATCTTACTACATAGCTGTGATTTTGAGAGTCACTTATGTTCTGTTTCATGAAATTAACATTTGAGCATCAATTGAAAATAGAAATATGGTAATATTCTCTAGTTATTCTTTTCATGGAACAAACTTGATTAGACTATTTCACCTTTGAAAGAATGACGGTTTTCCATTAATTCATAGATTCATTAGATTGAATTGTTGATCACATCAATTACACTATTTTTTGCTAGCATTCTGATCTTTCTGTTCAATCTCAAAATCTTCATTCATGACAGCATCATATTGAGTGATTAGGAAAAATGGTATTTTTTCCATAATGATGACATTTATTGCTTAATCTTTCATTCGACGAATAAATCATCTTCTGAATATTACTTGGATGCAGGAATTTAACCGAGCTTGACATACAAGAGAACGGTATCGATGACAAAAGCGGTAATTGGTTGAGTTGCTTCCCAGAAACCTTTACATCATTGGAAGTATTGAACTTTGCCAACCTAAACAACGATGTAAACATCGATGTACTTGAGAAGCTTGTCAGTAGGTGCAAATCATTAAAGACTTTGAAGGTTAACAAAAGCATAGCACCGGAACATTTACAAAGACTTCTCGTTCGCGCTCCTCAGTTATGCGAGCTTGGTTGTGGCTCGTTTTATCAACAGTTGACATGTCAGCAGTCTGCAGAGCTTGAAAGCGCATTCAACAATTGTAAAAGTCTTTACTCCCTTTCTGGTTTATGGGCGGCTTCTGGACAACACATCCCAGTTCTGTACCCTGCATGCGCAAATCTGACTTTCATGAATTTTAGTTATGCTCTTATTGACAGTGAGGATTTTGCTAAGATTCTTGTTCACTGTCCCAATCTTCGACGCCTCTGGGTATGGTTTTATTTATTCTATAAAGGGTTTTAATTAAAAGGTTTTATTTATTCTATACTCTTATGTCAGTATGTCACATTTCTTTAGGGTTTTAATTAATGCATTAGCTACATGATAAGTTAATAACATTTTGTGTCACCATTCAACATTTAGCTATATGAAATAAATTGGCATTAATAGTTCCAACTTCCAAATATAATTGTTACATATTTTATCCACTCATTTTGTGCAGATTTTCGATTAGTTTTTTCCGTGCATGCTAACGATAATGTATTGGAACATCTTCCTTATAATATAGGTTGTGGACACTGTTGAAGACAAGGGACTTGAAGCTGTTGGATCATACTGTCCGTTGCTTGAGGAATTACGTGTTTTTCCCGCAGATCCATTTGAGGAAGGTGTTGCGCACGGTGTTACGGAAGCAGGGTTTGTTGCTGTCTCTGAAGGTTGCCCGAAGCTTCACTACGTCCTCTACTTTTGCCGTCAGATGACCAATGCTGCTGTTACTACTGTTGCACAAAACTGTCCTGATTTCACTCATTTCCGCCTCTGCATCATGAACCCTGGTCAGGCAGATTACCTGACAGATGAACCTATGGATGAAGCCTTCGGAGCAGTTGTTAGGAACTGCCCTAGACTCCAGAGGCTTGCTGTATCAGGTCTTCTGACTGACCTCACATTTGAGTATATAGGCAAGTATGCGAAAAACTTGGAAACGCTTTCGGTGGCTTTTGCCGGAAACAGTGATTGGGGGATGCAGTGTGTTCTAGATGGATGTCCAAAGCTGAGAAAACTCGAGATAAGGGACTGTCCATTTGGCAATGCAGCACTTTTGTCGTGTATGGGGAAGTATGAGTCGATGAGGTCACTTTGGATGTCAGATTGCAACGTGACGATGAATGGATGTAGATTGTTGGCACAAGAAAGGCCTTGGTTGAATGTTGAAGTGATTAAGGAAGAAGGAAGCGATGCTAGTGAGGCTGAAAGACTTTATGTTTATCGTTCTCTTGCCGGGCCAAGAAAGGATGCACCTCCATTTGTTCTCACTCTCTAAACTGCCTTTTTAGTCCTACTTTGAAGCTCAAAAATGTCCTTGGTAATGTCTCTCTCTTTTTCTTTCTCACAAATAGATAGGTATGAACTCACATTGAAATATGCATGACATCTGATAACCACTTCACAACTACCCCATTAATTAGAAATATAAGTGACACGAGCTTTTGTTTTTCAATTGTATGATGCTACTCCTTAGAAGCCAAATTAATTGGTATAAAAATAATGGCCTTGGTGTCTAGTGGCAACATCACTTTTTTTGGGTCAACTATTTCATCATTGTGTAGTGTATGCTTCTATGAGTTAATTACTAAAGTCATATCATGCATTATCCACTTTTTCAAGTGCATAACTAGGATCGTAAATGAACTGAGCTATTCGTGAACTATTCATGAGCTGAGCCTAGAAAACAATAGAAGGGGATGTAGTCACCTTCTATTACTAGTTTTGAGCCATAGAAGGGGAGTTAATCGCCATCTAATCTCGTGCTTAATAATTTTGTTTTGCAGCCTTATAGCGCATATGGCAAAGCGTGCATAGTGATAATGAAGCTTCAATTATATGGAAGGTAGAAAGAAGAAAGATGGGGGATTTTGCAAGATTAAAACTTTAATCATGTATCAAATACTTGAAATGTAGCCATAGATTGTTGATGTCTTGGTACATCAATGCTAAGGATAAGAAAGGCCAGCAAGAGAGACACAATAATAAAGTAATCTTTTTGACATCAAATAATTGCAATGAACTTGCCTTCTTTAGACCAGCTGGGCCCACAAAATGTGAGCAATAATTGTGACCAATGTATCCAAATTAAATGACCTGATTTTTTTTGGTATTTGATTAGAGGCAATAAGTTATTTAATTTTCAGGGGATCATGCTAGAAGAATTTGATGGATGTACTTGCTTTAGCAAAGACATGTGTACTGTACTTATGGATATCTTTGGCCTTTTTGTTTGCATGCTCAAGACATTTTGTTTGTTGTGTTGAAATATGAATTCAGTAAAAGGCACCTTTCCTTTTTTATATTGGTGGGAATCATGGAAATGAATGAGTTATAAGAATGATAAATAAAGTGAATCATGCATGATTGGATAAATTGTGTTGCAGCCATTTTTGTTGACACATAAAGATAGAATTATTTGTCTTGTGGTAATCTACTGATTTCATGAAATAAAGAAAATTTACTGGCCTAGGTTAGTTTAGCTAACTGTGATTATTAGGTTTTTATAAAAAGATCTGAAATCTTATTTTTATTCTATGTATGAGTTGAGTTTTTTTATGCTTGAAAATTGAGTTTGGTGTGTCAATATAAATTGTAGGTGGTTGGAATCGGTGGATTTAAGTTTTAATATTGAGTTTAATTCATTATTATAAAATCAACTTATAAGATAAGAGTATCTCTCTTTAGTCTTTATAAAACTCATTTTAAAATCTTTATAAAACTCATTTAAAATCTAATTTTTATTTTACGTAGGATATGAGTTTTTTTTATTAGTGATTATAAGATTCATAACAAATGTGGCCGGATACCATAATGTCACAAACAGTCCTACGATTTCTGAAGAAAAAAAACAAACCTAATTTTTACTTTGTGAAAGTGTTTTCTATTTTAATTTTTTAAAATTTGTGTTTAGTTTATTTTGATAAGAGATTATTGAAGATAACCATTTTTATAGAAAGAATATGAAATACTAATTAATGAAGATACATTATCAAAAAATAATGAAAACGATATTTTGATGTTTTCATTACTTTTAAAAATATAGACACTTGTTCAATTCAAAAGTTTCTTACCTCTTTATTAATAAAAGTAAAATAAACACATATTTTAAAAAATGATATCGAAAAATGTTTTTATAAAGTAAACGACCATTTCTTATTTTCCTTTTCTTAAAATTGTACAAGTGTTATTTGTGTTAAAAGAAAGTATACTTTTAGTTTTAATTTTGACAATTTCTATGGTACTTTTAAAAAAGAAGAGTGTATCGACACTCTTAATTTTTTAACTAATAAGTGTGTTACTTTTTTTCCACGTCAACATCTATATATTATATATTAAGTAGACTAAATTATTTGTAATACATTTCTCTGTTGAGTTTAATCCCCTTAAATTTAATAAATTATTTTCTTTTCTTTTTTTTTTTTGTATTTTAATTAAAATTAAAATTATTATCAACCTAGACGTGCAGAGCTTCTTCCCTTTCTCTCGCGAAACGACTCCACCATTAAAGGAAATCGTTCTCCTCCGTTGTGAGAAAAACTCTTCACCGTTCTTCCTCTACCGCGAGAAGATCCCTCCTTTATCTCATGTCCATTCGCTCGTGTTTATGTCACGGTCGTCTTGATGCCATCGACCACACATCATTGTTTTCAGGTTCGACTTTCATTCTTAATGAACTTTTCGTCTTTGATTCTTAATGTATAATAGAGGAGAGAGACAGTAAAAAAACGAAAAAATTGGTAAAGAACGTCGTAGAGACGGTGCGGTGGAAAAAATAAATTTAATTATTAAATATTATTTATTTTAAAATAGAACAAAAATTTAAAATTTAAAAATTTGATGATACTAAAGTTAAAATATGATAATTTAATTAGATAGTACAAAAACAAAACACATTAATTTTCATTTGTATCATAGATATCCTCTAATATTTACTCTTGAGTACTAAATACTAATAAAGATTTTCTTTCTGTCCGTTGTCAAATTATATTCTTCTTACCTTTTGTTTTATTGTATTTATTCTGATTTTTCTTAATTCAGCATAGGATGTTGGCCTACGCAACTCATCACTGGCATCAACTATAAATTTGATCGAACAAAATGGAAGGGATATTGTACTATGTAGCGCAGTGGAATAAAGTTGCTATTCAAATATTGGGATATCTCCAAAAAAGTTAAATTATTTTATTCCATTTTATTTTATCCCATAATTTTTCATCACCTTTAAACATTGGATAGGGAATGCGTGTAGAGATATATAAGATCTAAAGTTAGATAGTGTTGATGTTTGCGGCCTAAAAAGTATGAGGAGATTACTTTTCACATTTAAAGACCATTACAGTCAAATTAATTAAGCTAACATAAGGGTAATTCTCATTGCTAATAAGGATAGAACTCTAAAAGTAAAGTCAACCAATTCATTAACTACATTAGAAGACATTGAACGTGTATAGAACTTTAGGGGCAACAAGCCAATTTCCAAATCGTCTTACAACTTATTCAATTACACATAATTTCTTTGACTTCTTCACGCACGGTTCAACCATAAGTGGTCTTAAAAATATCCAACTTAACCCTATGACCTTAAACCAATTGAAAAATGAAGAGCATCCAGAAAAAGGATTGAGCCACAAGGGTTTATGCACACTCTATGGTTTTCCATATAAATGTTTTCAGGAGCATTTTTACAAACAACTTAAGAGCATCATTTGCCAATGAGAAGAAGAGGGAGAATAGGCCTCAAGACAGAGTCATAGTTCACGCAGGAGAACCAACAATGTGGAATATCTAAAATATTAAAATAAAGAGTGAAATGTAAATATGTTTTTACGGTGACAATTTTTCCCATTTCATACAATAAAATTCAAATACAGTATTGTGGATCTAATTAGGTATCACTGTAAAACTGATTTACATTGAAATTGAATATCTTTTAAACTCTAAAATAAATTATAAGTTTTATCGATTTTTGAAATTTAAATTTGGAATTTCCAAAAAATTTAATTCTAAAATTCTGATATAATAAAATTTGGAACAACATAATTCAACATTTAAATTAAAAAACTATTTAAACATTTTAATTCTATAATTAAACTTTTAGAACTCACAATTTCAAAGAGTTTTAAATTTAAATTTTAGAAGCAAGACATAACATTAAAAAAGTGACGAGTGGTTAAGCTTTTGTAATATCAGGGATTTTTTGAAGGAAAAAATTTTTAGAAAAAGGATGGATTGTGTGCTTAGTAAAAATGAGTGGTGTAAAAGTAGTTCTAAGAAAATTTTACACCATATTCCACGTATATACTTGTAACCCCACATTTTAATAAATAATAAAAAATCAATTTTACCATTTTTTTCAAAAAACATATCTCGAACATTGTATTTTTCATATAGACTTGTGTTCCAAATTTTTTTAAAAAAATCGCAAATTTTACAGTATAGATTTTTGTTCGAATTTTTTTAAAAAAATATTTTGTTTAAATTATCTAGAAACATTTGTGTTGCAGAATTTTTTTAAAAAATAACATATTTGTATTCTTAAAAACTTGAAAAACAATTGTATTATGAATTTTTTTTCTTCCGCAAAACAAATGTGTTCTGATAGTGATAGTGACAACATCTATGTTTTAAAAAATTCAAATCTTAAAGTTTCTAGAATATAAATTAGAGATGGTGGAATATGATAATTTTTTGTTTTTGTTTTTCTTTTAAAAGAGTAAAATAAAAAATTTGTAAAAAATATGAGAAAATTTTACATCATACCCCTTTTATATATCTCTACTCCTACATCCTACTCAAACTATATATTTTACTCTTTAAAAAAATTTAAATGTAAAATAGGAATATAATGAAAAGAGTATGAAGAAAAAATGAGGAATATACCATTCACCCCCACATCTATACCTGTCACCCCCTCACGACACATAAAAATACAATTTTATCCTTTTAACAATTTATAATAAGTTTTAAAATTGATAGTCTCGGAAGTTTTAAATTTTCAAAAATTTGAAAAGTTTCGAAAGTTTTCAAATCTGGAAAGTTTCGAAAATTTCCAAATCTGGATAATTTCGAAAGTTTCCAAATCTGAAAATTTTCGAAATAAGTATTACATTTCGAAAAATTGGAAAGTTTCGAAATTTTCCAAATATCAGAATAATTCAAAACCGAAATAGAAAATTTCAAAATAATTCAAAACTTTCAAATAATTCAAAACCGAAATAGAAAATTTTAGAATTTTCGAAACTTTCAAATAATTCAAAACTTTCGAAATAGTAAAATTTCAAAACTTTTCATATTTGGAAAATTTCGAAACTTTCCAAATTTTCGAAACGTAATACTTATTTCAGAATAATTCAGATTTGGAAACTTTTGAAATTTTCCAGATTTGGAAATTTTCGAAACTTTCCAGATTTAGAACTTTCGAAACTTTCCAGATTACTTAATTTAGATTACTTGATTTCGAAAATTTAAGACTTTCGAAACAATCATTTTTAAAACTTATTACAAATTATTAAAAGGATAAAATTGTATTTTCATATGTTTTGAGGGGGTGGCAAGTATAGGTGTGGGGGTGGATGGCATAATCCTCAGAAAAAATTTCAGCGTAACGAAGGTCATGACCCATTTACTTATCCAAAATTGGGCCATTAGTATAAGCACACACACTCAAAACACCAAGCGTGGCCCGTACACGTCTATCAAGAATTGGGCTTAAGATGAAGTTATTTTTCTGGTTTCGTTTATATCCCCTAGATATATTATAAATTATATTATAAATCAAGTAATTATAAACCATATTTAAATAACAAAATCATCATCGTAAAATATTATTTTTTTTCCAAATTAACTAACAAATTATACAAGTAATTAAATAATTTAATATTTAAGAAAACTAATTTACATTACTGAATCAATAGTTTCAAATTTTTAAAAAATCACAAGTAATCAATTAATTCTATTATATTTGTTAGATAAGCTAAATAAATATTATATATATATATATATATATATATAAAATTTATTTTAAAAATTTTAATTAATGTTCTTTTTTATAGATAATTTTGAATAATAATTTACTAGATTATATAAAATGACAACACTATTTTTGTGATAAAATTATATATTTGATGAATTTTTTAATAAACAATTAGAGGGCAAAAACATCACATAGATATCTAGACATTTTAACAATTTTGGCACCCCTAGGCACCCACCTATCATTTGCAACATCCTAATTAATTGAATTAATTTTTAAATTTAATATCAATTTTTTTTAATTTATACTTATATTTTAATTTTTTAAATAAAATATTTTATAAGAGTAACTGAGTAAATTACTATATTTATCCTACCATTTTGGGTTAAATTTATTAACTTGAGAGATAAAATGATAGTATGTTGGAATAATTTATATCATATTGATTCATCAAACACTAAATTGAGACAAAATATAATAGTTATATTATATCATGTCTCTTATCCTATCCACCAAACAAACATAATTATCTTATTACTATTTAGTTTAATTTCATTTTGAAGAATTAAGTAATAATCACTAATAAGATTAGACTAAATAATAGCACTAATAAGATTAAACTTGTTGGAAACATGGTGTTTCAGGAGACTGACGTCCAATAATTGAAAAGATTCAACATTGATTGACTAGTTGGAATGAACGCAATCGCTCAATTGAAGAGACAGCGACTTTGATCAATTCAGTGTTTTTATCTCTTTTTATAAGGTGCTAAAGAAAATCTTATCGACTTTGATCTCAATTCAACGAAACTTTCTTTAGAGAAGGTTGGGATACCATTTGTAAGCCTAAAGAAGGAGGACTAGGACTCAAATTTGAAATTGTTCAATGTAGCATTGCTATGTTAATAGAAGTGGTGGATGCTTAAGGATCAGGGAGCAATTTGGTATGATCTTCTCAACTTTCGTTATATGTCACCATCCAGATTTTTGAGTAGGAATGCACAAAGAATTGTAGACACAGTTGTTTGTGGGATCAAAGCTTTATCATGGCCTTGATTTATTGATAATTGTAGGTAGCTTAATATGTTTTTTTGGTGTTCTAATCATTTATCATGTTTGCAAAGTGACTAGTTCTCTCGTGTAAATGATTTGAACTATCTCTTATACTCCTTTTAATCCATTGTTTTTCCCAATAAAAAAAAATTTATTTCATATAGTTCTTCTCTTAGACTCCAAAAGTTGAGATGACAATACCAATCAAAAGTAACGTAATCTAAGAGCAAGAGGCATAATGCGATTATCTTTTAATTAAAATTTCAATTATATGTATGTTTGGTGTCACATTAAAATTGGCAAACTCTTCTAAAAAAAATAAAATTACAAAAAGTATATTTTGTCGATGTTAACTCTGAAAAAGCAAACATGCAAAGAGAGTACTGGACCATTTGATTCCCTAGTCGCTACCATTGTCTCTCTATTTTTGGGTCACACCCTACCATTGTAGTTGTATTATTATTCACAGAGAATCATCAACATTCTACTGTTACTGTGGACAAGTGCTAATGCTATTATGAAATTTAAAATATTAGCCACAAATAATGTAAGACAAAGTTTAACATCTAAATATAGAAATTTTATATTGAAAAATATTAAAAATTTCATATTTAACTTTTAAAAAGTCAAAATTTATTTATTTTAATATAAAAAAAATTATTTTTATATTTTTAATAATATAACATTATCCTTCTTGCTGCTGCAAATAGTAATTAATTTGATAAATTGGAAAACACATAATAATAAGATAAATGTTGGGTATTGTGCTCTATGAATGTGTGGCCATATTGCTTTATTTATGACTAGATTAGATACATCTTCATAAACATTCATCTAATTAAAAATGAGCTGTCAAGAAACAACAACAATTTTCCAATTATTTTTATTATGTTAATACAATGCTGTATCTGCACATGGAAAAATTGATTGGAATGTAGTGCTTTTTATATAGTTTAAGTCTATCTTCGGTTACACTTTTGGCCATACAAAATTAATTATTGAGTTTTAAAATTAAATTTGCCATGATTGTTTCAAGTAAAATTAATATTGTCTTTAGAATCGATTTTAATTTAAAGTTAAAATTGTATTTGTTGTCTGTAGAATTAATTTTTAATTTTTGATTTATTCCTCAAGTCACTTTGGTGTAAATGCATTTAAATATAACTTATTTATCATTTAATTCACTTTTAATTATAATTAATTAAAAATCATTTTTTGTCACTACCAACCAAACAAACCAAGACTTAAGTACAATTTTCAATTATAGTTACATACTTCCTCCTATCCTATTTATAAAGAAAAGAGTTAATAAAAATTGATATTTAATCCAAATAATTTTTATTAAGACAGTTATACTTATGAAAAATAAGAACGGATAGAGAGCATTTATGAGAAGGGAACTCAGCTTGGTGACTGTTGATAGGTTGGTGGTTTTCGTTGTTGGGTTAGGTGCTCTACAGTCTACACATAGGTTTCTTTTTCCTTTATATGATATAGTGCTTTGTATGATGTTATAGTGTTGTTTATGGATCTTGCATTTTTGGATTGATGGTAAACGACTAGGGATCCATGAACTTTGATTAAATCAGTTACAATATATCTCTTTTCAATTGTTGTCAAATGTATGATATAAAAAAGAGTAAATAATTATTATTATTTATTTTAAATATATGATGTGTTGTTATTATAATATATGAATTTATTAAAATTATAAAATACTTTTTAAAAAATTATTACTAACTTTATAAATTAAATTGACTTGCAAAAGATTAAATTTACAAACTAAAGATATATTTAAAAACTAAAATAATTAATAAACAATACATTTAAATTTGTTTTTAGAAACTAAATACGGACGGACTATTGCTAACACAACCTAATAGATAGGTGTGTCTTTGATGTTAAGATTGAAAAAGTAGCTTTGAACTTTTGAATCTTTTGAATTTTAGTAAAAATTATATTTTGTAGTTTCTACAAAATGATAATATTGTCGTAATTTTGTCAAATTCACTTAAATACACTTAGATTAAATGTGTTTTTGGTTTGATAGAGTTTATGTTTTTATTTGTACAGATATACATGATATATTATATATAGAGAATATATTTAATTCTAAACTTTGATTGTTTAATCTATGTATAGAGATAAAATGTAATTAAAACACATATCATATCCTTAAACCTAAGTTTATACTCCCCAAAATATATTAAGACATATTATTACTGGTTGTTAAGTGGTGATCAAAATTGATATTTACTGAGTTGATTATGAAAATTTTATATTAGGTAAAAATGAACTGAACAATAAATTTAAGTGTAAAATTCATGTTTAAAGTCATCAAAAACTACAAATTGAAATTAAAATCAGTTCTAAAGATCAAATTAATATACTCAAGAGCGGTCAAATATATCAAAATGAATTTTATATATCTAAAATTATTTCCAATTCCTCCAAAATTAAAACAAATATATAATAACATTAATTCTGACTCCTTCAAAATTGAAACAAATATATAATAACATTAATTCTAACTCTTCAAAATTGAAAATAAGTTTAATGGATTCATTTTGCCTTAAAAAATGCAATCTTCACATATCTAAATGTTGATTAAAGAAAAAAGATTTATAAGCACTTTAACATGTGGTTTGATTACGGTTACAATGTCAGTTTTTAATTATGAAAAATCATATCCCCGTATGTCAAATACACACACAAACAAATAAATACTAGTATTGATCATAACCACCGTTTTAATTAAGCACTTTTCGTCAATGATTGTTTGCGATGCTTAAAACATGCATGCAGGTTCTGATTAATTCCATGAGTTGGCTCCATAATATCATTTCACTTCAATTCACAAGTTTCCATTCTCCAACTCCATTAGAAAACTATTATTAGTGATTTGAATAAAATCCTATTAATGCGATGTTCGGTAAGATGGCTATTTATATATTTATTATTTTGGTACAAAATATTTGGTAGAGCATACATGAACAAGTGAGTGAGTAATTATGATTTATAAGTGTTATATATATTGCCATATAATGTTTTTTATTTATTTTTTAAATATCTTTCTTAACTATCAACATATTTCCTCTTTTTTAATACCATTAATATTTGAGTATGAATTTGAATTCTTTTCTCTCATTTTTACAAGGTTCACTTTCTCTTTCTCACTTTATTTTCTTTTTATATTTATTTCTATCTCCCTTAATTTTATTTTGTTTATTAAAAAATATTTAAGAGAGTAAGATTAAGAGGAATAAAGAGAAGGAGAGAGATTGAGAAAAAATGAAGGAGATAATTCAAATTCATTTATATAAAAAATTCCTGTAACAAATATTTGACCTGTTTGTTATAGATTAAATAAAGTAATTTTTAACCTTTTCAAATTATATTTAGTATA
>JBBPBP010009779.1:12721532-12744047 GCA_037974735.1 Cicer chorassanicum | reverse complement strand
ATTTTTAATCCTTATAAATATATTATATTTTGTTATTAGTCAGTATAATTTTTTTTTTAATAATGGTCTCTCCAACATTTTCTATCAACAATTTTAGTCTCTAAACTTAAGTTAACTCATGCGTATCATTCAAAACTTTGAATGAATTATTTGCTGACATCTTTATAACATTATAAGAATTTTCCCTAAAAATATCTACATTTTTTAACAGAAGATCAATTAAATATAAATTTTTAAGCGCTGAAAATTTAAAAAGAAATCACATTTAATCAATTTGTTGTTAATTTTTTTTTTATTTTTGTAGGAACTTTTTTATATAATATTCTAGACATAAATACAAAAAACAATTAAAAAATTTAAACAATACACATGAAGAATTAATTTAAAAATATAGTCAAAATTGTTGACGAAAAACATTTGAGTGATCGTTGCTTGAATTTATTTTTCATAAAACAATTAAAAATATATAATATATTTACATAGACTAAAAGGTTATTTAACTTATAAATTAAACAAACCGGTAATCAAACAATTTTCAATACAGCTACGGTATATATAGGATTCCTCGGACCGCAATAAATCCCATTCCTAACTTTTAGTTGTCTTTAGGGAGGTTTTGCAAAGTGTTAGTGTGGCATCATCTTGTTTAGAATTTTGAGCAATTAATAACCAAATTAAACTTTGGGTTATGAAGGACCCATACATGATATCGGAGAGCCACATCATTTTCTTGAAGTATAAGTCGTGAAATAAAAGCACTCAAGCGAGCTAGTCCATAGCCATTATCACATTATATTTTTGCCAAAGTAGTAAAAAGGAGGGTGTGATCAACATTACTACACTTACTCTTTTTCCACTCTTTCTGTTTTTCTAGTTGTTGGAGTTGGACATCATGCTTGCTTCACGCATATGCCAAAAATAAGACAAGTAAATCACCTAAGGGAGTTAAGAAGAGAGAAAAAGAAGAAAAAATTATGACATTTTGTATTTTTCTTTTGACGAAAAATGAAGATGGATCAGTCTAATACTACACCTCCACTCCCAATTTTGAGTAAATTTTTTTCTCCCCATTTATAAAAAAAAAGTCACGACTTTTAAAATGTATTTATAATTTAAATAATTTTTTTTTTATCTTATTTAATGTTTGTCTTTTAAATATTAATAAATAGATTTAATACCTCATACTTTTCTATAAAAAATATATTTATAATATTATTTAAAAAAGTAATCATAATAAATTAATTAATTGATATTGATATTTCTTTATTTTTATATTAACTAGCTATCAGTATTAGTGACACATAGAGATGCACTAAAGATTTTGAATCGTGTCACTTGAAGATCGATAAAGAATTTGAAATGTTATTACTTGGACTACATCATTGAATTTTGGTTTACTCGATAAAGAATTCACTTATACTCTACAAGAACATGAGTTTAACTTCCGCATTCAGAATCTTCATTGATAAATAATATGTAAGTACACAAAGTGAGTTGATTGAGAGAGAACTATCCATTCTCTAAAAATTAGGGTTCAATAGATTTTAACTTGATAGAGTTGAGTCTCCCTTCTTATAGGGGTCTCTCATTCGCCATCATAGTTTTTTTTCCTCCATAATGGAGGTTGTTTCCTCCCCTATAGAGTAACTTCTCTCACCTTTGTGAGTTTTTCTTCCATTTTACATCTTCATCTTCATTGTGTTCTTCCTTTCTATCACCAGCAACCTACATCATTGTCTCTCTTCCCTTCACCAACAAATATCGTGTCATCTCTGCACAACCCAAGTTTTTCGATGAGCTCTTAGATATGCACTCAACTTCACCAACCAACGATTTAGAGCTAGGTGGTCATGTAAAACGGCCTCCATCAGAGCCACCGCCAATGGGAAAAAAAGAAATTTCCAAGATCTTGTGTTTATGGTTCTCTGATTATTATGGCTTATTATAATATGAATATGGTGAGAGAGTTAAATCTTGACCATACAACTATATATTGCTGATAATATTAGAAGAAAAAGTCATGTGATGGTCATGTGTCAATTAAATAACTCTTAATCATGACCATCCATATATGATTGTACGATCAATATTAAACTATCTTATTATAAAAATTTTCTCATTTGATATATATATATATATATATATATATATATATATATATATATATATATATATAAATGCGTGTGCGAGGTGGGTACTATAATATCTGCATACTCATTCAATTTTGCTCTCGTTCTCATATTTATATTTATTATGCGAAATTTCACCTTACCCACTATGAATCTTTTTTGGAGGTATTTACTAAATTTAAATCTAATTGTCGTCCATAATTTCATCTACATGCTATAAAAATGCGTTTTGATCTCAATTTTATCACGCGATCCTTGGCGTTTTCTTCAAACAAAAATTGATTGCTTAAAAGGACAATAATATAAACTACTTTTATAAAAACCCATGAATTATCTATGATAGATGGAATGATTATATGACCCTGTTTTATACACATTTAATAAAAAATCTATATAGCCCTCTCAAGCAAACTCCATTAGTATTTTTTTCCATCTTGCCCCGTCACAGGAATTTGATGATGAACATAATATATTATTTTATATATATTTTTTCTCTCTTGAAAGCTAAGACATTTTAAGACTTTTCTACAAAATCCTGAATTTCGCTTCTTCCCTACTCAAAGGTAAGCATTTATATATGAACGAATGACATTTAGCACCTAACATATAAAAAAAGTAGGAAAAAAAACAAAACAAAAATAGCACGGTACTTGTTGGAATCAAATGAAGTTAGGCAATAATAATAAACCCTGTTTAATTCAATAGTAAATTTGAGACCAAACTAATGAAAGTGATCATTTGTTTCACGGGTGGACAACTAAAATTGAATTATATAATCTGGATTAATTTTGCATGATATAAAGTGACTTAGGATTATATCAACAACAAAAAAAGTGATATATATTTTGTTACATATATGCAAGATATATACTGGATGGTGACCCCTGAATTGAGGCATGTGCAAACTGCAAATTGCAATTATACTGCATGGAATTGGGGAGCAATATATAACTCATTTTGTGGCCCAACCACTAGCAGGTTGGTCCTATGATAAAAAATTACTTAGCTTGTTTTTCAAATAAAATAAACCTTAGCTTGGTAAAAGAACAGGCAGAATTGCCTTAGATTATATTATAGTATTATATTAGATTTAGAACTAATAGTCTTAAAAGGTTTGGTCTAAAGCACATTATTATTTGTGGTCACATTACATAAAATAAGAATCTGTGACTAGCAAAATAATGGGGTATCTTGACCTTTAATCAAACAGTTTATATAAAAAATTAGACACCAAATGACATGATGGGTCATTCAATTTTGTTTTTGGCTTAGTACTAGGCTAGCATCTTATTTGTCTCATATGAAGGTTAAAGAAAAATTCACCTTCACCATCTTTACCCCTCAATTTTCCCTTGGTTTGGATGGTCAATATTTTGATGCTTTTATTCGGGATTGTCATGACACACATAACTTTTATCTTTTGCTTTCATCCCTCTGCCTCTAGCTATTACATTTACCATTGGGACCTTCTATTCATGATCTATCTTGTGAACTTTGCTTTGTTTTGTCCCTTGAAAGTTGAAACCCAACACACTTTTTAAATATTCCAATTATCCTACATTCACATGATTGAAATATTGCTGATTGTTTCATCCAGATATAACGATTCAAAAATTAGCAAATTTTTATTTTTATTTTATAATTCAAAATATCAAATTTAAATTTATAACGTTTGATTTTTAAACAAACGATCATCTATATTTCAACTGGGTAAATGTTGAGAAATCCGTGACTATAAAAATTTTAAGTGTCACTTTTAAGATGTTGGCACTATTTTGATTTGAAGCTAATCCAGCGGCTAAGATTTTATTGCAAAATATTATTTGGTGGAATTGCATTCATGGTAGTGCTTTCCCCTTTGGCTTTTATTGGACTCTTGGTTACTATACATTTACAACCCACAAAAAAAGTGTTGGAAAAGAAAAGAAAGCAACTTTCTCTCAATTAGTTATGTGATTCACTTCCCACTATTACTTCTTATTATTCAAAAGGTCATTGCTTGCTCAAGGCATCTAACAAAGGATTTCACATGGTGGGGGTATTTGTATGTGTCATTTCTATTCCAAGGCCATTGAAAACTACCTTTTTTTTTTAATTTTTGTCACGTAATTAAAGCTATGTCCTTATTAATATGTGGTCCATCTGAATTTCATTTAGTCTCAAGAGCATCAATTCATTGATTAGTTAGTTTCTTGGGGGCTTCGATTTGATTTTCAGTTGGCCAGTTGCTAGCATTAAAACGACATGAAATATGAATATAAATTCTTCACATCCACTCCTCTTTTTTTATGGAAACAATACAATAGAAGTAGTTTCAGGATGGAGATGAATTATGATATGAAATGTGAATTGAGATAAAAAATAGTAAAGTCAATCAGTTACAATATTATCCATAATTTACTTTTAATTAATTTATAAAATAATTAAAATTTTACTATTCTCATATTTCATTGCAATATATTGGAATGGCCAAGTCCAAAAAATAGTCTAACCTCCGAAATCCTAGTTATGCATTATGCACATGCCGGTTAATTTAATTTAATTTAATTCATCATCACTAACTATTTGCCAATTATTAATTAAGACTTCAAATCCAAATCCAATTTTATAACTTGATTAACCTCTCCAATACTCCATCCCCAGCCGCGTGGGCGGTGATTAAATTTGAGATGAAGAAGCTAATCAAAACTCTAGAGGTTTAAGTTTCCGTGACGTGATTTAAGACCACTTTAATTAAACCAATTTTTTAATTAGACAAAGTAATTAAGAAAAGGTTATTACGCTAAAGCTACCAACTGCCGAGGAAGTTACTGCAATCTATGGATTCTGCTATAGAATGAGTAGAATATATAAAACTATAAAAGTACTAACAGTTAAGTAATAACTTATTCTCCTAAATAGTAGTATCCCTTGCTGCTACCTCACTTTTTTACATCCTTTTCTCTTCTATGTTCAAGTATTCTTATTTAGACTTCCTTTATATAAATAATTTCTTTATTTTAAAAAACATAAAAATAATAAATAGTTTTATACGAAATCATTCAATTTAATTCTTAAATTCTATAAAAAATCCTTTATTTTAATTGATATATTTTAGGGATTTCTTATTATATTTATATTGTTTAAAGACAAAATTATGTTGTATTTTCTTTAAGGCTAATAAGTGCCTTAATGGCTTTAGTACATTTGATAAACAACCAAAAAACATAAACAAAAACAAACTTTTAGTGAAAAAATATCACTTTTTATAATTACAAAATATAAATTACATAACTTTAAAAAAAATTCTACATTTAAATTTCAAAACACTTATTAACATTTTTTATTATTTATTTATTTCCCACATGTACATATTGAGAAAACAATGTTAATTTAATTATTTCTCACATGTATATATGAAGAAAACAATGTTAAGAAATTAAAACCAAGAGTTCCATCCAAATAAACACCACACATATCATTCTCTCTTGACCTCCATTGTTTCCCTTGAACACACACCTCACATGCCGCCTCCATCTTTTTTAAATGACACCCAACTTCCCTAACTTAACATCATCACTTGCACTTTTCACCGTTTGTAATTACACAATTGCACTAACAAACAAACAAATGCATCATACAACTGCACCCTTCAAAGAAAATTCCAAAAGGGCATTTCAGTAAATGCACAGGCTATAATCCAACTCTGTATCAACTGCCATAAGGATAAGCATAGATCTGCAGCAGCAACACCCTCTCTCACAAAAGATTGTTATTCAGATTCTAAACTAACCGAATCCAACGTTATCTCGCCGGAATATTCGTTACTTCTTCGTCGGAAATGGTTTTTCTGAGTTACCATTGAGAACAGAAATGGGTGATGAATTGTTCGTCGGAGAATACAAAATGGCGGGGGTACCCACCGGAGCTTCCCGACTCCGGCGAGCTGTGGAACTCATCTTCTCCCTGCTTACTCTATCTCTTTCGATCAGGGTCTTCACCGGAAAATGGCAACTCATTAGGAACAAGCTTGAAGAACTTCATTCGGGTTTAATCGCCGCCGAGAACTCCGATTCCGGTGAGAATCCGTCGCTTTCAAGGTTAGTAACTTCGATAGTTGTGACTGTAAAAGAGTGTCACGATCTGGGTCAGCGTTGCGTTGATGTCTCGTATAGCGGGAAGCTTTTGATGCAGAGCGATTTGGACGTAGCGTTCGCGAAACTCGATGGTCTCACGAAGAAGCTCTCTGAGATATACAAAACGGGTGTTTTAACAAATGGGTCTGCGCTCGTTGTTTCAAAACCGAGTCTTGGTGCTTCCAAAGAGGATATGAGGTTCTATGTGAGAGACCTTTTGACGAGGATGAAGATTGGTGATTTGGGGATGAAGAAACAAGCTTTGAGGAATCTTCTTGAGGTTGTGGTTGAAGATGAGAAGTATGTGAAGGTGATTGTTGTGGATGTGAGTGACGTTGTTCATGCGGTTGTTGGTTTTCTGGGTTGTGCTGAGGTGGAAATTCAAGAAGAGAGTACTAAGGTTGTTTCTGTGGTTGCTGGTTTTGATTCCTATAAAGGGGTTTTGATTAGTGCTGGTGTTATTGCTCCTTTAATTCGGGTTTTGGATTGTGGTAGTGAGTTCGGGAAGGTAGCGTCTGCGAGGTGTTTGATGAAATTAACTGAGAATTCGGACAATGCTTGGGCTGTTTCTGCTCATGGTGGTGTCACTGCCTTGTTGAATATTTGTGGGAATGGTAATTGTAATGGAGATTTGGTTGGTCCTGCTTGTGGGGTTTTGAGAAATCTTGTTGGTGTTGATGAAGTAAAGAGGTTTATGGTTGAGGAGGGTGCTGTGTCTACGTTTATCAGTCTTGTGAAATCAAAGGAGGAAGCGATTCAAGTGAATTCAATAGGGTTCATTCAGAATATTGCTTTTGGAGATGAATTGATTAGGCAAATGGTGATTAAAGAAGGTGGAATCCGCGCTTTGTTGCGTGTTTTGGATCCTAAATGGTCTTATTCTTCTAAAACAAAGGAAATAGCAATAAGGGCTATTGAGAGTTTGTGTTTTACTTCATCTAGTTCTGTAAGTATTTTGATGAATTATGGTTTTGTGGATCAGTTATTATATTATGTTCGAAATGGTGATGTTTCAATTCAAGAGTTGGCTTTGAAAGTTGCATTCAGATTGTGTGGAACATCAGAAGAAGCTAAGAAAGCAATGGGTGATTCTGGTTTTATGGCTGAATTTGTTAAGTTTCTGAATGCGAAATCGTTCGAAGTTCGTGAAATGGCAGCCGAGGCACTCTCTGGAATGGTCATGGTACCTAGAAATAGGAAAAGATTTGTGCAAGATGACCATAACATAGCACTGCTTCTGCAATTGCTTGATCCAGAAGAAGGAAATTCAGGTAACAAAAAGTTCTTAATCTCTATCTTAATGTCATTGACCAGTTGCAATAGTGCAAGGAAAAAAATTGTTAGTTCTGGATATGCAAAAAACATAGACAAACTTGCAGAAGCTGAAGTTTCTTCTGATGCTAAAAAACTTGTCAAGAAGCTATCCACAAACAGATTTCGCAATATGTTGAATGGAATCTGGCATTCATGAATGTAATTCATCAATTATTTTTCTCTTTTTTTTAACTGTATATTTACTTTAGTGTCTTACAAGTTTTGCTAATTTGTTTTCTTTTCCCCTCCTCAATGTGCTTTTCTGTTCTATTATTTCATTGGCCTTGCACATGACATGAGTAGTAGGGACACCATTATGTTGATTGTAATCAAATTTTAGTGATGATACCATAAAAACTTTGTTGTAGATTTTCTTGAGGATACTCTAGCATTGCTATTAGCTAAGGTAGATTGTACCAAGAAGGAAACAAACAAATTAATATAATATATATCAAAAGAGAACAAACAAAGAAGAACTTAATTACTAGTTACAGTTATTTATCCACCTACCTACCTTAGTTTTTGTTTGGAACTGTTTCAAAAATACTATTTTATAGTGCATGCATTTGTGAATATTGTGTGGTACCACATGGGGGAAGAAGACATCTACATCAATCCTTGGTAATCATGTGAGTTGTGTCAACATTGCTTTTTTATATCCAGCATTTATATAATAAAGCAGATAGTGATAGATGAAGTTTCCATCTGTATTGTTTTGTCTCTATGTAGAAGTTTGTACTTTGTTCTAGCTATTACTTCCTAGTTGTTCATTCATCAAGATTGTAAACATGACATCTGTACACATGATTGTTGTTCCAGAGATAAGAGCACAGAATGATCATTGATCGATCACACATAATTTACATTACCCTTACGTTTATTTTATCATGTTATTTAATGAATAATAATGTGGTGTGAAACTGTGAAAGTGCAAGTTCCTAAATATGGGAAACCTATCTTTCTTCTTGGTTGTGTGATGATGTAAAAAGTGTTGGCTCTCGTGTTCATTCATGTTGCGTGTATGCAACCAATGCTACGTGACTGTAGAATGGGAAACATGTGAATATGTTAATCAATTAGGGGAGCTTCTAATAGGGGCATGGAAGGCTCGGGAAACTCGTGTCATCAAACAATTTCCATGTTTCCTAAGTTTATTACTTCATTAATCGATGTCTTGAAATGCTAGCATCTGGCTCAATGTTCAAGCTTCAATTGGTGTCTTTGATTCCCTAACCAACATTTGTTTCGATTTGTCCTCTTAAGTACACATATGACCATTTGTGTATACTAGATCTCTTACAACAATTGTACGGTTCAGTAGTTGTCTAGAACTCTAAATATAACGGTCTATGCAGCTGCAACCACTACAGTGCATCACTTTCCTACTTAGTGTTTTTTTTACTATAGTAAGGATGCTAAGAAAAACAAGATAAATTAAGGGGAAAAGTTAGTTGTTTTCTGTTGAACGGTTGAGTTACGATAGTTGCAAATTATGGTCTGCAAGACTATGGAGGTTTTTTTTCTTTGACATTGATAATTGTTTTTAGGCGAAAACAATTTTTTAACAAAGTGACTTCGCTTGGAAGTGTTACCTTAACACAATTGAGTGCATAAAAAAATTACTTCTTCGGTTACACCAAACATTCAAAGTTAAGTTTTTGGTATTTTTTAATGCAGTGACGCAAACAACAAAGATATACTTTTTCTATTTTTTTGTTCCGACGCAAAGTTATATTTTTTGTTTATCGGACAACAAAGATATACTACTAATTCAATATTATATAAGTTACAAAATTTATGTAGTTACTTAACAAAGAAATAAATTATGAATAAAAAGAGTAAAATTAAAAGAAAAAAAAGTTTGACCAAAACACGGTATCTTCTTTATATGTAAGTATAAATATTTATAAAATTTATTTATTTTAAATTAGATAAATAAAGATAATATTATAATAAATGAAATAATTTAAATGAAGGGTAAAAAAAAAACTATTCTAAAATTGGGATATATCTTCAACCGACAAAAGGTATGGGTCGTGTAATTGAATGTGAAGAAAGGCTATGGTCTATGAGGTTTCTACTATGCACCTCCACATCCCACTTGAAATTATATATTTGCTCTTTTTTAATATCTGTAAAACTCTCAAAAAAATTTAGTACTCATTTTTTCACTCCCTCTTTCGAAACTTTACAGAAATTACTCCATCATTTGAAAGTTTATAAATTTTTGAAATATAAAAAGTAAGTAATTTTTCATAATTTCGAAACAATTATTTTTAAAATTTTCGAACTTTTAGAACAACATTAAAGTTTCGAAATAAGTTTTTTTTTTCCAGATTTTCGAAAGTTTCCATCAATATCAAACTTTCGAAATGTTAATTTCCAGTTTTTTTCAAAACTTTCGAAACATTGAAATGTTCGAAACAGTAAATCTTCGAAACGTTTAAAATTAAAAAATGAAAAGTTTGTCAATTAAAAAAATGGAAAGTTTATATAAATGAAAAAATATATAAATGGAAAGTTTATATAGATGAAAAATATATAAATGAAAAGTTTATATCAAAAATTAAAAACACTCAGATCTAGGCCAAACCTTTAGTAAATTGTTAATTTCGAAAGTTTCTAAGAGTTCTAAAGTTTCGAAATTTCTGTGAAGGTTCCATTTTGAAAATTTCAAAATCTTCGAAAGTTTGAAACTTTCATTTCGAAATTTTATAAAATGTTCGAAAGTTTCAACAATATCTGAAAAAATTTCATTTTGAAAGTTCAAAAAGTTCGAAAGTTTCAACAATTTTTGAAAAACTTCATTTCGAACATCTCATAATTTTGAACAATCTGAAAAAAATTTCATTTCGAAAATTTCAAAAAGTTCGAAAGTTTCAACAATTTCTGAAAAAAACTTCATTTCGTAGATTTCATAATTCGAAAGTTTGAACAATCTAAAAAATTTTCATTTCGAAAATTTAAAAATATTCGAAATAGAAAAGTAAGTATCATTCAAAATAGTAAAAAATGACAAAAATGTAATTTTATGTGGGATTGTGGAGGTGAGAGATTAAGGTGTGGAGGTGCATGGTATAAACCCCACGTTTAATGGATTGGACCACATTTTTCATGGCCTATATGTGATCCATGACTCGGCCCATATAACATGTATATGAAAGTTAATAAGATAATTAGACAAATAATCAATTTTTATAAAGTTCAACTACTCATTACATTTAAAAAAAAAAATTATAAAAGCAAACTTTATTTTATTATAATATGAATTGAATGGAACTTTGAATTATAGTTATGAGTTGAATGGAACATTGAATAGAAGGAAAACTTCATGTATTTTTTAAGTGATTGTGAGTTGTGACATTGTTGTATTTTATCCAATGGAAAGAGTCGAGCTAGTGATTCTGTGTAGTTCTTCGAATTACTTTGAAGAGCAGCATATCCAATAGCTTGTTTCGGGCCCAAGGAACGATTAAAAACTTTTTTTTTTTACATTGTTTATGGAGAATCTTAGAAGTAGCTGATACAACTAGAAGATACACACTCTAATGTATTCCCTACTAAAGTGATAAGCATTACGGTTTCCTTTTCAATATAAACATTAAATCAAAGAGTTTGATTTGCAGACATTGAAAGTGTAAAATATTTTACATTGTCAATGCATCAAATCAATTCATGTCCATTACTTTAAAGGTGGTTACAATACAAATCAAATATTTTTGAATATTAGATAATTGTGATTTTCTGTTAGTATAAAAATTATTTAACTCATAGTGTATATAAATTTAATCATAAATCAAATGTTATATTTGATAGAGATGAGTAGATAGAATGGTGGAGAAAATCTATTCAAAAATTTGTTATTTTCAAATATTCTATTTTATTGGGAAAGGATTCCTCCGTGTCCCAAGAGAGTCCGGCCCAATATCCCAACCCGTAATTTAGTAGGTAGAAGAAAAAGATTTTCTAAGATGCTACAAATATTTAAGCTTAATGTTAACAATTGAAGTGTAAGAAAAAATTTGATAGTAATATATTATAAGTTAATATGCAATGGTTTCAATAGGTACTGTCCCAAAAAATCCTCCTCTTATCTCCTCATCCAATCAACAGTAATATCTTTTTATCTTCTGTAGGGGTTCAAGTGGACATCTTTTATACAAATTTGTTGGTTCAACTACTTGTTCCTATTTGCAGTAGAGAGAGGTTATCAACTCTGTATAAGTCATGTATAATCAACATAAAATGCGACATGTGTATATAAGGTTGGTTTGTTTAAAATTTTAAAAAAGTGATTTTGATTTTATATTTTAAAAAATGATTTTTATGAAAATTTATTTAAGAATAGTAGAAATTTTTTAGATCATTTGTTATTAATTAAAGAAATTAATTTTAGCATTCAATAACTTAAATATTTATTATTGGGGATTTTAACATGATAAAAATTACATTTTAAAAAAAAATATATATTTTTAAAAATGATTTTTATAAAGAGTTTCTCAAAATAACTTTTCGTGTTAATCATTTTTTGAAATTTTATAATACAAAAAAAGTTATAGAAAATAGATAAAATACTTAAAATAAGATAAAATATTTAAATCAATTTTTTATTTGAAGTTTTATTTTTAAAGTTATAAAATATTTTTAAAAAAAAGATAAAATAGTTTTAAAAAAAGTTTTATAAAATATTTTAAAATTATAAAAAAAAAAGATAAAATATTATAAAATTTATTTTTTAAAAAAAACCTTAAACAAATATGTCCATAATTTTGATAAATGCTTACATGTGTTTCAAGGGCACATATTACTCAAACCAATATGTAAATATTGTCTTGAAATTAGTGTTTAATTCTTAAAAAGTTTAAAATTTATTTGAAAGTGGTGTATTTGTCTCAAAACATCTACATTGGTGGTTGCGATTCGCACATTCTTTTTTGTCTTTTTTCGTAACACACTTTCCCACGGGTTAAGCATTACTTTTTTCCCCAAAATACTTATGTCCAAAAGATTACTTGAAGTTAACTTTCGGAAAATATGAATACTCTGGAAATTGACATTGAAAAGATAATATTGTACCAAGATAAAATATAATTATGGAAAGTAAGACGTCATTATTTTGAAAAAAAAGAGGTGGGTGCATATAGTAAATAGGATGACTCATTTCATCCTCATTATGCTCATAAAATGTAAAATACATTATTATCAAATGTTTTATACTTTTTTTAAAACTTTATAGACTTAAGTTCTAAAATATAGAGATAATTTTATTTTTGCTCCATTCTATTATTTTTTATCTTACTATAATCAAAAATACTAACTTTTTGTTTGCTTTTTTATGTTGATAAGCCAATATTACTTGTTTACGATAATTGTATAAATATTTTTGTTTTTTTTTGCATGTCTAGTACTAGTGATAGGGGCAAGAATACGTGAATGCTACTTTGTACGATACAATTCATGTGTCGTATTGTACGTTTTTTTTGGACAAATATTGTAAGTTTTTTTTTTTGGACAAATATGCCAATGATCAAATGGGTCTACATTTAAATTTGCCTACTCATATATATTCTCTGATATTTTTGGTCAATTTACTAACTCATGTTAAAAACTCCAGCAATTATCATATGGTATAAACCTTTTCTTTTCTTAATATATGGCCAAGACTTGATGGGAATGTGAACATAGAAGTTTATTTAATTAACCACTACATGTGCTTTCATATTTTACGGTACTTTATGATGGTAAGTATATCGTAGCTGTTTTCGCTTCACTTACAAGTCTTTAATTATAAACAAAAATCGCAACAATTCTTTAACAAAAATCGTAACAATTTTTAACTTTGTATTATGAACGTGTGACATAAAGCTGTATTTTCGTATAATAGTAGTCATATAATATAATAGCACTAGGTGTAATATTGTCAACAAGAAAAATAATAGACATTATCATGTCCATAGATTTTTATGTCTTTCAAATCTTACTTACTAATCCATATATGCAAATGTTGGATATTGGGCTCCCTTCCTATGTGGAGAAAAGCCCAAATATTGTAGTCCATGTGTCTCACTTATTTAAGTGGAGAGTGGTCTAATTAGGGTTAAATGAGAGAAACTATTTTGAGAGAAAAGGCAACCACCAAAAGAGAAAAGACAAGAGTAAATCATATTCCCGATTTTGTTAAATCAGTCTCAGAAAAACATTCGTTAACCGTTGGATCGGGCTGAAATTTGGACAGTAGGTTTGCAACATTCAGGGCTTCATTTTCAACGGTCGGATCGGCGAAACGACATCTGGAGTGGGAGGAAACGAGCTCGCACAGTAGCAGGTTTTTAGATGTTTTACTTCTTTTTGCTTTTCATTTGTAACCTTTAGTGCTTTGTTATTTTGGGTGGTTGTAGACACATTTGGTGCATCTTTTTGAGACTCTCTTGTACCCTTATTTGATTATAGCGGAGCTATTTCTTTGGTCTGCACGTGGTTTTTACCGTTACATTGAGGGGTTTTCCACGCTAAAATATCGGTGTTCTTTACGCTCTTTTATTTTGATTAATTTGTTGCCATATATTTGTTGTTGCTCCTCACGGGTTCTTGCAAGTTGGGAAAATTTTATATCTCTTGCGTATTACTTGTTATTGTGTTTCTGTGTTTATTCTCCATCAGCAAAATCCAATATACTCAATTCATATAGTCTCAATACTGATATTGTAGGGTGGTATTTGATCATTTGTCTTAGTATGTATGGATTGGTCGATCATTTTCAGCTTTGTCATTAATTCAATAATTTGTAATGATTTCGTGTTGAAAACCATAGTATGAAACTGCCCTTCTTAAGCTGGCATGTCCCACTGATGTCTAATTATCTGATGATATATAGGCTTATGGACCACATTAGAGTCTTATTATTGATATCACTTATCCTATTCTGTTAATACAATGTAACAAACTTTTATTTTTATTTTAATAAACTTTTATTTTTATTTTAATAGTATATTTCTTACGGAATGATGGTATTATTATGATTAATGCATTTATTTTACCAAGCCCTTCTCCAAAAACCCATTTCGTTAATATGAGATTCTTACAAATAAAGAGAGTATGTATGTATGAATATTTCATATTTAAAATGAAAAATCTTTTATTTATTAATTTTATATCTATTGTATTGTATATTAAACTTTTCGGTTCATCCTTCCCGAATAATCTTATATATTGACTGGCCAAAAATACTTATCATCAACAAATGTAAAAAAATTGGCATCCATAAGCCATTTTTTACATCACGGCCAAATTCTTCGTGCATCATAACTCAAGACCATTCACATGTAAATTGTAATATTAACCGGCTGCCAAAACTTGATCGCTTTGTTTAAGATTTTGAACCTATTAGTGTTCAAATATATATTTAGCATTTTGTTTCAACATATTCATTAAAATTGCTTGGTCATTTAAGTTTTCATTTCATCATACTTTTACCATATTGGATAATTTTGTTTATCAATACTTAAAAGTGAGATACACTTAGCTTGTATATACGTCTTCATGACAAAAAAATGATAACCTCACAGTATCACCAACTTAAAATTCATCAAAAAATGATGAATTAAAAATGTACGTGTATAAATTATTAAGGTTTCACTCATGAGTGACTATTAAAATTATATTCTTACAAAAGTATCATTCAAATCTCAAATTATAACGGAATAATCCACATATTCAAATATACACATTTAATATAATTATTTTTCAATGATCACTAAGAGAGACCAAAAGTCCTCATTTAAGTTTTTCGTAAAACACCGCAGATAGAGAATTCAATATTGTGGTACAATGTGTCTATTATACCAGTAAAAAATTGAATGAGGAGAGAATAAAAGTTTAATGTTATTAGATTATTAAACTCATTGTGTGCCCCATTCATTGTTTAACCACATAAGACACGTTTTTCAAACATCCACTATAATAATTACTTTCTTCTTGTATGTTGGCGTATAAATAAATATTATTCCTCCTTCTCATGTATAGGAAATGGGTAACCACTATTTTAGGTCATGAAAGAAAAAAATATTGTCATTTTGGTTTTTAACTAAGCAAAAAATCAAAATTAGTTGTTAAATCATCAAAATGTCAATCGATTTAATTATAAATTATTTTGACAATTTAATATATATTTTATGGACTTATAATTTTTAGGATTATTTTGACGGTTCAAAGATAAATTTAAATTATTTGTTGAGTAGAAAACCAAAATGAAATATCTTTTACATTCATGGATTACAATAGTGATTTACCTATAACAATTAACAAATAGACTACACCATCCTTTTTAAAATGTCATAATTTGAAATTTCAGCATCAAATTTTGTCCCAACCATCCAACCAGTCACTCACCTGATTTGAATTGTGCCGAGATGATTTAAAATTGCGCAATAATAGTTTTTTGTAATATGTGATTACATTTAAAATTTTAGAAAAGGCAAACAAATTCCCTAATTAAGGGCATATATATATAGTAAGCAATCAAATATATAAATTTTATTTAAAATTAGTGTATTTTGGTTTTAAAAGATTAAAAATACTTAAAATTTTAAACAAAGTGGTTTATTACTTCCTACACCTACTCTATATGTCTGTAAAAAAAGCTTTAATCATAATACACATGGAAACTTTTATTATTTTCTCTTGTCTTATAATGAGTAAGTCATTTAAATATTTTACATGTATTAAAAGTATATATATATATATTAAAAAAATATTACTTTTATCAAATTATTTTTGTTAAGTATTAATATATTATAATATTATAAATACGTGATAAACTATATTGTATTGAAAGTAATACTAATATTATTAATTAAAATATATAATTATAAAAAAAATATTTTAAAAATAAAAAAAATCATTTAATTTGAAACAATTGTTTTTAATAGTTTACTCTGAAACGGAATGAATATTATTAGTTTACTCATCAAATTGTTAGATTAGTCAAACAATTGATTTCAAGCATGATAGCATGTGAAAGTGCGGGTTTGAAGATGACACAGGTTGCTTTCTGTCATTTGGTGCCTGGATGAACGGAGATATATATATATATAGTTTCATTGAATGTACTTTTAATGTTATCAAGCGTCACTTCTTATGCATTATTGAATTTTTTATTTATTAAAAGAGCATTATTGTATCAATATGATTTTGATTATGATATCTACGGACTAAGATTTTTTCTAGCAAATATGGACTAAGACATTTGGAATATAATATAGAAGATAAAAAAATTAAAATTTAAGTAAACATTTGATGATCTAATAAGTTTTCCTTAATTTGATTAAAAAACAAAAGGATAGTTTTCTTTAAATTAAATAATATATACTATATATCATGAAATTTAAGATATTAATATCTCTATTTTCAGATGTGAATGAAACAATTTTAAATGACTATATATATATTAAATAATAAATTTATAGATTAAAGTAGAAACAAAAGTTATCAACAAATATTAAACATAGACCACTATTATAAGCAAAAATTAACTATTTATAAATCATTTAATACTATTATTTTCAATACACTCTTAATTTAATTCATAACATTGAATATTTATAATTATGTGTTTTACATTAAAAAGAGACAATTTAGTGAATTTAATTTGTGTTTTACATTGAATCTAAATAATTAATTATATTTAATTAATTTTCTTAATATCCATAACAATGATTTTTTTTTGTTTATAAACCATATTTTATACTAGTATTATTAATTTTCCATTTTCTTATGTTACGATGCATGGGTACGTTATCTCCACTTGCGAGTTTGGTAGTGAAGAAATGGAAAAAAGGCAACTTATCATAAATAAGCAACTTGGTGACTTGACTTTGATGATAGGAGCAGCAAGCAAGAGTTATGAATATGTTAAGTGATCACACATGGTAGTCAAATATTGTATTGAGAGAGTTATGACAAACTATGATGGAGGATTATTCAAATTCAATTTCGGTTTGATTTTAGAACTGTGCATTTGCGCGGGTTAAATTGAAGTTTCAATTTCAAAAAGGGGTAAGCTTAATTATTTTCGTCGGTTATGGGACCCTACACTAACGTTGTATGTTTACATTATACTGCTAATATTTATATGCTTCCCAACAATATTATGTAGAGTAAATTAATGCCCCATAATTAATATTTTGACTAAAAAAGACAGCTATTAATAGTAGTTGACTACAGTGTCAACGGCCATGTTGTACACATTACCTCGTTAATACCATTATTGATATACTAGGGTCTTAAATACTTCGTTGGTTTATGTCATTGGTTGTGTTGCCATCTTGGATTTTACTTTCTCAATTCTTAAACTTTTACATCTAATATTATATATAAACAAGATTAGTGAAATGTATTTAATCGCTAAATTTAAATAAAATATATTTGATTTTTAAAATCGAAAGAATGAAGGGAATATAGAGCATATTTTATATAGGGTTTCATATCAGAGTCGACGCTTACACGTGCAATAGACTACTGATAAACATACTACATGTTCCTAATTAGGGAGAACTCCATCATATACGGAATTTTGAAACAATTGTATTAATTTTTTTTTATTCTTATCACTCTAAACTTTTATATTTGCATCATATGTCCAAAATATTCAAGTATGAGGTTACTCCCATAATTTCACTATATGTATCTTTTCTTTTCTATATACATATTAAATCTAATTTCTCTCAACTCTTAACTTCTCTTCACACCCATCACTGCGAGTCTGTCACAACGGGGACAAGCGCCACCACCCACCCCGCCACTGATGTTGCATTTTCTTTTTTCTTTTTTCAATAGTTATCTTATCTCCACACCTGTCATGGGGGCTACAGGAGCCACCACCCCACCATTGATGGCTCACATTTTCATTTTTCTTTTTTCAATAATTATTTGTGTAGGCTTTTTCTCCAAATTCCAAAACCACAATGGTTACCCATCGTAAAAAAAGATTGATCGTTAAAGGTTAGAATCTTAAATCCTAATGGTAGGGCTTAGTGATTTACCAATTTCAGGAACTCATAGGTGTTAGGGTTTAATTTGATATTAGGGTTTTAGATTTTAGAAACCCATTATTGATTTTATGATTTACAATGCTACTGATAAATTGTTTGCATGTTACACGTATTACAAATAGATGTTTAATAAGTTTACTTGTGTTGTATTTTATAGTATAAATGCAAGGTTGATGGCGACGATCCATACGAGTGGCACATGTACTTAATTGTGTTGCAGCGTCTTTTTTTAGTTTATGGATGAATGTTTATTATTTATTTTATGAGGGATGATACTCGAAAATAAAAGATATTTGTGTTGATGAGTATAAAATGGTTGTCTAAACATCTCACATTTTAGGTATGTAAGTAATTAAATTTTATAAAAAAAAATATTCATGTTGAAAAAAATTGAAAAGGAATTATTATTAATTGTGACGAGTTGATGAAAACTAAATTATATAGGTCTACATGATAATTGTGGTTTGATAGACATGTCATAGTTGTAGTTTGCGTGGTTTAATAGACCTGACATTACATATATGTTAATAGATATGTTAATTAATATAGATATTGTGGTGTATGTAGTTGTAATTGTAAGCTATGTGTATTTTATGGGTCTAATTGTTTTTATGAGTAGAATTGTGGTTATTGTATTATATTATCAAAATGTATATTTGAGTCTGATACGCGAAGGTGACATGATATCTATATATTTTTTTTGTTATATGAATTACCTTAACTAACTAACGTATATAATTTAGATTGATATGGTAGAACCTCCGTGCATATAGATATAGGAAATAACATTTATTTTATTATTATTTTTTTAATTATTAAAATTGTATTTTTTATTAAAACTTAATTTTTTAGATTAAATTAGTGTTTTCAAAATTTTTAAGACCACCTCGTGTGATTAAATTAGTCATTTTTGTTGATGGGCAAATTCATATGGTATATATATTTATTTGTACGTAGATGTAAAGACTTTGTATTATCAAATGATTCTTGTCTAATTAAGAGTGTCTATTGAGATTAAATAAGCAACATATTTCAACATCTTAATATGAAAATAATGATTTGGACTTTGCCGTCCGTCATGCAAGTAGATAGATATTCTTATTTAAATACTTATCTCTTTTGAAGAACTTGATTGTCGTTTTTACACATGAATTAAGGAGATAAGATGGTTCACTATACAATTATTGCTTGATTAGGATTAGCCAATATCTAAACATGTAGAAAGTGACAAATGGGAATGTGCAAAAGATACTAACTCTGTCTATTCGCTTTTTTCGACAAAAATATCGAAAATTATAAAATTTTCAATGATGATCTGACAAGTCTATTAAATTATGGTCTTGTACGCTACGTTACAAAATTAATATGATTTGGTGTTATTTAAATTCAATTATTAACAGTTGAATAACATATTATTAATATATTTAATTTTTAATTTAATTAATTTTAATAGATTTTATAGGAATATATACATGAACAAATAAAAAAAAATATTGATAAAAAGATTTATAATATCAATACACATTCTGTTTTTTTTATTGTAATGTAAAATTTGTTTTAAACTAAATTTAAATGCAGTTTTAGTCCCCTATTTTAATTGATTCACAATTTTGGTCTCCTATTTCTAATTTCGTAATTTTCGTCCCCCTATTTTAATTGATGTGTAATTTTGGTCATTCTATTTCTAATTTTGCTATTTTAGTGTTTCTATTTTAACTGATTCGTAATTTTGGTCCCTCTATTTTTAATTTCTCAATTTGTGTCCCTTTATTTCGTAAAATTGAGACATTTTATAAATCTAATGGATCACATACTTTTTTAATAAAATTTAATGGATTACATTTAAAAAACATATATAACATTAAAAAATATTAGATATTTATTTTTAAAAGAAATTATTATAAAAAACTATTTAAAAAATAGTTTTTAATTATTTAAAACTAATTAATTCTAAAAATAGTTTTATTTATTATTTTTAAAAACTGATTTAAAAAATTTATTATTTTAAAAACATTTTTTGAATAACTTTTAATTATTATTTTTATTAATTAAATTAGAGGATGATTCAAATATAGTCTTAAATCTCTTCTTTAATAGATGAATGAAAAAAAAAAAAATTGGCTGCAGATAAACACATAAATTTTATTTAATAAAAATGTGGTATTAGAAAAATAGTAAAAAATGAGTGTTAGTATCAGTACTTATCGTTTTAATATTATTTGCAAGCAACAACGTCAAAACACCGTTTCCTAGACAAAGTCATGATGTGACGATGTCTAATGCCCAACACCATTTGTTTTCTGTTGTTTTGTAGTTCTCTGGTTTCTAGTTTATTATCACTCCTACTTTATGTTCTCATAATTAATTTATCGCGTTTACATGCATCACAATAATTTTGTCAACGGATTCGCCAATCACCATCCCTTCTCCTTCAAAAGAAATTCAAACAAACTGAAAAAAAATATTATCCGCCTTTATACAATAATTTTCGCATTTACAGAAAAAATCATCTCAAAATAATTGTAGTTTTCTAATTTCAATACAATTTTAATTTTATCCTCTAATTATACTACATGTGTCACTCTCACATTATTAATCTTACAAAAATAATTTAGTAAAATTATTTTTCTCTCTCTTTCATTTATCATATTTTCTTTATAAACTTGAATTCTCTCAAACTCTTAATACATGTGAAATGGTCACTTGGACTATCATATTTTGGGACAAATGAAGTACTATATTTAGATATTGTGTTTCAAAAATATTTTGAAAAAATTAATAATTTTTTAAAAACAAGAATTATGAGTTTTGATTTTTTATTTAAAAATAAGAAAACAAAAAACAGTTTTACAAAATCAAACATATCTTTTACTTTTTAATTTTTAAAAACAAACAATTTAAAAAAAAGAGAATTCAAACATGCTCTTTAGATATCATATTTATGATACAATGTATTTAGTCTCACATTGTGATTCTCTATTTAACAGTGGCACTGTCAGCAAAATGTTTGCATACTCCTCTCCTTGATTCAATTGTTGATGATTGTTGAATTTGGCAAGGAAAATATCATGGTGGATATTTAGTTCGAAGTACTTATCATTTTATCAATAAAATAATATAATAATATTCTATAAAAAATATAACAAAAAGAAAAAGCTAAAAGAAAAGGATTGGAAGGAAAAAATATGCCACAAAGGACATAAAGGTTACAAAACGATGGAAGCTTAAAGAGAAGTTTGTCTTCAATTAAAAAAGTCGTTGTTGTATATTATTGGAAGAATAATGGACAAACACAAAGGAAGCTTGTATGAAAGCTATTATCCATTTCGTTGTTCTTTTTTCCAACATTGGGATCGATTTCTTTTTCTTTTCGACTTTTGTTTTGTTCACCTTATTTCCAAGATGTTTCCTAACAGAATTTAATTTCTTTAACCTATACAGATTCTTGTTACTTTTCACTTTTGTTAAAGCATAGAGAAAATGCCCTCAACGTGATTCATGCATATGCCTTCTAAATCTATATATTAAATGGTTAAGAGACTCGCTCCTCACAGTAAATCTATATATTACTACTAATTGTTTTATTTTTGTTATAAATAACATATTTATATTATTTTAAAAATTAATTTAACTTATCTTTTAATTATTTACAGATTTAATTATACTCTTGGTTCTTGTAAATTTTAGTCCTTTTTTTTTTCGAACAATTTTAATCTATCTATTTTAAAAATCAATCAAATATGGTCCAATTATCAAATTAGGGTTTATGGATTTTTTTGGTTTTCAATCGAGAATTTTTTGGTTTTCAATTTAGGAATTTCTAAGTTTTTGTGATGAAGATGTTCTAAACTGTCTTTTGTTGGAATGGTAATTGGTTGATTAATGAATCTTTTACTTTTTTTGGTTGTT
>JBBPBP010009779.1:12696300-12715999 GCA_037974735.1 Cicer chorassanicum | reverse complement strand
AAAGTAATGAATTAATATGTCTGTTGTCCTTTAATTTGTCTGTTTTGCACTATTTTAATTCACCTTAATTTTGATCAAAAATAAAGAATACTTGTTGATTATGCATTTTTATACTAACTTTTCATCCCTATATATAGAAGTTTAAAAAACTAAGTAATTGGTTAATGAACATGAAGATCAATTATTTAAAAGAATACAAATTTAAATATTGAATTATAAATTGTTAGAGTCTTATTCTTTTGGAAACCTGAGAGTTAAAGTATATATATAAAACAAGAAATTTTAAAAAAAATTACAAGGATTGAAAAGAATTTTAGTTGTATTAATTTTTTGACAATAAATATTGTTTTTCTTTTTATTTTTATGTTTATATGTGAAGGGATGATTAGTGAATAATATTTTTATAATATTAATTGCTGGTTTTTGAAAAGTTGTAAATTAGAGATGTTTTAGAAAAAGAAATAATTAATAATAAATTAATAAATGTAAAAAAAATAATAAAATTGATAATTATTGTACAGGCTTTTTAAAATTTTCATTCCTGCTTAATATGGTATTTTTTAAAAATTATTATTTATAATGTATGTGGTAACTAGTTCTTTGCTTTTTTTGTGTGTTTAATTGAAAGTAAACTCTTTCCCTATAAAGTATACTGACTCATAGACTTATATAGTAAGCTATTACAAAAAATTAATGGCATTAATTGAATTAATGAGTATTTTATTTTTTTCTGAAAGTGGTGACGTAATTAATCGGTGGGTAGCGTGGATTTTGATTTTTTCCACTTTAGTATTTGATTTGATCTTTGCGTTCTGAAACTTTTGACTTGTTTGGTTGCGGTGAAAAAAAACGAATCTTGGCCTTATTGTTCTTTTCGCTATCATAGACGTAGTTTGAGTGTGATCGATCGCTTGATTTGAACACAATTTGATAGTTTGGCACTTTGCTCTCACTAATTTTAAAATTATTTAGTGCCATAATTATTGTGCCCCGTTTTTCTTTCCATGTGATGATATGCATCATTTTCCACATCCTTTGCATTTGAAAATTTAATTAATGATTCTTAATTGACTTTAAAAATTTATTAGGCTGTGCCACTGTACCTGTCTGAGATGGCTCCATACAGATATAGAGGAGCTTTGAACATTGGATTTCAATTATCAATTACAATTGGTATACTTGTGGCCAATGTGTTGAATTACTTTTTTGCCAAAATCAAAGGAGGTTGGGGATGGAGATTAAGTTTGGGTGGAGCTATGGTTCCTGCTCTTATAATAACTATTGGATCACTAGTCCTTCCAGACACCCCCAATTCTATGATTGAACGTGGTGATCGCGATGCTGCCAAAATTCAACTTAAGAAAATTCGTGGTGTTGAAGATGTTGATGAAGAGTTCAATGATCTTGTGGCTGCTAGTGAAGCTTCCATGCAAGTTGAACACCCTTGGAGGAACTTGTTGCAAAACAAATATAGACCTCAACTTACTATGGCTATATTGATTCCCTTCTTCCAACAATTTACTGGAATCAATGTTATTATGTTTTACGCACCTGTCCTCTTTAATTCTATTGGATTTAAGGACGATGCTTCTCTTATGTCTGCTGTCATCACTGGTGTTGTTAATGTTGTTGCTACTTGCGTCTCTATTTATGGTGTTGACAAGTGGGGTAGGAGAGCTCTTTTTCTTCAAGGTGGAACTCAAATGATCATATGCCAGGTACATTTCTTTTAATTTTCAATCTAAATAATATTGTTTGCATCAATTTCTGTTGACTCAACTTTCTCTTATATGTGTGTAGGCCGTAGTTGCAGCTGCTATTGGGGCCAAGTTTGGAGTTGATGGAAATCCTGGTGATTTACCAAAGTGGTATGCTATAGTAGTTGTGCTCTTCATTTGTATTTATGTAGCAGGATTTGCTTGGTCATGGGGTCCTCTAGGTTGGTTGGTGCCTAGTGAGATTTTTCCATTGGAGATTCGTTCCGCTGCTCAAAGTATCAATGTGTCGGTTAACATGCTCTTCACCTTCCTTGTTGCACAAGTTTTCTTGACAATGCTTTGTCACATGAAGTTTGGCTTGTTCATCTTCTTCGCGGCCTTTGTTGTGGTCATGACCATATTTATATACTTCATGCTGCCTGAAACTAAGGGAATACCAATTGAAGAGATGACTAGGGTTTGGAAATCACATCCATATTGGTCTAAATATGTGGAAAACGATGATGGTTATGGCAATGGTGTTGAGATGGGCAGGGGAGCTACTAAAAATGTGTAATTAGTCTTGGTTTTATATTATTTTTCTTAATAATAGTAATTAATCTTTAATTTTATTTTTTTTTGCTTGTGAAACATGCTATTGGTGCTAACATCGAGTATCAAATGTATGGAATTGCCCTTCAAAATTATGGGGTTATTTTTCTCATGTGTCTCTTGTTTCGTTGAGCAAACGTTGCACTCACAAAGTTTAAACATATAAATGCACATTTGAAATTTCGTGCTTCCATTTATACCTGTGGAACAGAGACATTAAATTGGCTTACTCAATATTCAGTCAAAGTTAAATCACTACCTATGCAGGATACGGCAAATGCTGTTATATTATTATATGTGCTAAAAAGTTAAAGGGTTTAATTAAGCAAAGTTGTTGTGCTATTGGTTAATCATTATGGAAGAGTGTTGTGTGAATGTGTTGGTTGATTGTAATAGTTTTTGCACTCTTAATTGTGGACACATCTTCTACTATCTTTTATTGATAATGAACTATGAATTTTGCCTTTGCAAAAATTAAATTCTCTCTATACGAACGAACGTATATTAGTTTAAATTGAAAACATTTTTATTGCTTTGACACTTAAAATATATACTTTTCGTTTTTTGTATGTAACTTGTCGCAATGTAGCCTTCACCGCAATTCCACCGAAGCTACAAACCGTAGCTTCACTCTGATCGCTAAGGTGTGAACGTGTTTTTAATCGGTGTTTTACTGAAAATATAAGGAATTATAAAAGTGAAAATGCAGAAACATGGTATAGAATTAGGTTATTTTAAATTTATATTTTTTTATTTAAAATTCTTTATTATATTCTATTTTGAAATTTATATATTAAATATTTTTTTATTTTATTTTATTTTTAAGAGATCGCATTCTGTGTAGATAAATGTGTAGATAAATTAGTCACTTAAATCTATTTTGTTATTAGATATAGAAGAAAAATAGGAAAAAGTTGTTTGTAGATAAATTAGCTACTTAAATCTATTTTGTTATTAGATATAGAAGAAAAATAGGAAAAAGTTGTTTGTATTTAATAATGTATTTTATTTTATTATTATTATTATTTTGATTTTATAAAAAACCTGCCTTAGTACTACTGCAACAACAAAAAAAAGCTCTTCACTTCGTCGCATCCCCAGGTTGCAATCAGTGAGGCTAAAAAGTAGGGATCTTCACTTCGTCGCATCCCCAGGTTGCAATCAGTGAGGCTAAAAAGTAGGGCAATCCCGTATTTTAATTTGAAAGTAGGACATTTTAATTAGTTTTTTGAAAAAATAGGATACATAGGTAAAAAGAGTCCAAACATGAGCGCAAGTCCCTGGGAGGTGTAAAGAGTCAAGCTTTTTAGTACAATTCTTCCCCCTTTAATTCTCTTCTTTTTTGTATACCGAGAAGATGATAAAAAAACTTGTAGGCAATTGCGATATACTAATTTTAAATTTGAAACATGATATCCAACCTAAAATTTAAGTTGATAATAAAATGAATGAAACAAAAATATAATAATGCAACTAACAAGTATGTAACATGTCTGATATCTTGATTCAGAATTTATGAACCAAATCATCCGTCAAAAAAAAAAACTCATGAACTAAATCTTGGGAGCCAAAATAGAGGAACCTATAAATTCAGTCACGGTCTTAGCAACAAAGCAAGGAGAAAAGCATGAGTATTAACACTTCTCCATTTATTTTGGGGATTTCTTTTATTCTATGTTCCTCAACTAAGTTTTATAAGAATATGTTTTGGATAAGATAGAATTTAAGAAATGGCATGAAGTTCATTTCTTCGATATTGGTCACTATCTATTATTCCCCCTTCTTATATGGGTAAACATAGGCCATCTTTCTTTTTTCAAAAAATAAAATAAAAATTTAAATCAATCTAAATAAAAATTGCAAATAAATAAATAAAATAATTAAAAAAAAGAACAATTAGAAAACACAAAATTGAATTATCACTAGTGTGAAACTAGGAAAAATTTTAAAAAGTAAAATTAATTGGTATAATAATAAATATTTATCTCATGTATGATTTATTCAAAAAAATATTGTTATATATTTACAATCTAAAAGAAGAAATGGAAAATAAAGTGAAGAAAAATTTGGACTTTTGCCGATTTTTGCATTCTAAATTAATAGTGTACGCATAATGTTTTTTTAATAAAATGTAAAAAATTATTATTGACAATCTAAAAGAAAAGAAAATTATGTATAAATATATATTTATTTTGACGTAATAAATATGACTTTTTGAGTTCATATTAAATGACATAAGTTAGATTTATATTTGTTTTTTATTTTACATATTTATATTTGTTTATCTCATAGTAAATTAGGTTTCACCAACACTCTTATCTATTGTAGGTTAATCCACTTAACTAATCAACTAATGCACTACTAGTACTTTATTTTTATTTTTAAAGTCTACTAGTACATTCTTAATAAAAGTATTTTAGTTAATCCATTTGAGCCAACCACTTGATCAATTATATTTCTTGACGACATATTGGAATGTCATTTTAGAAAAGGGTAGTCAAACTGGAAAAAACAAAGGATCTTACAAATATATATTTTTAAAAGCACATTTTAAGAATTCTAAAAGTATTATCAAAATTGTCATTTGCCACCATCCAAGCATCAAAATTATCCTTTGCATTCTTCAAGATACGTGTGAGACATTTTAAAGTCTCATCACCTACTTTCTTACAAAACAAATCAAATGCTTCTTTCTCAGTTAAACATTCCACTTTCAATTTGTTTTGAGCTTGCATTTTGGCGCATTTTTAAGTGGTTGATTGAGAGCAATTTGCATATTGTCAGCTTTAGCAAGCACTTCATTGAGCCTCTTAACTATTTTCTTTCCCAACTTGTTAGAAACACATAGTAATGATGAACATGTGAGATATATAGCGCAGCTACAAAGAATTTCAACTTTTTTTATAAAAACAACATGGAGTGAATTTTAGCCCTAAAATAAATTTTGAGATGAGACCTTTTTAAAGTTAATATATTATATCTCAATTCAAATTTATAAATTTAAAATCTAACACTATATTAAACCCTTGAATTAAAACATCCAACAATATCCTATTATTAAAATATTAAAAATTAATTAAAGATTAAAAATATATTCACTCATGAATCAAAAACTTATATTCACTTAAATAAAATAAAGAAAGCAAAAAAGGAAAGAAAAAAAGTAAAATGTTGTTTCAACTAATTTAATATGTGTATCAAGTGAGGATTTAAGCATTAAATTTAAATAGTTATTGAATCTTAATTTAAAAACGAATCATTCAAAAAAATTTAAACTTGAAACATGGTTGGAATGATTTTTCATCCAAATTTTATTTATCTTTTGATATAATTTTAAATTATTACAGTCTCATCATCATCGTGAAATCCGATTGTTAAACTAAAGCATTTTTACTGTATAATTCTATAAATAATAATTTTGGGTGTGTTTCCATTCGGCTTTTTTCTAAAACCAATGTAATTAAGATCTTTGGCTTTTAGTGCCTCTAGAGACTATTTCCATATTTAAGACGGTGTTCAACGGAGATGGAACTACACCCTTTTGGCATAAAGGAATTTCATTTCATCCAACATTAAAGGACATATTATACGACATACCAGGAAGGAAAAATAAAAAAGAGTATTATACGAAGTGTTAATTTCATCACCATAATGTTATAATGTTGGATCTTGTGTTTAGAGTATGTACGTAATGTTATAATGTTGGATCTTGTGTTTAGAGTATGTAAGTACCGACTCATGTATTGGGTTGTGTTGACAACTGCATGCATTTAGTTCTGAAAAAATAAATTTTATTATTGAATACACAAAAAATGAATGATATGATAAAGAAAAATGACATAGATAAAATTATGTTATAGATTATACCTTTATTATGTTTAAATATTTTTTAAATATGTGAGATATTATTATAATAGTCTTTAAATTTATATTTAAAAACAAATTTAAATATCTTTTATTAATTATTTTGATCTTTAAATCTGTCTTTAATTTATAAATTTAACCCTCATATATTTTCTAGTCATTTGAAAATGTGTTTGTAATTTTAATAATTTCAAACACTATAATAACATAACATTACACATTTTAGAAAAAATAATGATTATTTACTTTTTTTTTTTTTTTAGTATATAGAACCACTCGTATCCAAAGTTTCTGAGTCTATCCTTGAGGTATGTTTCATTTATAGCAATCTGTTGAGAAACTTTAGAGTTCTACTATTCCGATATTTGGAGTGTGTTAATTAGTGGCAATGAAAATGGTAAGAAGACATGAATACATTTACCCTTTCCCAACTTAATACATGTATATTTTTCTTAAACTTAAGTCCAGAGTTTTAAATCTAAATCTTTGTAGCTTCTTTTTACAAGAATCTCGATCATAAACATATAAATAGAATCATAGCAAAATAAATTGACAGCAAAACATTCATTAATCATTTGAGAACATGAACGAACCATTTCACATACATCTATCAAAATATTATTCCACAAACAAAAAAGCCTGAAAACATAATGTGACATATATCTACATAGAGGTGTCACACACACCCAAGCATAGTTTTCTCTATAGTACACACTTGTCATTCTTTTGAATTTTTTCCAAGAAATAGACGCTTTGATATTAATACTAATATCTGAAGATAACACGGACATATCTCCAGAACAACACCCTATACAGAATCTACAACCACTTCGCCCTGTTGCTTAGCAAGATATCTTTCCCTCCTCTCTTTCTGAAAAAGTAATCAGGAATTATATTATAGATAGATGGAGCATTTCCCAAAAGAGAGTATTGCAAAGAAAACATTTAATCACGAGTAGCATACTGACCCATTCGTCTATGACAAGCCCTTCCCCAATAATTTTAGGGCCCGCATCTTCAGCAGGTTTCTTTCGTGCTTCAAGGGCAGCATCAGCATCAGCAAGCTGACGCTTCAGTTTTTCCAAAACCTTAATGAAGAATAATAGAACCTCATAAGTACTATGCAATCGATTACTGCATTATATACAGACAACTAAGAAAGAAAGAAAAAACCTGATAGTGAATGTCTCAACCACAGTAAAGTAACAAAAGTATAAATTAATAAGTGCAGCAAAAATAGAGAGAAAGAAAAAAGGAATTATGTAATATCCACAAAAATTGGCTCAAATACACATGTACACTGAAAATCTCCGTACTCACAGGACTTGGACGCTCTGGCTCTAGAAAAACAACTCGCAAAATCTGCTCAACTGCTACCTGGTCCTTCTGCTCATCAAACTGTTTCCGGGGAGAAAAAATAATTGCATTAGAAAACAAATCTAAATAAGATCTCAGGGAGGAAGCTATCATCATATCGAGGAGAGAATTGAAGCCAGTTGAGTGGCTTAAATAAAAAGTGAAAACTAAGAAATACAACAAAAAAAACATAAATTTTCATCGTAGCCACATTCTGTAATGTGAGGGATAGAGAATATTAATCATCTTCATCCAAAAGAAAGTGAACCTTCTCAGTGACAATCATAATAAAAATCTCCAATCCTCACATACTATGCCTACGAATTCAATAAAAGGCTATAAAGTTGTCAATGGTTCAAAAGATGAAATCTATATGCATAGAGTAAATTTTCAAAATCAAATAAGAATATACATCCTTTTCAGTCAACTATAATAAAACCTAAGGAACAAAATACTCGATGCAGTCAGTGGTGAATCTCGGTTAGGACTGGGGGGCCATGGCTCCCCCAAAGGTTTAAATATTATACTATGTATGTCGTTAATACATCAGATACTTCGGATAGTGCAGCGGCTAAGGCTTGTTTTTGTAACTTAAAGGCCTTGATTTCTATTCCTATATGATTGTTTTCTGCCATTTCTTTTCAGCTTTTTCACAGTGACAATTCACTAAAATATGAAAAACGGTAATACATAAGGTTCAAACTCTGTCCCCTCATTTAAAACTGATATAGTGCTGCTATACCATGGTGCCGGAACAGAAAATTCAAATTATACCATTTCCATTATACTTAAACTTATTTCTGGCCCCCTCAAAAAATGAAGCCAAGGTCCGCCACTAGATGCACTTGAACTTATAGTGTTTGTGTGTGAGAGATAGGTAACCAGTGAATATATCCAGTCACGTGATTGTTGGATGCTCGTGTAAAAAGAACGAGTGGTATTTAAAAAGAGAATGCCGATGAGACAATAACATCTCATTTTTTTGACAAAAGTGAGAGTTTATAGCAAAATAAAATTAACTAACCAGCTCAGGGACGTAATCAATTGGACCTTTGACCTTCAAACTCATGATTTTAAATTTGAGTCCACTTTTTTCGGGCTTTTCATTATTTTCTGGTTGCTCTACAAACTTGAACACTAGTAAACAGAATACAGATTAGAAAGATAACTAAACCTTAAATTTATGACTAGCTTTTGTTACACACAAAAAGGAATATGTAGAGAAATAGAATATTGCCTACCGGTTGCTATGATACTCTCACCAGGTGCAAGGATAGCCCCAGGAGGACGCATGAAACAGCTTTTCGGTGCAGTTGTTTGAAACTATGATAAACGAAGAAATAGCTCAGAACAGATAGGTTAATTCCAGCACTAATTTTGAATAGGGAAGATTCGAAAAGTTTATACAATTATAAATTAATATTTTTCCTGCAAAGCAGTGACATAATAAAAGTAAGAACAGAATAGCTGAGTAGGATACTCGATCAAAACATCTCAACAACAAAAATAGCAAACGAGGAAAGGAAACATATAAAATAGGAGAATAAATTAACAGTGAATATGTTTCACTTTTCTTGAAGCCTGCATGATAGTATATAATAGTGGGATAAATAAACAGATGAACATATTTCACTATACCTTGAAAGCTACATGAGATTTACTGGTGTTTTTAATCTTGATGGCACTTCTAACCTGTTTTCCTGGCTCATCTACACAAGACAGTAAGGAAAGAGGGGACAAATTGAGTATAACACAAGGATACATAAAATGACCAATCGCGTGGAGAAGTACTAGATTAAAAAATCTGTGTATATATTTCTTGACCTAATAGTACAGACAATGAAAGGAGCATGATCACAAAGGGAACTTTTCAATCTTATATTTGCCGTCTAACTCATTCATTTACCAACTTCTTTCAAAATTAAGAGTTTCTGTAGCATTAAAACATGAAATCCCTGTAACTTATAATTGGCATCTTAGCTATGCACATCTATCTTATTCAGCATCTGCCACACATATATCATTTTCAAGACAGACAACTATTTAATAATTCAAAAGCAATCCCTAGTAACTACCATTGTGTACAAGGTAAAGCATTATTGCTACCATTCAAATTTATAATCAAGTTCAAATATAGAATCGCACAATTAGTATTCCAAATAATCTAGAAAATTCAGGATGTACACCTTTCTAATTTTTAGCATATTGTACTCTATGAAGCCTCTCAACCTCCACAGCATATGCAGACATGGGGAAATGATTCACTGACAATAAATGACCATAAATTGAAACAAACAAACAAACAAAAGATCTTCTATTTACATCATAAAAGTATTTTCATCATTTCGACGAATAAAACTTGCCCCGGAACTAAAATCAAATGCTTTGTGTTCTTTCACTTCATCGTATCTATTTTCGCCACTCACTTCAGCAAAAAGTGCAACAACTATAACCAAGAGAAAAAGCAGCTAACAGAAGCATATAACAACATTGAATAATTTTATATTTGTCCTTAAATCACATTCATATACCCCCAAAACTCCAGCCATGGAACCATTTCAATTTTTCCATTTTTGGAAAGACTTTTTAATCTGTGATTGGCAACACCAACAAACCGTCTAATTGTTAAGCCATATTGAAAATAACATGCAAGGATTTTTTAACTGAATCAAAAGTTTCTAGTTTTGGAAAGTTTAATTAAAGACTTAAATTAAAACAACCCAACCCCCTAATTAAATTGAAAAAAATAATTGTGCATGTAAATTCCAGCAATGACCAAAATAGATCATAATAAAAGCAATTATTATTAAATTGCAGGCAAAGGAAGACACAAACATAAAAAATGATTATATCTCAATAAATAAATAAATAAATAAAAAGGAAAATTAAGGGAAGGAAGAGACAATACAGACAAGGGAAGTAAAGCTTGTTAGAAGGATCAAGCTTGAGACGACGTCGTGTTGGGAGAAGCGATCTGGCAACAGAAGAAACTGAACTGGAAGAGTGAGAAGTGGAACCCTCAACGGGAGGATTGTAATTGTTACTGTTGTTAGGGTTGTGGTGATGATGAAAGTTGGCAGAAGACGACGTCGTTCCGCTGGAAGCTGTGCTTGAATGGCGAAAAGGAAGCTTGAAGAAATTCCAGACCTTAGGTTCGGAGTGAGGTTTGGGATCAGCAACGGCCATGCTCTCTCTCTCTCTCTCTCTCTCTTTCTCTCTATCGCTCGCTCTATTGTTGTTCTGAGAAACTGAGGAAAGAAAAAAAAATGAAGAAAGCGAAGCGAGGGGATTGACTTTCACATTCACATTACAATTACAATATTCAACTTTGAAAGGAGGGCAGGTAATGGTAAACGACGTCGTTTACTTTCATATTTTATGGAAAACGAAACAGAGTGCAGTAGACGCGGATGTGAAGAGTTAATGAAGTGGGATGGAGAAAGTTTGTTTGACGTCCACGCTTTGTGTAGTCGAATGGGAAATGAATTTTTTTGGGAATACGACGTCGCAATGATGGTTCGCGGAAAATGTGGTGTGGCCTCTTCCAAGTAACCAGTGTTTTTAGTACACGCGAATGGGGTTGACTATTCGAAAAGGGATTCATCTTCTTTCATCCTCCACGGTCAAAAGCTCGATTAAACAACAGAGCCTAATTACATGGAAATACCACTAACTTAGACACGACTCTAATCTGTACTCATTTCTTACTAATTCAGTGCCAAAATCATCGTTGGATTTGAAAAACAAATATTTATCTTTTCACTTTTGGCATTTATTATTATTTTTAATTATATCCATTAATTATTACAACTTACATAATTCATAATTCTCAAGTTATTATTCTTTATTTTGTATTTATTATAATGAGACTGTATCCATAGATGATAATGACAAATTACTAAAATCATTATTTTATTTATCATAATTTTTTAATTTGTGTAAATTAATCAAATACAATAAATATTATAAGATAGAGAGGGAGTATTAGTTAATTTTTAAATTAAGTATGGTGTAACCTTATTTTTAAATTAAAAAACTCTGAAAATTTATTTTAAAATCTTTTAACTATTTTTTTCACAAATCTACCTCGGTCAAGTGACAAGTATTTATAAATTTTTATAAATAAATAAACAAATTAATATATCAATGAAATTAAATTTTATTTTAATATATAAGATAATCTAAGATTAGACAACAATTTACTTTATACATAAATATTTGTTTACGCACAATATTTAGACATAAATATTTGGAGCAAACACAAATATAAAATAAAAAAATATTAAATAATATGATAAAATTATTTCTCAAATAATTATTTTTTATTTGTAAGTGTTTGTCCAAATATTTTTAATTTGAGTTTATACCACATATAAAATTTACTCTACTTTATAATACAATAATATTTATGCAACAAAGTGTAAATAATGTACTTGCAAACGGTGTCTATAGTCTTCGCAGAGTTTTGTACAATGCACCCCTCACCTATACCTCCTAACTTCCATCCCCATAAAAAAATACCATATTGTTCTTAATATTACCTACAAAAAAATCCCAAAAAAAAATTTCTTATCTTTTTTTCACCTATTTTTTTCGAAAGTTTGAATTGTCCGATTCACATATTTGCAAACATTCGAACCTTTGAAACCTTCAAAATCTAAAAGTAAGATAAACTTCGAAACTTTGAAATTTTTGAAACATTAATTTTCCAAATCTTTAAAAGTTTCCATGAACATGAAACTTTCGAAAGTTAGAAACCTTCGAAACTTTCTAACAATCTAAAAGTTTCGAAATGTAAAATTTAGAAACATTAAGTTTTTTCAGTTTTGAAACTTTGGAATTAATAGAAAGTTCTGAAATTGTTTCGGAAGTTTGGTGGTCAATGAAACTTCCGAAACAGGCTTCGAAAGTTTGGGAACAATATGAAAGTTCCGAAATGCATTTTTTTTTGTAATAAATAGTAATAAATTAATAATAATAAATTTCATAACTAATTTCAAAAATAGTTAGTAATAAATAATAATAAATTAATAGTAATAAATTTGATACCTAATTTCAAAAATAGTAATAAATTTAATTATTAATTAATTTAATTAATTTTTTTCTAAATATATTTTTAATTATAACATACACCAGTAATCTTTTAAAAAAAATTGAAACTTTTGAATTTTTTAAAACTTTCGAAATTGAGTTACTTCGATTGTTTGAAATTTTTGAAAGATATGTGTTTCAAAAGTTTCAAATTCATCAAAACTTTCGAAACTTTCTGGAAAATTACACTTCGGAACATTCACATTCATCCAAAGTTTCGAAAGTTTCAGATGTTCTTGGAAAATATCATTTGGAAGGTTTGGTATTTTTCAAAAGTTTCGAAATTGATAAATATTTATAGATAATTACATTTCGAAAGTTTCAAATTTAACAAAAGTTTCGAAGATATCAAAAAAACTCACTTTGTTATTATTTCGAAAGTTTGTAACTTTCAATTATTAAGAAATATTTTGTAATTTTCGAAAGTGGGGGTGAGAAAATACAATGGTAAATTTTTTTCATAATTTTATACAAAATAAAAAAGGGCAAAATGGTTTTTAACAAAAAAATGGAGGGTAGGAGGTAAAAGTGGGGGTGCACGGTGTAATTCTCATCTTCGTGTTTTCTGTTCGGCTTTAATTGCTTGTTGGGCTTCAAATAGAGGCCCATCCATCTATAAAAAAATACGGCTTTAATTGCTTGTTGGGCTTCAAATAGAGGCCCATCCATCTATAAAAAAATACCTCCTACTCTCAAAATTATACCTCTATCACACAAATAATGTGAATTTCTAAATTTGTCATTTTTTTAGAATTTAAAAAAAAAATGAAATTTTGATAAAAAAATATTTGAGATGAATGAAAAAAATGAAATAGTAAAAAAAAAAAAAGAGTAAAAATGGAATTTTTGAGTCATTGTGATAGGGATATATTGTGGGGGCAGGGGATAGAATTTTCATCTATAAGGCAACGCTTTCTAGGTGAGACTTAAAACAATGACTTTATAGCCTCACCTTGGGTCTAACATGCATACAAAATGAAAATTTGTATTTCTTAAATTAAATGTTTTTTTTATAGAGAGGAGAAAAGGGGGGATGGAAGCAGCGAGATTTGAAAATGTGGTTTTTAATTCGACGTGCGGAGGAAAATTATTTACTGGAGGAAAAATGAAAAATTATATTATTTGTTATTGTAAAATTTAAGATCATAATAGTTAAAAAGTTATTTAAATTTGAAGCCAATATAAATATTGATTTATGATGTGTTTAGTTCGAGAAAGATGGAAGGAAGTGGAGATAATGAAATTGTTTGTTCAAGATTATTTTTAAAATGATTTTTATAGTAAATTATTTTTTTGTTATAATATTTTTAAAAGAGAATTTTTAAAATAATGCTTCAAATGAAAAGTCGGTTTAAATGATTTATTTTGAAATATCATTTTAAGTATTTCATCGATTTGCAACAACTTTTTTTAGATGATGAAATTTCAAAAAATTATTAAAATGAAAAGTTATGTTGAAAAGTTATTCATTAAAATTATTTTTGAAAGATATCTTTTTTTTTAAATGTGATTTTTATCACGTTAAAATCTCTAACAATTAATATATAAGTTATTGAATGTCAAAATCACTTTTTTAATCGGTAACAAATGAGTGTAAAACAACTTCTACTATTTTTAAGTAAGTTTCACAAAAATCATTTTTAAAAACATAAAGTCAAAATCACTTTTTTAAAATCTTAAACAAATGGATCCAATATTTTAAATTATACGTGTTTGGTTCAACATTTAGGAGGGAGAGGACAAAATTCCTCATAAATTTCATTTTGCTCTCCTTCTATTTTGAGGGGATTTTGAAGGGAGATAGTTAAATACACTTAAAAATCAATTTAATTTTTCCTCTCTTCTTAAACCAAAAACACTCCATTGAACCAAACATATTTCAATTTTTCTTTTCTCCCATCCTCTTCCCCTCTAGATTCCTATTGAGACCCTTACGATCCACCATATCATCCTAGAGTTCCATTTTAAAAGTTTTATCATTACAATCTTTCTCATCCATCTAATCAAACAGACTATTAGGAGAGTCTCCTCATTTACGTTATCTACTCTCTAATAATGAATCAAATGATTAAAATTTATAATAATGTATCTCATCCCCGGTCTCTCATTCATTTTCCTACAACCACCACATCGTTATTCCTAATGTAATATTTTTGCATGTAGTTGTATTACTTTTGTTTTAGGGTCTGTTTGTTTCAAATGAGGGAATGAGAGATGAAGAATTTTAATGGAGAGGAGGAAGGAGAAATAGAGACATGTTTGGTCCAAAAATGGGACATGAGATGAGGAGAGAGATTTTTAATGGTTTTATGTTTGATTTAAGGGAATAAATTTTAAATGAGTTTTTTTGTTATGATAATCTTCTCCCCTCCAAATAACTCTAAAACGAAGGGAGAACAAAAATCACATTAAAATGACTTTTGTTTCTATTCCCTCCCTTTCATTCCATCTATCTTCAATCAAACACACTCTTAGAAAACGTGCTTAAATTACTTTCTATATATTGATTGGAATGCCCAATAGTCTTTTAATTAGAATACGAATTAGGCACTTTTGTTGGATTTTCGTACTACCGAAATATTCTAATATCAAACAATAGAGTGTAATCAAAATAAGAAAACAAGTATGCCTATTTTAAAATGTTCCAATGTGTCCATAGGATGAAATCATTGATTCTTTGATTAAGAGAATTTGAGTGTCATTTGCTGCGATGTTTAGGATTTACTCAAACTCATTCGCGCGATATTATTAGTCATGACAGCTTGGACTTAGAAAAGCAATTCACAAATTTGCAACGTACTCTTTTTGAAATGAAATATTTAAATATTATTAAAAGTTAAATATATATCAGACACTTTGTATTTATATATATATAGAAACGGAGATACTATACACTAACTAACCAGTTCAATTTTAACTTGATTTGATTGTAATTTTTAATAACTTGAATATCAAATAAAGTTTTATATTTAACATAGCTAGCCAACCATATCTATCATCATACATTTCTCACAACTTTTTTTCACTATAAAATACCTTGTCAAAAATAAAAGTAAGAAAAATAAGATCTGTCTGTCTACTTAGGAAGTACTAATTGATTAATGTTTATTGGGCGCTACGTGGCATTGTGAGGTTGTTTACAGCTAATATGAATCCAGAAGGTTACTTACAGTCACAGTCACCCGGAAAATGATGCTTGAATCCCTGATATAGAATTAAAAGAGATCGTAAAAATGTAACAATGATAATTAAATTTCAAAGTGATGTGAAACAAAACAACATATATGTACACAAAAACTACATAGATAAATTTTACTTGATGATGATAAGCAGAGGGACACGTTTCAACACAACAACATAGGACGGCACCAAAAACATTTGACTTCTCTTGTTTCTTGCACTTAATTTCTATTTATACAACAAGAAGCAGTTAAATTGAGTTGAGTCTCATACAATACTAAATTTAAGCACAAAACTTTTCTCTCTGTCCAATATTTCTACTTCACGCAAACTCTTTGACCAAGTAGCTTAATTATAGCTCAACAATTATAACTTCATAGCTTTACCATGGGAAGAACACCTTGCTGTGAAAAGAATGGCCTTAAGAGAGGACCATGGACACAAGAAGAAGACCAAAAACTCATTGATTATATTCACAAACATGGTTATAGCAACTGGAGATTACTCCCAAAAAATGCTGGTATATATACCAAAATAGTGAACATTATTAGTAGCAGTACTTTTTCTGCACTTGAACTAACTTATTTGGTTAATTTTGTTTGAAATGCAGGGTTGCAAAGGTGTGGAAAGAGTTGTCGTCTTCGCTGGACAAACTATCTTCGACCCGATATAAAGCGAGGTCAATTCTCTTTCGAAGAGGAGGAAACCATAATACAACTTCATAGCATTCTTGGCAACAAGTAATAATTAAACCTCTTAGTTTATATTAAGTTATACTTTCTTCCTCTGAAATAAAATATAAACAAAACTGGTAGTCGAAAAATTTAAATATGTTTTTTACCTCAAAAAATATAGAGAGAAAAAAAATATATTTAAACATAACATAAATTATATAACATAAATGAAATATATATATTAATATTCATTATGATTAAGAAACTATTCTAATTTTGTATGACTTAAACTATATATTATTGAATTGTGTAGGTGGTCATGACTTAAACTATATATTATTGAATTGTGTAGGTGGTCATGTATTGCTTCTAGACTACCAGGAAGAACGGACAATGAAATAAAGAATTACTGGAACACTCACATTAGAAAAAGACTCTTAAAAATGGGAATCGATCCTGTGACACATAATCCATGCCTTGATCTTTTGAACCTTTCTTCTATCCTAAATTCATCTCTTTATGGCTCTGTTTCATCACAAATGAACTACATCCAAAGGCTAATTGGTACACAACCATCAGTGAACCCTGAGATTCTAAAGTTTGCTTCATCACTATTCAACTCTCAAAATGGACAAGAGATTCTCCAAATTGATGATCAGAACCAACAAGTTTCACACTCAAACATGTTGAATCCACCTTATGATAATTCATTGCCTTTCACTCATACACATTTAATTGAATCCAATGATAATTCATACTCATCATTTTTCAATGAAATTGGTTTCCAACAACAACATGAGCATGCTCAATTAAGTGATGATTTGCATTGCAATGAAATTGCTTCAAGTAATAAAAATGAGGATTATTATGTGCATCAATTACCAAACTATAATAATTACTTCAGTTCTGACTATCATGAAAATGATCTTATGAACCCTCACATATCAGAAATCTCAACCTTTAATTCCAATAACAACAACCAGAACTTCAATTTCGGTTCAGTTCTATCTACTCCTTCATCAAGTCACACACCTTTGAATTCTAAGTCAACATATATCAATGAGAGCAACAACACTGAAGATGAGACAGAGAGCTATGTTAGAAGCAACATATTTCATGTAATGTGATTCGATGGATTCAAAAGTTTGATTGTTATTTATTTTAATTACTTGCATCGATTCATGTGGCTAGTTAGCTATAGTTATCAAGTTACTATTAGATTAGATAATTATGAATTGATGTTGATACATGTAACATTTTTCTAAACCTTTATTATTATTATTAGTGTTATACTTTGACTTTGTTTATTGTGGCTTTGGCTGTATTAGGATATGTTACTGTATGCATGCACTATGCATATTTGTTTTTTGCTCCTTCAATTGGGAAATGGGATTCCTTTAATTAATTGTATTACTTAAACAAAGCACTGAACTAATTATGTACATCACTCGTGAGTATATTCTTAACCAAATTGGAAATCAACTTATGTAAAAGTCTAAATTAGTAACACATATTGTTAAAACACACTTGGCTTTCTGTGTCTAATCCATAGGCAAACATTAACTATATATAGAAAAATAACCTTTTTAAAAATATACTCCTTCAGAATAAATCAATATAAGCAAAAATAGCTTATTTTTCAGAATAAAATATAAACAACAATCAATAACTTCTCATCAATTTAATGGATTTTTTTGTGAACACCGATTTAATGGATCGAATAGATGAAATGTGATAACCAATACTTCTTAATATAAACTTGACAAAATCAAAGTAACATGTATAGTTTTAGAGTGTAGCTTTGTTAAAATTATGATGACACATTATCATTTTTCCTAATGCTTTTCTCTTTTGATGCTATTGCTTTAGTTGAATTTGTACATGATTTTAAATTACATATGAATATTTATATTATGGTAAATGCAAAACAATATTTTTAGTCATTTTTTATTTAGTCGTAATAATTTGATCTTTTTATTTAATCGAATTGTTTATATGGATAACGATGAAGATGGATGATAGTTTACTTTTTATTTAAAAAAATAATTTAAAAATTTATTAAAAAGTAATTTGACGTGGCTTGATACAACATTTTTAATAAATAAATAAATAACAATTTATGTATGTTGTAAAACTTAAAAGGATTAATTTGAGACAAAATAAATATAAAAGACTAAATTATTATAATTAAATAAGATAAATGACTAAAAAAATTAAAAACTATTATATTATGCATAATTAATGACGTAATTTAAAATCATGTTTTGACTTCCTTGAATTGAAAAGTAAAGTGAAATTGTATGGTATAGCATAATACATAGTGAGTATGCAACATATGAATAAATTTATAAGTTGAGTATACTAAATTTTGTAGATATTGCTAAATGTATACTTATATAACAAAATTTTATTGAATAATAGATAATTTATCCTTAATTTTTTAAATCTACCTCACCAATTAAAAATCAAAATAGTTGTTAGTGCTCCGAGTTTGTGGGTGGAAGGATTTGACCAAAAATACTTTTTTAATACGTGGCCATGTACAAATGCTGACACCGCAATCTGTTAGGTTCGCTCGTACAAACAATTGTGCTTTTTGTATGGCGTCTGTTTTTGCTTTTTGTTTGATTTTATCTATGTTTCTGTTTCTGTTTCTTTTTTGGGGTTTAGAATTAAATGGGCTGTATTGTGTCAGCAACGAGGGTTCAATAATACCGAGTGGGTCCGGTTTGGGTTACCGTTTGATTTTGTGAAGCTGGTTGTTCTTCCCCCTCTCATTTTTTACATTATTACACTATTGAAAAATAATTTTCAAAGTGTACTTCACTCAAAAATAAAAAATACACTGCCAGAATTTAATATCTAGTAAAATATTGTATTTTCTGAAGTTGGATGAGCATCTCACTTGAGTGAATGGGGAAATATTACCCTTCTTTGTTATTTTAAGGTAAGTGTTATTCTTCTTATGGGTGTATTGGATTATTGACAAAAATAAAGGATGCAGGACTGGAATTTTCATAGACTACTCATGTGTCTAAGAATTATAAGGATTCTTCAAAAAAAAAATTATAAATAAAAGTACTCTTTTAAATTATTAAATGTGTTTATTATATTTTTAAAATGAACTTCTTATTAAGATGAGAATATAAAAAAAAATTCATACATTAAAATACAAAAGTTTAACATTTACACATAAAATTAACACGTTAAATTTATGATCTACTT
>JBBPBP010009779.1:12677837-12695909 GCA_037974735.1 Cicer chorassanicum | reverse complement strand
AAAAAAATTGATTTGAAGATTTGATTTTAAAATTTAAATTAAGATTAGATCAATTTTGATTCAAATTTGAAATTAAATTCATTATTTCATTAAATTAAAAATAATAAAATTGTAAATAAAAGATTTAAATAAATAATAAAATAAAAATACTGCACCAAATATTTTTTTTGTTGACAAAGGATACCACCAAATCTTGTATTCACAGTAAAAAAAAAGATATAGATTAGAAATTCCAAAATCATTATCTGTGTTTAAGAAAAAAACAGAGTAATTAATAGATACTGAATACATATTAGTACCAAGATTACAATTGAAAACTTCACACGAAGGAAGAAAAATCAGTATATATATATCATAGTCTTGAAATTTTGGTTGTTAATTTATGTTGTTATAGTTGTTTAGGGTTCGTGTTTGTGATTGCCGCTTTAGTTACAATCGCGCCAAATATTGAATCTTGTCTCACATTCACATAATCACATTGCCATTCACCTTCACGTAACTAACCTTCAGATCATATTTCTTCTTCCGCGTCGCTTTCATCGCCCTCAACGCCACCACTCAACTACCATGTTCTTCTCCCTATCAGGTTCTTCTGTTTTTTCAATTTTTGTTTTACTTTCCTTCTTCCCATTACACTAAAATATGTTTTTCATTGTTTTATTCCCTAATTACTAAGCTATTATGTTTTTATTATTACACTTCAGTTCTGGAATAATTAACTCGTGGGATCTTTGAGGAGTTTGTAGTTTTTTCATTCTCATCAAATTCCCAATGCTTATTTAGTTATATATAATTTTCTTGATTCTGGGGTACACGGAAGAAAACGATGTGGAAGAAGTAGGTGATTTGATTCCTTGAGCAATTTAGAATGTGGGATAAGTTTGGTGTTTGGTGCAAGTTTAGATTATAAGTTGAACATGTTTTCTCCTTGTTTGTTGCTATAACTGACTTTTTTTTTTTTATAAGTAGAATTGAATTCTGTACCCTGAGGTTTCCGACACTCACACACATTGGGCATCAACCAGTTGTACTAGACCTTAGTGGTTTTGTTATAATTGACTATATCTTGGAGAGGTTTTTTTTTTTTTTTTTTTATCAATGGGAAATTAAAAAAAATACAAGGAAAAGAAAACTAAGCACGAGGGAACTGAGTTCCCCTAGCATCTGCCAAACAATAGCTCACGATATCTTGGAGAGGTTGAGTTAAGATTTATTGCCTCTCTTCCCCTTCTCAACCTCAAAGTTTCTCATTTGGTATAACTTTAAGGATGCTACACCTGATGCTGTTGATTCTTTCTATGCCCTTTATAACTGCCAAGCTCCATTAGCTTACTTATTTCACACTGTATTTTACTGACTACTGAACCAAAAGAAAGCTCTTAACTTTGTCTCCCACATGAACCATGGTTGTGCTTGTGTCATGGCATTCATGGTGGTGATTCCTACTTGACTTGCTAGTTGGTGCAAAAGGAAAGGCAATAGACATAACAAATATCACATTCTAACAGAAATATCTAACCAAATCAAGTTCCCCTTAAGGAGGATTGTTTATTACACCCTCCAATCCTTTTTATAAGGAATAAATAACCGATTCATCAAGACTAATGAAAAGCATTTAAAAATCATGTTATAAATTTAAAATTAATGAACTAGAAAGAGATATGCTATATGATAAAACATTATGGCGTCGTTTGATCTATGTAACCGACTCTACTTAGTGGGATAAGACTTGATTGTTGTTGTTGTTGTTGTTAGAATTACATATTGTACAGTATTAAATTCACTCAAAACTAAATATATCCACTTGCATAGGGAAAATACATCTGAAAATGGGTCTATACTTCTTCTAATATAATTAGAACCAAAAGAATACACTCACTTTTTTTTGACAAGAAGAATACACTCACTTGTTTCTTAGAAAAAAGGTCCAAGGAAGTATTATTGTTTAAAGCATACTATTATATTTATAATCCTTCAAATAAAAAAATATCGATACATAAGGACATATACCAGCCGGTACAAGGGTTGGACCAACGTACTTTTAGGCCTAAAGCAAACTTTGTGGTGGGAATTTTTTTAAGTGAGAGATTAATAATGAAGTCTTGGGCCTTTTTATGTCTACTCAATAGTTTTTATAAAAAATAATGAAAAAATAATTTGAGGCAAGGGCTTTGGCAGCCTCTCCCTTGGGATGGCTGTGGCTCCGACAACCATAGATTTCCCATATCATTTCATATATCTGTGTCTATTTTCTTATCACAGCATTACTTTTGTTATATCTATTTCTTCAATTTGCCGTTGAATTATTAACTATAAAATTTTCTAAAAAGTGTAATGTCATAATTGTCAATTTGGATTGGTCATCAAACTGTTACGGAGACTAGAGTTTACTTGATTAGTAAGATAACTTAAGGAGACTATAGCTTCCCTTGGGCTGGGTGAATTATCCAAGGAGGATCGCTAAATGGTAGCAAGAGCGCGGAAAATTGAACACTTCTTATCACAACCATTTGATTGTTAGGCAGCAGATAATTCACCCAAACAAAACAATAATTTTTCAGCTTTTACTTGATTGAATGGATTACATTGAAAAGAAAATAACATATTCAAGCAAACTGATTAGGGATCAAGTCACCAAATTTCTGTGCTTACTGGTCAAATTGTTTTGAGCGTTATGTGCATTGAATTACTATTCCCTTCCCCTCCATGTAAAATATTTTTTGACATATGTTACTTTAAAAAGAGTTGGCTAGTGATATTTTATTTTCCTTTTTTACAAGTCTTTTTGTTTCGGTAGTAATTTATTTGCAAATATAAGTAAATCTTGTCTCTTTACCTACTTGTCCTTTAATTTATCGCCAGGTGGTGATGTGTTTGATACTTGCTCCCATTCTCAAAAATAAAAGTTGAATTCCAGTGCAAGATAGATCACTCCTAGTGAATTGTCCCTGCATTAAGGCCAAATGGTTTCTTGCTTGAGGGGGCATGTTCGGGATATAGAATGAATATAATTCCTTCCTTAACAGCTTGAGCTTAATTCTGCTTGTTACAACCCTCACAATATTACTTGGTTGTCAGTGATCCCTCAGATTCGCATCTACACATCAGCACATCTACATCCTTTCTTCACCTTTCCCAAATCTTCTCGTGTCTTTCTTACCGCCATCATCGGCATCGATTTTTCGTCTGCTTCAGCCTTCTTGCACAAATGAACAAGTAATGCTTTAATTAATAGAATAATTTTATCATATGTATGAAACTGTTTATTTTCAAATATTCTCTCTTGCAAATTAAGGTAAGTAGGTCATTGACAATTTATTAGAGATGAAATGAAACTGATGAAATTTGGATATTGGAAGCTAGGGAAAATTGTTAATTTACGAGAAATTTCACAACCTTTGCTTCAGTTGTTTCTGAGGACAATAAATTTGATTTTTCCTTGTGATGGCTTGTGGCACTGCATTACACGATGAGGGTTCTTATTAAGTATTGTATACAGTTTATGGATAACAGTTTTAGATATTGAGTCTGATTATGAATAACTACCCATACATTTTTGTGGATTTGAATACTTTAGTTCCGAACTCTGTTCATACCCGCAAAATATATTCATTGTATATTATATTTAAAATTTTAATTCTTTTTGAATAATTCTATAATTAAGTCAAATAGTTCTGTTTATAATGTTTTATAATTAGGAATTGAATGATCTTTGAATATTTTTCCATTGATTTATATCTTTTTAACAAAATCTTTATTTTTTTTTTTGTTACTTTTTAATTGTGAAAAAAATGCATTACAGTAGACTATATCCAAGTTTAACTAAAATGCAGGTAACGAGTTCGGGTACGGGTATATAAGTCCCCAATTGTCATTCCTACTTCAAATTAATAAACCACTTCACTACTTAGGAGTGCATATTTTTTTTTTCAAATTGAGTTCTAAGCCATTTTATGCCTTTGAAAGAATTGAAATTCATCACACTGATACAAATTAATGCATGTGAATGTGAACAAGTATACGGTTTACCTTATGCTGTAAGTAGAACTAAAAAGAAGCTGTTGTAACTTGTCTGTTAACAGTTTGTAATTAACATAATTTTTGGTTGTCAGATTTTTTACGCTTGGAAACGTGGGGAGGGCTACCCAATCTATTCTTAGAATCCATAAAAGCAGATATCTAGGTGTGAGTAGAAATGGAGCTTTGGTTTCAGTTGCACCCAGTATTAACCGATGCAGGATGTATATGCAATATAAGTTTCCTAGTGAAGGATGCAGTTCCTTCATGCGGCAAGGAACGAGAGAAAACTTTCACAAGGGCTGTTCTCTTTGGAACTTTTCTGTAATCTCAGCTAAAAATAGAGCAGCACATAATTCTCAGATTGCTTGGAAGTTGCTGTCCAAAATATATTCTTCCAATGGTTCTAGTGGATTTACCTCCATAACTATGATTGCTCAAGCAGTGAGCCTGGCTTTGGCTCGTTCTTGTTTTCTGGTTCCTAGTATTTTTGCATTTGCATGTGGACAGCTTGCATTAACTCAGCAAAACCGGTCTGATGCAGGGTGTTACCCTTCACAGAATGCTTTGTGCATGTGCGCACAAGATGGATACAGTTTCATGTTTGCGTTTGCATTGATTGTGGTAGAAGGCCTGGTCTTGTTAGCAAGAAGTATCTATCTAGCAATGTTATTCTCTCCAAGCATACTGATGGCACCATTTGCAGATTCTTTTGGACCAGAGTTCAGGAAAACCTGGCTCCGGGTTGTTCATCGCACACTAGAAAGAGGAGGTCCAGCATTCATAAAATGGGGTCAGTGGGCTGCAACACGGCCTGATCTATTTCCTCAAGATCTATGTACTAAGCTTGCAGAACTTCATTCCAAAGCACCCGAGCATAGCTTTAGCTACACAAAGAAAACTATAGAAAGAGCATTTGGTCGGAAAATTTCTGAAATATTTGAGAATTTTGAAGAATTGCCTGTTGCATCTGGAAGTATTGCCCAAGTGTATCGTGCTACTTTAAAATATCGTTACCCTGGTCAGGAAGCAAAGCCCATAGTGGTCGCAGTGAAGGTCAGACATCCTGGTGTGGGAGAATCTATCAGAAGGGATTTTGCTATTATCAATTTGGTGGCAAAATCTTCAAAGTTCATTCCTGCACTTAATTGGTTAAGATTGGATGAAAGTGTTCAGCAGTTTGCAGTTTTCATGATGTCTCAAGTTGACCTTGCAAGGGAAGCTGCTCATTTGAACCGTTTTATTTACAATTTCCGTCAATGGAGGGATGTATCTTTCCCTAAGCCTGTTTATCCGCTTGTGCATCCCGCAGTTTTGGTGGAAACATATGAAAATGGAGAAAGTGTCTCGCACTATGTTGATGAGCTTCAAGGACATGAAAGGATTAAAAGTGCTCTTGCTCATATTGGCAGTAACGCACTTTTGAAGATGCTTCTGGTAACACATCGTCCATTTACAGTTTTCCTATCTGGTTATATAAATATATTGTGGTTGGTGATAGATAGAACTGCCTTGTAAGGTTCTTTTTAGCATTCTTTGTGTGTTATGCATCATCAGGTGAAACTCATTGATTACTAATCTACCTTGAAAGTAGTGGCAAGACCCTAGACTTAGTAGGGGCAAGCATTCATATTTTCTAACTTAACCAAATTTGTTTGATCAACAAATTCGCTACTGAAATTTTAAGTGATGAAAAGATAAGTACTGATTTGTAATGTCTTATATTTAAATATGCATCTCTCAATCAAGGTTATTAAACTTGTGTATTATCTTATGCTTGTATTTTATGGAAACATTAGACTGTTAATTTGCTGTCAACAATTATCAACTATGCTCTTAGGAACACCTACCTTGTAATTAAAAAGTTAAATTTCAGCATAAGGTGAGATGGGTCTATGCACTGCCCATGTTTTGATCCCAAAATGCATGACGGATAGGGAGTGTGCTAGATATAAAACCATTCACAAACATTCAAGCAACAACTTATATCTGTAGGATTGGTTCTTGGCAGTACTCATTTCTCTTTTATTTCATAATTTTTTGCTTTCATCCAAAAAGCTTGCTTGGCTCTTTTGATGGTTTTAAACTTGAATATCATACAATTTTAGCTTCCAAGACATTGATATGTCTTCTTTCAGGTGGACAATTTCATTCATGCAGACATGCATCCTGGAAATATCCTTGTTCGAGTGCCTCAGAGCAAGGATCGCAGACGGTTCTTCAAATCAAAGCCTCATGTAATTTTCCTTGATGTAGGCATGACTGCTGAACTCTCTGGTAGCGATCGTGTAAATTTATTGGAATTTTTCAAAGCTGTTGCCCGCAGAGATGGTCGAACTGCTGCTGAGTGCACACTCAGGTTGTCTAAGCAACAGAATTGCCCAAATCCAAAGGCTTATGTTGAGGTAATTTTTTAAGCTACAACTTTTTCTGGTGGGAATTATATTGCATATTTGACTTATGTTTGAGTGAATGAGCATTACATAAAGGTACAACATTTATTTTGTCAGATGTATATATTTATGTATATCGAAAGTGTATCCTGTGAGAGCAAGCTCTCATGAAATTTCCCAACCATATAAAATCATAATAGATGATCAGGATTAAATTTACTGCCACTCAAAAGCTTGTATTTGTAGTTTCACAAAACATATTGGGACGCAAGAATTTGTGCACTATCTATTGTCAATGTTTATGTACATATTAATACAATTTATATATTCTACTGTTCGACCTTGGTGGTAGACCCTGCATATGGATTGTTTTATGATGATTTTTTGGTTGGCCATTGTCATTTACTTATTATAGACTTCTAGGTTATGATTGTCAGTCATTTTATACATTGGAGTTCCTCTTGGTTTTCTAACAGGAAGTGGAAACGGCATTTACTTTTTGGGGCACTGCAGAAGGTGACGCAGTTCACCCTGCCAAGTGCATGGAGCAATTACTTGAGAAAGTTAGGCGTCACAGAGTTAATATTGATGGCAATGTTTGTACTGTGATTGTGACCACCTTGGTTCTGGAGGTAATTTTTGTTATGTTATATACCACGTAACTGAGTTTATGTTTACTTTGTGATTCACATGCATGGGAAACAAACCCTGGTGAATGCATAAATTAAATTTAGAACATCTCCTTTACTCATACATAATTGCTAATTATTAATAGTTAATGTGACTTGAGGCATTGGTGAATATCTAATTTGTAGGGCTGGCAGCGCAAGCTTGATCCCGGGTATAATGTGATGGAGACGCTGCAGACATTACTGCTTAAAGCTGATTTGGCAAAGTCTTTTGCTTACACAATTGAAGGGCTCATGGCTCCTTGAGGAGAGGTTTCTTTCTTTATTGAGGCTACTAAGAAACAATTTTGATACGTATGGAGTAAATGAGGGCATTTGTCTCTTCTTTTGGTTCTGTCTCTTCTGAAGAAACTCATGCATTGTAATTAGTATCTTTGTTTACTTCCAGCAGTTATTACTGTGTTGCTTGAGCATCACAATTTACACGAAAAGGTTAATAAAGGGATTCAACATTTGTGTCCCTTATACTGTTGTGCACATTGCACACTGGAAAGCTTGATAATAATTTATGCTGGCTTATGTTGGATGTCAATGTTTAATAATTTATATTAGGAATTTGGCATTATGTGCTGCATTTTATATATATACCCAGTTTAACCGTGAATTTATTTTCCCATATGATGCTATTGCTGGTTGGATATTCATGTTGAGATGATAAGATATAGAGCAGAGCGAGACATATTAAAATGTTTGCCACCAAACGGCAATACTTCAACAAATTTGGTGGGTGTGATGTCATACCGGTATGGCAACAATCTAGTCCACGTCGGATAAACTTAGGAAATGTTTGATTTTTGGATATAAACCAGTCTCTTTCTCATATAAGTGCGAAACTTAAAATAAAAAAAATAAAAAAATAAAAAAAACTTTATCTCTCAAGTCAATAAGAATGAGATCACACGAGTGACAAAATTATTTTTCAAAAATGTTAATGCTTCTATATTCTGAGTTCAGGTTTGAAGTTAAGAACAATAGGCAAATTTGAAGAGATTATATCATCTCATCAAAACATTCTCTTAGATAAGATAAGAAATGTTTGATTTGAGACAGTTTGAAATAACAAAGTAAAATTTTGCGACAGTTTCATAAATATTAATAAAAGCAGATAATGTGTTTTTACCATTAGAGATCTCTTATATTTTACTACTTTTTCTCCATTCTTTGATTGGCATGCTATACAATATATCGATTTTGTGAAAACTCTTAATTTGGTTGTTGCAACTCAATGCGGCAACGGTTAACCATGTATTTTGGAAATATGTAAAACCACATTGGAACTTTGCGTCAAACTAGAGGCGAAGGCTAGGGTGTGCGAATGCATTTGGTTCCATTTTAATATCTTATGGCCTCCACACTATAAGTTCCATATCTTCATGTTTCGCTCTCATTCAACTTAAACGTCATCTCTCCTCAGAGTCCTGGCCAAAGAAGACGAACTTCTTGTAGCAATATGGTCATACTCATGTATTGGAAAAGCACTAGAACTGTTCTATATAGTGGGTTTCCATAACTAACCCATGTTACTAAACTCCTTTGGAATCCCTCCACTGAATTTGTTCATCGACAAGTCAAGATTTTGAAGCTTACCACGTTACTCTTTAGCTTTTTTCTTTTTCATCTCGAACCTTTTTCCTACTGTCTGGACGGTGGCAATACCAATAAGTAGCAGAGTGGAGAGTAGGGAGGGATACAGAGCAGACGCATGTAGGATACACTCGCAGAATTTGTAGTCTCGCACAGTGCACGACATGAGAGGATCTTGCACCCTAGAAGCCACCCAAACTAGAAGCTATACATTGGAAATTTAAAAGGTCGTCAAGTGTTCTCAATGCTGGTTTTGCATTGAGCTGATATCATTCCAGTTGTAATTCAGAGCTCAAACAATCTATCAAGGTTAAATGATCCAAATGTTAGTTTATGCATTCTCAAACTCATAACACCCATCGATCAGTGAAAAGATAATTTTATATACCACCTATTACACGCCATCTTCATAAATACTCTATTCCCTTGCATTTAGAACTAGTGCAAAGATAATAAAATTCCATTCTTTTCTCACTCTCAAGATTCTCAATTTTTTCTCTCCAAGTAATCAAATGAAGAAATATATACAGACCAAATAAAATTATTTCAGATTCAGTTAAGGCATAAACGTCATAGAGGACCAACAAATGGATAGAGCCGGAAATTGAACATTTAATAACCACCTTGTCGAATCTTAACAAGTTTGTTTGAGCATTAATCTGTACAGAAATGAAGATATGGAAGGGAAGTTGAGACATGAGAACTTTAATCTTTAAGTTATGCAAGTCTAATTTAGCTGGTACAATCATGTTTTGCATGTAAGCTGACGTATTTCTTTAATTGCTGCACTCATGCTATGTAGCGCCATTTTTTTCACCTATTTTAAAAAATGCAAAAAAGAACAAGCCTAGTCAATTCTATGCATACAACTATAAGAATAATGTGAATTGATAAACATTACAAAATTTTACCTCTAGCTTGTCTACTTTTGCTTTATGGCCTTCAGGTAACCGTCGGACTTCATCGATCAACTGGCTACACTCGGTAACATTTTCAGGGGACACAAATTCCAATACCGCGTGAACACAACACTGCAGATCAAAAAACAAATATACTTGTTGTGTACATTCACAAAATTTAGAGCATATTAAAGTGCTACATAGACCAATATTGAGATAATGATAAATCCTTCAGCAATCATATGGAAAGCAAGGCCGTCAATATTTTTAGTGTAATCATGCCTGTGCCTTATTCCTAATTTCTGCATAATTGATAGCTAAATATATTCATATATTAAAGAGAAATACTTTGCTCAAGGTGCAACTTAACAAATTGAAATGGGCAATGTTATATGTTACAAAGGAATATGCATACGAAATACACAAGTGGCAGTTTTTAAAATAAACAAGAGACAATTCTTTATTTGTTTGGCAGAAATCACGGGTTTGCTAACCAATCAATTTTTTTTTTAATTCTTGCCGTTACTTTTCGTAATTTTCAGCATTTCCCAATTGAAATTGGTAGGAAACAAAATCCGAAAGATATCCAGTTAATTAACTATAAATTCAATGAGGCTTCTGATTTTTTTAAAACTAACTAGACAGACAGAGAGAGAGAGGGTCTTCATCTTAATGCCACACGACCTTAGAATTTCTTATCTGGTATGGACATCCAGCAGGAATGATGACAGCTTCTCCAACATGTTGCTGGAAAGTCCACGGTTCAATCTCTGGTAATAGTGAGAGGTGAGTTAATCAAGTTATATAGGATAGAAAGATGTATTAGATGATCAAACAAATAGAAGAAAAAGTACTTACCAAACTCCTCCTTCAGTCTCATTTTGTGAGTACTGTCAAGAAAAATGCTCTGATCTAGAATTGGATGAACCATCTGTGCAGACAAGAAAATATCAAAAATCAACCACTCCAAAATTCTTCCATGGAATTGTCTAACAATGAACTTACCTTCTTGTGATAGTCATAGTCATGGGTATAAGTAAGTTCATCACAGTGTCGTTTAAGGTATTCCACGAGCTTTGGTACATCTTGTCTACGAAAGACATCCCACTGGGCACCGGAATGCTCAGTTAACTTTTTCTTGTAATTGTCTGAGCTTTCAAAGGGACTTCTAGGATTATTGTGTGCTGACAATTTGGTGGTATGTGCAGTCCCGTGAAGAGAGGGTTCAGGATCAGAATCAGAATTAGAATCAGAGAAAATACTGCGATCTCCATCCTGTGAAATATTGTTGTCTATACACTGAGTAGAAGCTTTTTTAGCTTCAGTTGAGATGCAAGATGTTCTTTCGATTTTCCTGAAAAACTCCATTCCTTCTTTCATTGTACTCTGCAAGCCTGTTTGTTCTATTTTTTTACCATGTGATAATGTCATTCCTTTCACTTTCCTTTCTAGTAACTGCTCAGTAGCAACAGACTCCATTTGACACAGAGCTTTATGCTTTTTCAGTAATTTTCTTATTTTTGTAAGTTGTTCTGTAGAGAGGGGAACATCCGCAGAATGTGTCATAATGTTAACCTGGTATTACAAATGAGACACATAAAATAGCATGGATTATCTACAGAAATTTAATTTTACAACTAACAGAGTATAATAGAGCACTGCTATTTGAGAGTTAAGGAAATAGTTGCAACTCGTAATTTATGTGGGACACTGATGTATGTAGACCATTTTATACGGACTACTACATAATAAAGCCTTAAATGCAGGGCAGTATTACTCTTGAAGAAATGTATTTAAGAATAAATGAAGAGCATCATAACAAGAACACGCACCACATCATATGAGTCATAGCAGAGTTTTGTCACAGAATCGGCTTCTTTGTCAGCACAGCCATAAGAAATATAGATATATGGTCCAATGTCATGTTTCGCACTCCCGTGGGGAAAATTTGCAGCTAAATTCAGAAGACCAGACACAGGATTCGTGTATTCTTGAACTGGTAGAGCATCAATTACCTCAGAAAAATGAGCTGGAAACTGCTCTTTGAATACCTGGGAAGACAGCCATCCCTTCAGTTTCAGCTTCTCATGCCAAGTGTTCCTCTGAGGACGACATTTGAGAGACCCGGTAAAATACTGCTTAATGTTTATTTCCACCTGCCAATAAAATACACACTTAGCAATAGCATTTTGGTTCAATTGCATAATCAAAAGGAATAACTAAATGCACTAAATCCTAGTTTATACTTATAATAAAAATATTTTCAATACAATATATATTATTATACGACAGTTTTGACCTTCTTTTGGTCAAATAAAAGTATCAATTTAAGAAATCACGTTAAAAAAATTTTGACATATACAGTTAGTTGATATACTAACCTCACACCAATCCAAACAGGATTCAAGTAAGTCTTTATTATTCTCATATTTTGTAATGCTCTGTTCGAGATAAGTACAGAACATGAACAGTGGATTCCAACTGAGGTTTGATGTACTCTGGAGCACATCTTGGACCACTATAGGATGGCCTTTTCCCCAGTGTTTCTGAAAGTGCTCAAAGTTATCACCACTGATGTCCAAAACTGTGGGACAAAACAAGCAATTATCTGATGAATCTTTTCTCAGGGCTGCTTTCTGCAACTGCTTATATCTGCTAGTATTGAGGTCGGTGTCAAAACACAGTGAGCAGCTTGAACTTTTATCCGAAGTTTCGGGAAAGTCATAGCTGCAAACAATTTCTTCTGCATTTGCTTCCATCTCTTTGAGCAAAGTAGAGGGAAAAATGCATCTTAAATCAAGCAGACCTTTACCACAACCACCAAGCTCCGTAGGAGGGCACGATACTTGTTCAATATGGTCCCCACTGTCAACACAAGCGTTCATTTGATCAAGTGGCTTCAACATTGATGAATTAATTTCTCCAGAAGTCCTTCCTCGACATAAGTCTTCACAACAACTCAAGCATAGGCTATACGAACAACTAGCACAGCTTCTATGGAGATCCAAGACGGGTGTTTTGCACTGATTGCTGAGACAAGTGCACATTAGTTAACATGCAGATTGACATTTTTTAGTAGCATCTGTAGACAAGAACTTACCAGTAATTATTTTCATTGCCGCCAAATTCAACCTGCTTGATTTGAATATCAGAAATATTTTTCCCTATCACACAAAAAGGCATCTAAGATACATTTGTAACCAACAAAAGCTGCTTTGGTAAACATCAATGTTAGATGAAAGAAAATAGTAGCTACTTCTAATTTTTGCTTCTCTTTCTAGCTCAGCTTCTCGGTCTTCACTTATTCGCTTCAGTACTGGAAGGAGCATGCAGATCAAATAATGAAAATGCAGTATTCTGTCAACTCTACTTTTACCAGACAAATAGGCCTGAAACAACAGGACAAAAACCGAGGTGTCAAAATATGCAGTTACCGAAACATTGTTCAAGTACAAAAAGCATCCATGTTTGATGTCAGACCTTACTTTCACTTCCGTTACATTGACTTGCCAAGCAGTCCTTACAACTGCATGTTCCTCGACAAACTGGACACAACTTCTTAACTTCATTTTGAGTGTCCAAATACCTATTTGTGTCAAAAAGATTTGGCAAACGTCTCATATTTTGATTCTCAATTCAAGAGCAAACAGACTACAGAAACTAAATTTGTAAATGTCTTAGCACTAATCATCATTGATCCATCTGGTATTACTATTTCTACAAACTACCAAAACAAAGATAATGATTCATTAGCATGATTTTTTGTTTTCATTTTTAAATTTCATGATTCTTCCTAACCTCTGTCGACAAAGATAACCATTCCACACATCTCTCTAAACAACAACAAAAGGGATTTATTTAACTAGGTTTCTGAGATATCAAATCATGCTTTTCAAAATTCAAGTTTCTGCATTGCCCCAAAAGAATTACAGAACACATTCATTGATAAATAATCAAAATCAACAAGTTTTCAAACAAGATTAAACAGCATACAACAATACGTGATTAGAATTCCAACAAAGTAAGAAATTCAAAACAACATAACAAATGAATGTAAGAGTAACAAACAGGTTTTCAATGCAATCCGTGCAGTAAAACTCCTTGCGACAGCTAGTACACTGAATGAGATTCCAAGGATCAGCACTTTTCTTGCACCAATGACACTTCTTTTTCTTAATGTTCCCTTTCTTCATGTTTGGTCCATTAGGCACAACCTAAACAAGGAGTTAATATACAATAGAAAGAAAAAAAAACACAGTGAAAAGATTGATTAGATACATAGAATAGAAGCAAGAAACAAACCTGCAACTTGCCAAGAGGGACCCTATCAACATTCTTGGACCTGAAGTAACGCGGTGTTACAGCTACAACCTTATGATGATCAACGCCAACTTTCACATCACAATGTGAACTCGCATTGTTATAATCACGTTGTGTAATTGAAGCAGGAGATATTTTCATAACACCGTTTGGTAATTCTTTCCTCAATTCTACTGAATCATCTAATTCCACTTCTTCTACTTTTATCTCTTTCATCTTCTTTTTCATCTTAGTCTTATTCTTCTTTTTCTTGTTGTTGTTGTTTCTTTTTCTCTTTTCAACTTCTCTTTCCAGAACCATTCTTATAAGCTCTAACTGCGTATCACATTGCTTCAGCGTTTTCTTCCTAACAGGAACAGAAACAGAAGCAGAAGCAGAAACAGAAGCGGAATCGGTTAACGAAACTGAACCTTCTGAGAGTTTTTTCTTCTTCTTGTTCTTTCTCAACTCCATTTTGAAGTCACTCTGTGCCCTAGTTGTTTCCGCATTGTCGATAACAACAGTTTCTTCTTCTTCGTTCTTACGTTTTCTTTGAAGCTTCAGTGATTCAGGAACTTTCTCTTTGTATTGACGATGCTTCCCTTGGAGATAGTGAATCTCGCACAGTTTCAGATTATCCATAACTCGCCGCTTGCACCGCCATTGCTTCCCGTCGGTGCGTCCGCAGCGGAGATGGTCCGGTAGAATCTCCTCCTCATTTTTTGCTGATGATTTTTTCCCCATTAGAATCTGGTTTTTTGGGATTTTCTAGGGAAAATTGGATGAGGAAAGTGAAACCTAAACAGACAGAGATAGAAAAGGGTTTTTTTTCTATTTATTTATTGAGAGAGAAAAAATAGAAGCTGAGAATGGCGTGGCACATTTTGGTAATTATTGGTAAATGGCGAGTCTTATGTTGAGCATTGAAATTGGAACAAGTAGGATCATTGATTAGTAGTATCAGTAAAGATCACGACTGTTCAGTGTTGGAACAAAGTAGGATCAGATTCATCAGAGACTGTCTCTGTTTTTAACAGGATATTATGGAATTTTTTTTTTCTTATTTTTTCTTTTTATCTATTTTAATTATATTATTTTTTCATTTCAAAATGTAAGTGTGTATAAAAGTTTTTTTTTCTTTTGTAAATTCGTGGTGACCAATGAAGTTACCAATGTGATCTGTTTTGGTTTGTTGTGCCTTTGATGGATCTAGAGGTTGTGTGTGTATCATTTTGTTCTTTGTTGTATGCTGTTAAATGTCTTGTTAGGCTAATTACGTGCCTTCGATGATGATTTGGTAAATTGGTTATGTAAATAGAGCACTAATTTTTTTTAGTCGTAAAATTAAAAGTTATTATTTGATGAAGCCCAATTTTTGTTGCATCTACACACTATAACAGTATTGAGCTCGTCAGTAGAAGCAGAATGAGTGTTGTCTCGCTGTTAAACATATATTTAAAAAGATTTTGATATTTTAGAAATTTTAAGAGATTCAACTTAATTTAAAAAAAAAATAAAATACTTTTTAATTCATAAAAAAAAAAAAATTAAGTCAGATTAATTCTTTAGTACACTTGTCTAGTTGTCTTGTCAATTGTTGGATCTACAGTCTCGCGTAAACTAGCAGAAGTATTGCTGGTGCATATTAAAACAAGCATTACTCGATTATTTGTATTGCAGTTGTATTCTAAAAATAAGTAATTGCTTTTTTTTTATTTATTATTAAGTGTTTAAACTGTACAGTTTATGTTATATAAAAATATGCAGTTTATGTTTGCATATTAAAACAATAATATTAGCATATTGGAGTGAGAACAAGAGTCATACAATAACATAGTGCAAAATTAACAATCCTGGATGAGATTGGACCCAACCCTTTTTTAGGATAAAATAGATATCAAACACATAATATGTATAACATCAAATATATGATAATGATATGAATGTAATTGTGGTATTGACATCAACTCATGTGAGCAATAAGTACGTGTTGTTTAATAAATTCATGTGTTATTTGCAGGGTCTGTAATGTGATTTAAGCCTTCAAAGTAAATACATTTTGATTTAATAAAAATATCTCATATTATTATATTCTTAAAACTAAAAGTAATAAAATTTTATTTAAAATTAATATTATTTTAGTAATTATTAAATTAATTGATTTAACTATAAATAAAAATAAATATTATACCAAATTAATTATATTAATTTAATATATTATTTTGTATTTTATTTTTGCTAATACCTTATTTTATAAGTGAGTGTTTCATTAAAGCATTTTTTGTATATGATCTATCGTTAATTATTATTTAAAAATTATTAAAAAATTATCGTTGATCAATAATATTTTTTAGAAACAATAGTCTGTGATCCTTCTCATTTTTATAAAGAAGAGAGTGGTCTGATTTAAGTCAACTCAATACAAGATACATATTTTTTTTCTTCTTATTTTCATCAAGTTGCAATCATTTTAATCATTATTTCAATAATAAAAAAAATAATAATTATTAACATTTACTTTTAAGAGACGGAGTATGTGATGATTGAAATTTTAAATATTTTTAAAAACTGCTCCATGTTAAATCATGATCCATGTTAAAATTTGTATATTATGTTCTATAATGTCTAAACACAAAAATACTATTATAGATTTTAAAAAAATTCATATTAAAATTCGTTTTAGGTCTTCTATATTTTTTTATTCAGTTATAATTATTTTGACACAAACAGGAAAAAAAAAAGAATATTAATAAAATAAAAATAAAAATTGTGTCTTAATATAGATGACTAGCATGGACCAATAGCACATATAGCCTATGGTTGACAAAAATTTATTTCTTAACGCTAGATAGATGTGTGCCTTATGGCCATAGAGTAGACCCACCGTGTCTAACTATTTTTCCTCTCACCCAGAATTCCTTTCCCCTCTTCCCTCCGAGGTACCGATCTGCGACAACAACCATGGCCATTTCTCCAATAGTACAATTGCGACGTTGATCCGACACCATCTCCTCTACTATTTCAACACTTCTTATATATCCACCAATGTTTAATATTACAGTAAAATTGTTAAAATTATGGTGTTACAATAGATATATCAAAGTTACGTTAAATTACTGTAATATTATAAAAATTATATATATAGTTTTTGCTAAATTACGATAATTTATTGTGATTATAATAAATTTACTTAGACATGTGACATTAAATATAGATAAAGTTTTCTATTTTTTTTTATTATGTTAAATATTGTTGCTTCAAATATTTTATTATTTTAAAGAACAATTACTTTTTTAAAATGATAAATAATATTGTCTTGATAAAATTAATTCATTTAATATTTTTAGATAATATTTGTTTTAAATAATTAAATTTATCTATAAAAATTATTAAAAAAAATATAACCCTTTTGATTAAATGAAAACTTTATATTATTTTAGACTTAGGATGATTATCTTTGCGGTCTTACTCTTAAAGCAAATTAGATGATTAAATATAGAAAAAAGAAAAAATATATTATTGAATGCTGTGTCTAAGTGTTGAGGGGTACCGCAAACAACTCTTCTTTATTTGTTTATTTTTTTGTTGAGGGGTAGCACAAACAAATTTGAAATGGAGTTATACCCTACATTGAATTGTTAAGTACCGCCTCTACCTAACTAATTTGTTTTAGATCAAAAAAATAAAATATATCAATATTAATAATTACTTCAATTTGCCGGCCAGAATATTTATATCCAAAAAGAGATGATGTTATCAATCACAACAACCGTTTATAGCCACACAGATTATTTGAAACCACCAGAAACTGAAATCCTAGTTTCCCATTCGTTGACAATTTTTACTTCATGTAATAGTGAAAATTTATTTTATACTTTAAGCTGCTTTCCTGTCCATTTTCTCTAATAAGAAACCTTTAGTTGAGATGTGTCCAAATTTTTTTTTAATAATAGTCCACAAAATATCTTTGCATATTCACCGTGGTGTATCTGAATCCAACAAAATAGATGTCAAATTAATGTTGATGTATCAGTCAAAATAAATAATAATAATAATAATAATAATAATAATAATAATAATAATAATGTTGACGTAGAATTTGACTTCGTTCAAAAACCATTACTCCTCCATAACTAAATTTAAATAAAAATAATTTATATTTTTTAATAATAAATATAATAAATTCTGAAA
>JBBPBP010009779.1:12630742-12667823 GCA_037974735.1 Cicer chorassanicum | reverse complement strand
TTAAGTGAAATTAATTTTCTAAGATTCATGTTTATATAAGTCAATTTTTTTTTAATATCAAACATTTAACTATCTGCATTAAATATTTTTGAATTTAATAAAACTATATTTTTAATGATAATATTAAATATTTTAAAAATAATTAATTTTTATTTATAACAATGACTAAGATTTAAGAAGTGACTAGAGTTTAAGAAAACAAAATTATTCTAACAATTGGCATAACATCCTGAGTAGAAAAGTAAACAAAAATCAAATAATTAGGTCTAGCAGAATTTAAGAAAGGTTTAAATATGTTTTTGGTCCCTGTAAATATGACCTTTTTTGATTTTGGTCCTCGTAATATTTTTTTTTGGTTTACATCCCTGTAATATCAAAATAGATTTATTTTTTGTCCTTACCGTTAAGTGGACGTTACAAAAATGTTAACTCACAAAGGGAAACAGTTTTTGGTCCCTGTAAATATAACACTTTTCAGTTTTAGTCCCTGAAATTTTTTTTTTTGAATTTCATCCCTGCAATATTAAAAAATCTTTTTAAATATAAAATAACATACAAATTGATCTTTATTAATGATAAACTTATGCCAAGTAATGTTTAAAATATTTTCACTTTAATAATTTAAAATTTATTAATCTTCTATTTTATTTATTTATTATTATTAAATTAATTTTCATTTTTTGTTTCAAAAAAATCACTAAAATCTTCTGTTTTATTTAATTATTATTATTAAATTAATTACATTAGTATAAAATAATTATTAAAATAAATTTAGATTTAAGTTTTATAATTTTAATTAAAATCTCCTTTTATGCTTTAGATTTTTTTCATTGTAACTTAAAATAAATAAAATATATATTAGGTGATAGATTTATTTTAATCATTATTTTATACTAATATAATTGTAGTTAATATAATATTAATTTTATTTTAATTATAATATAATATTATATGTTTATTTTAATTATATTATATTATATGTTTATTTTAATTATTATTATTAATATAATTAAAATATATTAAGTGATAGATTTATTTTAGTATAAAATAATGATTAAAATAATATAATATTAACTACAATTATATAATATAAAATAAACATATAATATTATATTATAATTAATATAATTATAGAATAAATATATAATATTATATTATTATTAAAATAAAATTAATATTATATTAACTACAATTATATTAGTATAAAATAATGATTAAAATAAATCTATCACATAGTATATATTTTATTTATTTTAAGTTACAATGAAAAAAATCTAAAGCGTAAAAGGAGATTTTAATTAAAATTATAAAACTTAAATCTAAAGTTATTTTAATAATTATTTTATACTAATATAATTAATTTAATAATAATAATTAAATAAAACAGAGGATTTTAGTGATTTTTTTGAAACAAGAAACGAAAATTAATTTAATAATAATAAATAAATAAAACAGAAAATTATTAAAATTTAAATTATTGAAGTGAAAATATTTTAAACATCACTTGGCATAAGTTTATTATTAATAAAGATCAATTTGTATGTTATTTTATATTTAAAAAGATTTTTTAATATTACAGGGATGAAATTAAAAAAAATATTTTTCAGGGACTAAAACTGAAAAGTGTTATATTTACAGGGACCAAAAACTGTTTCCCTTTGTGAGTTAACATTTTTGTAACGTCCACTTAACGGTAAGAACCAAAAATAAATCTATTTTGATATAATAGGGATGTAAACCAAAAAAAAAATATTACGAGAACTAAAATTAAAAAATGTCATATTTACAGGGACCAAAAACATATTTAAATCTTTAAGAAATTAATCTTAAGCAGAATAAAATTTGACATTGACATGTGTTAGTCCCTCAAATGTTATTTTATATATTTCTTAAAAAATTATAGTATCAACACGTTACAATAACCATTCAAAAGTTAAAGTTATTGACCGTCTATGTGAATTAATTTCTTTTAAGTAACAACGAGAGCCATGATAAATTTCATTTGTGTATTTAGACGTTAGCAATGTTATTTGGTACGATTAAATTTTCGTGGAATACACACAAAATGCAGTTATGACCAATCAAAATGCTGATAACCATACAAAGTGAAACTAGTGGCGGAAAAAACGGAGACATGAATCAATTAGATGGGTTCGTTTGTTCGGTTTGAGTAGTAGCTTTGAGCATTTTCCTTTAAACCCTTTGAGTATACCCTTTCTACACGAATGATATTTATACATGAATAGACTTTGAGTAGTTCTTGTTTTAATTGATGTTCTCTTTATTCTCTCTCTCAACTCTTTAAGTTTATAGTATTTTTACTGTCTTTATACTTTCCATTTGATTTTTATTTTTATGACAGTCAAATTTGATTCAAGAAGAACTTTACAAAGATAATGATTGAAAAGTCATGTTTGACATGCACGGTTGGAAAGAAAAGTATTGCCACCACTAAAATCAATAACTGATGACAAAATCTTGGAAACGTATAGAAGAAGAACACTGATGCAAAACCATTAAAATTTAATTCAACTTGATAAAAAAATGATTTAATTAAGAAAAAACACCTTTCACAAACATTATTTTCATTTTATAATTTCACAGCTGTGTGCTTTCTCAATTTGATACGAAGGTGGTGGTGATGACTATTCACCTGCACCACCACTTTAATTCCTCATGTTTTCTCTATTCAAGATAGCATTGCATTTTCACCTACTTGGTCATATAGCATGTTTCAACTTTGAACACTCTTCTCAATCTTAAATTTGATTATTAATATTGAAAAGACTTAAAAAACACATAGTATTTTATGTAATGTTTAAGGACATGGGCATGATCATAGGATTCAAAGTTTCAATTTTTATGTTGTTGTCTTTCTTCTCTTTCCTCTGTTTTCATCCTCTGTTTTTGCATGCAGCCAACTCCATCAAACAGAACGAATCTATCCAAGATGGTTCTACTTTAGTGTCAGAAGGTCTCAAATTCGAAATGGGTTTCTTCAGTTTTGACAATTCCTCTTCGAGATACGTTGGAATTTGGTATCACAACGTTCCAACTTCAGCATACGTTTGGGTTGCAAACAGAGAAAAACCCATCAAAAATAGAGAAGGTTCCATCACAATAAAAAATGATGGAAACTTGGTTGTTCTTGACGATAATAACAGTGAGGTTTGGTCAAGTAATATATCAATTCAGACAAAAAATTCTTCAGTTGTTCTTCGTAATGATGGAAACCTTGTTCTTTCAGATGAAGAAGTTGGAAAAGAGATTTGGCAAAGCTTTGAAGAACCAACTGATACATATCTTCCAGGTATGAAAGTTCCAGCAAGTGGTGGAAATGGAATTGAGAAGAATCAAAATCCAACCTTTTGGTCATGGAAATCAACAAAAGATCCTTCCTTTGGAAACTACACAATGAGTGTTGATTCTGATGCATCACCACAGATTGTGGTATTTGAAGGAGAAAAAAGAAGGTGGAGAAGTGGTTATTGGGATGGTAGAGTATTCACAGGTGTACCAAATATGACAGGAAGTTATCTTTTTGGTTTTAGACTCAACACAAATGATAAAGGAGGAAGGTATTTTGTATATGAAGCATTGAATAATAGTGATAAGATAAGGTTTCAGATTGGTTGGGATGGATATGAGAGACAATTAAGGTGGAATGAAGATGAAAAAGAATGGAATGTGTTGCAAACGGAGCCTTCTAAAAAGTGTGAGTTTTATAATTCATGTGGTGGTTTTGCAGTTTGTGATGTTTCTCATTCACAAGTGTGTAGGTGCATACAAGGGTTTGAACCAACGGATATGAATAGTTGGAAAAATGGAAATTGGTCAAAAGGGTGTAAGAGGATGACTCCATTGAAGGCTGAGACAGGTAGTAATAGTTCTGGTGAGGATGGTTTTTTGGTGCAAAGGGATTTGAAGTTACCTGATTTTGCACATTTGGTGAATGCTGTTGATACTAATGAATGTGAAAATAATTGTCTGAAGAATAGTTCTTGTACTGCATATGCAAATGCTATTGGAATTGGATGCATGATTTGGTTTGGGGAGTTAGTTGATATTCAAAGTTTAGAAAATTATGGAAATGCACTTAATATCCGTCTAGCTGATTCTGATTTAGGTAAAGAAATGACTCATCATTTGTACTTATTGAGTTACTTCCATTGATTAGTTTCTTAATGTTTGATGTACAAATCAATACTATTATTAGCTTCTATGATGTCAGGTTGTAATTACAACTTACAAATTGTCTTTAAAATACAGGTGATGGAAAGAAAAAGACCAAGATTTGGATAATACTAGCTGTTGGGGTGGGACTGATTGGCCTTGGAATCTTTGCATGGCTAATATGGAGGTTTAAGAGAAAATTCAAAGGTAAAAAAATATTTATTTCCTCAAGTGTATTATTTTTGTCTTTGATGAATCACTAGGTATATTATATAATGTTTCTTAATGTTGAATTTTATAATTCTCTATTCCTTTCAATTTTCCCACAGTTTCCTCAACTTCTTGTTCCAACATTAATGGTGATGATCAACCAGTTTCTGAACCAATAAGGAGTAAAGACTTATCAGCAGAATTTTCAGGATCAGTTGATCTATGCTCGGTAGGGAATCCGCTGAGTGGTGCAGAACTTTCATTGTTCAGTTTTAGTAGCATTGTAATAGCAACAAACAATTTCTCAGAAGAAAATAAGCTTGGACAAGGTGGATTTGGTCCTGTCTACAAGGTAAATATGTAACTGCATCAACCAACCAAACAATTGAACGTAATTAACCGCATACCTGAAGTGCATTAACCAACTATTTTGTTGTCAATTTTTTATGTCAAATTATAATTTCTAAAGTTGAAAATACAATTCTTATGTATAGAGAGCCAGATAATATTTGAACCTATCTAATAAAAGGTTAATTTATGAAGAGCTTTTATTCCATTTATTAGGGAAAGCTTCCAGGGGGAGAACAAATTGCTGTCAAGAGGCTTTCAAAACAGTCTAGCCAAGGTTCAGAAGAGTTCAAGAATGAAATGATGCTAATAGCTAAATTACAGCATGTAAATCTTGTTAGACTATTAGGATGTTCAATTCAAGGGGAAGAAAAGTTACTGGTATATGAATACATGCCAAACAAAAGTTTGGACTTCTTTTTATTTGGTATGTTTCTTTACATTAAATAATGCACATAATTTTGCACCATTTTCAATTTGAATAAGTGTGAAACAGAAATTATCAGTGCATTTGCATGACAATTTGTTTGGTCTAAGAACACTTCAGTGATTTCTGTTAACATCATTGTAGATCCAGTGAAGCAAACAAAACTAGATTGGACGAGACGTTTTGAAATTATCGGGGGCATAGCGAGAGGACTACTTTATCTTCACCGAGATTCACGACTTAGAATCATCCATAGAGATCTAAAAGCAAGCAACATTTTGTTGGATGAAAATATGAGTCCAAAAATTTCAGACTTTGGTTTGGCAAGGATATTTGGGGGAAACCAAAATGAAGCCAATACAGCTAGAGTAGTTGGTACATAGTAAGTATGCTTTGATTTTAATATCTTATTTGTATAAATAAATCATCCTATTAATTCTTACTCGAATTAGACTAATCTCAATATAACACTATATATATGCATTGCAGTGGATATATGTCTCCAGAATATGCAATGGAAGGTCTATTTTCGATCAAATCAGATGTCTATAGTTTTGGCGTATTACTACTAGAGATTGTGAGTGGCCGCAAAAACACCAGCTTTCGTCATTCATATGATCCAAGTCTCATTGGATATGTGAGTAACTCCTATTTTACATTATATTTTATAATTAAAACAACTTGCATATGCATAGGACAGGAGGTCTAAAGCTAGGATCCTTATTGCATGCAGTCATGCAACTGGCATATATGTGGCTTTCTGATTAAGATCAAACGGTTCAGATTTCAAACTCGTATTTGTAGATTCAATTAAAATAATAAAATTAGCGAGAAATCCGAACCATCTGATCTTAATCAAATGACCACAAATACTCTAACGACGTGCAATATGAATCCCTAAAACTAATGCAAGCAAGGTGCAAATTTACGGTATTACTTGAAAGGTGCCTGCCTATATACTTGGTAGAAGTGTCTAATGTGTTAAAAAAAGTTTCCAGCTTATAAGTTAATGTTTGTGAAATTAGCATTACTAAAATGCCAAGTTTATCTAATGTTGTTTTTGTGATGAAATGAATGTAGGCATGGCGTCTATGGAGTGAAGAGAGAGTAATGGAGCTTGTTGATCCTTCAATCCGTGATTCAAGTCCAAAGAGTAAAGCTATGAGATGCATACACATAGGAATGTTATGTGTGCAAGATTCAGCAACACATAGACCAAACATGTCCTCGGTGTTGTTAATGCTAGAAAGTGAGTCAACAACTCTTCCTTTGCCAAGTCAACCTTTGGTTACTTCCATGAGAAGATATACAGATACAGAAGAATTTTATACCCAACAAGATTCTTCATATGATATCACAGTGGGGGACAGTGTAGTCACAGGGAGATAGAAAAACAACTAGTGCCATATCATAGCATTATGTACATGTTCATTTGAAGGGAAAAATGCAAAATTTGTCTTCATCCTCGTATGTGTAGAAACAATGTTCATCCTCGTATAACTTAGATCATTGTGCTGACATGATTCTTTTCTCATCTACTCAAACATCATTGTAACAAACACATTTCTGTTGAGGTAACACACCCACTTAGACTTGATCCCATAAAATTTGAGAAAACAATAACCTAAGTTCATCCTTTCGCGGATTTGTTATAAATGAATTAATGTTTCAAATGCATCTCGATATGACCAACTTATTATTATTATTATAGTCCTTCCAAATACCATGAAAGAGACTTATTTGATTAGAATTTTATAAGTTAAGACATTATTTTAAGGCGGATGCTAAGGAGACCATCTTTATATATGTTCCACCGTAGTCCCATACTTTAAAGTCATCCGAAACTTTAATGACGCTTTCCCATCTTTATAGCTGAAACAATGCTTTGACTTATGTCAATTCGAAAAAATTAAACGAAAATGAATATGTTCTTCAAAACTCAAATCATCGAAGCGACATCAATCAAGTCACTGTCTTACCTATAAAAATGAAGAGAGTCATTAATTTATATTTCTAAAGAGTATCGCCGATTATCGTTAGAATCTATCTATTATAATATATTAAAATTTGGGTGTATCCAAATATTTTAGTATTTTTTTGAGTTCTGAAAGCCGTGGCTGTTAGTAGTTACTATCAGCGTCTTGGGCGACAATATGTGAAGTCTAGTTCTTCAACTATGATCCTCCTCAATCTCATTCCCTCTAATAATTGCTTTCCAATGATAACCCATTCAATTCGTATTTCGTTTCCGAACACAACACCAGAGCTAAACTCAAACAACCTCAAAGATGGAACAAACAAGGAAGCTGATGAAAGCTGTTCATCAAAACACCAACAACCCCAAACTAGCATGGCATCTCTTCAAACGAATCCTATCTTCACCCTCCTCTTCCTCTTCAACTCACCATCTTCTTCCCACCATCACCCGCATCCTTCTAACCGCTAACATGCACCGCCAAATCGACAACCTCACCCAACTCATCACAAACAACCACCCCAACATTGCTCATTCTTCCCTCATTTCTATTCTCCGTGTATTAGCTCAATCACCCCACCTCGATTTGGCTTTCTCCCATTTCAAATCATTCAGATCCCAATTCCCATCAACCCCTCTTCCTCTTCAACTCTACCATATCCTCCTCCGTTCAAGCCTCCATCATAACCGTCCACATTTCGTTACTTCTTTATATACTGACATGATTCAAGCCGATGTTAACCCCCAAACGTATACTTTTAATCTATTGCTTCAGTCCCTTTGTGAATCCAACGCTCTTGACCATGCACTCCAACTGTTTGATAAAATGTCTGATAAAGGGTGCCACCCAAATGAGTTCACTGTTGGGATTCTTGTTCGCGGGTTTTGTCGAGCTGGTAAAACCCAACAGGCTTTGGAGTTTATTGATAATAAGTTTTGTAAGAATGTTAACAGGGTTGTGTATAACACTCTTGTGTCTAGCTTTTGTAAACAGGATATGAATGATGAGGCTGAGAAATTGGTGGAGAGGATGAGAGACCAGGGTTTGTTTCCTGATGTTGTTACTTTTAATTCTAGGATATCTGCACTTTGTAGAGCGGGGAAGGTTTTCGAGGCGTCGAGGATTTTCAGGGATATGCAGATGGATGGAGAATTGGGGCTTCCTAAGCCAAATGTTGTGACTTTTAATTTGATGGTTAAGGGGTTTTGTCAGCAAGGGATGATGAAGGAAGCTAGTTCTTTGGTTGAAACCATGAAGAAAGGTGGTAATTTTGTCACTTTGGAGAGTTATAATACATGGTTGTTGGGTTTTCTTAGAAATGGAAAGTTGTTGGAGGCTCGATTGGTTCTTGATGAAATGGTGGATAATGGCGTTGAACCGAATATTTACTCTTATAATATTGTGATGGATGGGCTTTGTAGGAATCATATGATGTTGGATGCCAGAAGGTTGATGGATTTGATGGTCAGTAATGGTGTTTACCCGGATACTGTTACTTACACTACTCTATTGCATGGCTATTGTAGCAAAGGGAAGGTTTTTGAAGCTAAAGCTGTTCTTAATGAAATGATTAGGAAAGGTTGTCATCCGAATACTTATACTTGTAACACGTTGCTGCATAGCCTGTGGAAAGAGGGGAGAAAATCAGAGGCTGAGGAAATGCTGCAAAAGATGAATGAAAAGTGTTATCAGTTAGATACTGTGACCTGCAATATAGTGGTCAATGGTCTGTGTAGGAATGGAGAATTGGAGAAAGCAATTGAAGTTGTAAGTGAGATGTGGACCGACGGAACAAATTCCCTTGATAAGGAAAACTCGTTTGCTGGTCTGGTTAGTTTGATTCACAATGTATCAACCAACATGCCTGATGTGATCACTTATACAACCTTAATTAATGGACTTTGCAAGGTTGGGAGGTTAGAGGAAGCCAAAAAGAAATTTATTGAGATGATGGCGAAAAACTTGCACCCTGATTCTGTGACCTACGATACATTCGTATCGAGTTTCTGTAAACAAGGAAAGATATCATCAGCTTTACGAGTATTGAAAGATATGGAGAGAAATGGTTGCGGAAAGACTATTCAAACATATAATTCATTGATCATGGGGTTGGGAAGTAAAGGGCAAATATTCGAAATGTACGGATTGATGGATGAGATGAGAGAAAGAGGAATATGCCCAGATATTTGCACGTACAATAATATGATTAGTTGTCTTTGTGAAGGAGGGAAAGCAAAGGACGCCACTTCTCTTTTACATGAAATGTTGGATAAGGGAATATCTCCCAATGTAACTTCCTTCAAAATATTGATTATAGCCTTCTGCAAGTCTGGAGATTTTAAAGTAGCATGTGAACTTTTTGACGTAGCTTTGAGTGTATGTGGCCACAAAGAAGCCTTGTACAGTTTGATGTTCAATGAATTACTTGCCGGGGGGAAACTCTCCGACGCAAAGGAGCTATTTGAAGCTTCGTTAGATAGATCTCTCTTAGTAAAGAATTTTATGTATAAAGATTTGATTGACAGACTTTGCAAGGATAAAAGGTTAGATGATGCTCACAGCCTTCTTCAGAAATTGATTGATAAGGGCTATGGGTTCGACCCTTCATCATTCATACCAGTGATCGATGGCTTAAGTAAAAGGGGAAACAAACAACAAGCTGATGAACTAGCAAAAATAATGGAACTAGCTTTAGAAGATAGAACTGCTGATAGGATTGATCGTAATGGAAAAACCATCTTTCGTCGAAAACTCCACAAGGATGGTGGAAGTGATTGGCAGGATATAATTAACAGGTATGACCTTATGGCTGTTATTTGTTTTTTGTCCGTGGTTACTATTTCCGAAATCTGCATCATTTAATTACTAAATGCGACTATTAGTTCTCCTTAAACATGTTTTGTTTAATTTCTTCTTGTTTGATTGAGTTGAAGACTACCATGTGATAAAATGTGTGTATTCATTTCTATACCTTGTTTGTTTGACAGTTTCTAACTCAACCGGGTTGAAAATCTCACATAAACATATACGTTTAATATTGTTTGATTTGTCTTCATCTTTGAAAGAGTTGCTTTATAGTGTAACATAAAAAAGTTACCTCTTATTATTATTTGCTGCCATTTAAAATATATTTGCTCTATCAAACTAAATAACATCGATCCAGATGTTATCTTGGAAATTTTGATTGTCATGAGTTCTGTGTCTATGGCTTTTTAATAAGTGCAACCACCATTCCTTCATGCTTCATATTCTACAATATTTCCTAATGATCTGTTACCTATTACTTGACAGGGATGTTGGCAGTGGAATTGCATTGAAAACTCTGAAGCGTGTAGAAAAAGGATGGGGTCAAGGAAGTATATCAAGTTTGCTGCCTCAAAAGAATGATTTTCTTGATTACTATGATGGTTAATGTTGGTTTTTTGAGGTTATTTTCTTTTTATTTCAACCCCAGAGATGGGCAGAGGAGTGAGTAGCAAATAGTAAAATGTAAAGGTTTGAGATATTGAAGACCTCTTTGTAAGTAAAGCAAGTTTTCATTCTTTATCTATCATTCCTTTCAATCCTAAGATAAGCCACACAAATATTAATTCAAAGCCCACTTTATTAGTTCCATAAGCATTTCTCCATCTTGTATGTACATACAGTACAGTGAATATTAACTTGCTGGCAAGTTAACAGAAAATTTGTTTGATATTTGTTGGTCTGAAAGGATTTAATTCAAGAAAAGTATTACACTCAAATTATTGGAAATAACAATTGAATGAATCATAAAAAGGTTGTGGTTTTATTCTAGAACTTGTCTCATATGACCTATGATTCTAAAATATTCCAAGAAACCATGTTAAATTTCCAACTGCGTGTATTTATTTTTCATGGATGAGTTAATGCAGACAATAAATTTATTCATATTCATATTTTTCTAATATAGCATCGTGTAGGTAGTAGAGTACTATACCAACATACTCCAAATTCCTACCAAATCTAATTTGCTTGATCCTAATTCCTAACTAAATATTGGCTGAAATGAGTTGGAACCCACTGGCTTTGGAGATTGTCCAAACATTTAAGAATCATCATCATCTATGCAGATGCATTTTCTGGTCACTACCTTGGAAGAATCTGAATCCATTTCCAAGCACAAAAGGGACCCGTTCCCATCAGAGGTGGACAAGTGAAGACCAGTCTTTGAAACAGATTTCCATGAACTTTGCTGCGACAAGCAATCTCCTGACAGAGTTGCAGGAAGCCCTTCCCGGTCCTCTGTCTTCAGACACAGCAGAATCCATCAACCTTATTGAGGAACCATCTCCCTCAGAACTCCATTGGCTATGTATGACTCTTGCAATCACCCAATACAAGTTCATTGTTACTCCCATTCACATAAGCGCACTTACCAGTCAATGGATGGATGGAACATTATATCAGACTTTGAAAGGTACCTAAACACACTTTTAGGCATAAATTTGAAGCCCATTTGAAAAAGCATATTTACACATTAGGCTCATCACAGAACATAATAACTTGTGGAAGTGTTGATGAAAATTTATGAAAATAGCGTCTGACATCTTCATCATACTATTTTGAGCTTATATCATTAAACACTTAAGCGATCAATCACTCAAACATGCTCTATGACACACACACATATTAATAATAAGTTGTGCATATGATTATTTTAATGTACAAATATTTTTTACGTGAATGTGATAATGTGAAGTACTAGTATGTATTTATATCATATCATGTGTACCTTGAACCTTCTTAAGGAGAAGCTGAAATTTCTTAGGGAATTTAGGGTCCCTTAAATTTTTCCAATCATAGTCCATTACAGCATATGATATGACTCACCAGCATCAGTCATGTCATATCCAAATTCACTTATGAATAAAGGTATGGGTTGTTGTTACTACTCAATGAATTTGAACCCTCTCATTTTTCTCCTTTTTCTTCCTCCTCATCTCAAGAGAGAGAAAAATACACAAATAATTTTGATGATCGTATACACAAACGAAAATGAGTAAATAATTATTTATGTGTCAATTTTTATCTTGAAATGAGGGAGAAAAAGGAGACGATTCAAATCTCTACCCAATCCACCGGTTGCAAACTCCAACTATCTTGGTTTCAATGTGTGCCTTGTACACCAATTTGTTAGTGAAGTTTAGATTAATAAATAAATGTGGGTTGTGTTTGGGAACCGTCTTTGCTCCTTGGCTCACGTACTTGTAGGCAAATTTTGACGTCCACCTCTTAGCTCATTCCTCAAGTCCATAGCTATCACCTACGTATAAAAGCAAGAATAAGGTATGTTTTTTTTACTAAAGAATATGAGTATATTTTTTTGACAAAGAAGAACAGGGGTATGTTAATGCAAAAGAAAAACAAAATATTTATATAATGTCATCATTTTATAAACTTTTATGAAAATCTTTATAATTTATTTATTTTTCAATAAAATACTAATATTTTTTAAAAGAAGTATCAAATTTAGTTTTTAAGTTCCTTTGCACATTTGCTAACTAAAGTATGACTAATTTAGTCATCTCTGTTAAAAGGCAAACCTTTAACTAGACCTTTTCATGTGGCATTCTAATTGACATGTCGTCCACGTGGTAAATGAGTCATTTTTATTATTTTAAAATTGTTAATTATTTTTTTATACAATCATATTTTATTATTAATTTTAAACAAATAATTAAATTGAATGATACCAAAAAAATTAATTATATTGAAAAAAGGTGTAACCTTTATTTAATAAACATACTTGAATAAAAATGAAAAAAAAAAACGTAAATTTTTTGGTTGGTGAAAAGAATTGATCATATGATGAAAGAAAATTAAATATTACTTTTATAAATGTAATATCAATTGTTAATTCATTTATCATGTTTCAGAAATCAAAATAACTTTCTCTAAGAAAATATGTTTTAAAATTGCGGTGATTTTGTTCCAAACTGTTCATTAGTATTAGCCTTTGTCTTTCATGATGATTTTTTTTCTTGTTTTTGGTGAAATCCAAATCGGTTTATTATAATTATTATTTACCAATTATTATTATTATTATTATTGCTATTTGTGTTTAATTCCAATTCCAATGATGTTATACTCCTACTTTTGACCTAGCAATACAAAGCTGATATTTTTTCTCACTTTCCTTTTATTTATTTTTTAAAGAAATTGGTCCAAAATAGTAAACCTATTTAAGAAGGGTAAAAAGTTTAAAGTGTCTGAGTCAACTTGCAGTCTCCACTCTTCATATGAAAGAATCCTTGTCCATATACTCCCCACTTTTAACAATCTCTCTCTCTCTCTCTCTCTCTCTCTCTCTCTCTCTTGTTTTCCCCTTTTCAAAAACATGAGAGGCTTCACTCTGTTTCTTCTTTGTCTCTCCACTTCAATCCTTTTTTTCTCCAAACCTTCAATTTCTGCTTCTGATACCTTAACGACAACCCAATCGCTTAAAACCAACGAAACCCTCTTGTCACCAAACGGTATTTTCCAACTAAGTTTCTTTTCCTTCAACAATTTCACTTGGTACTTAGGAATACGTTACACCATCGACCATAAAAAAACAGTAGTTTGGGTAGCAAACAGAAACACCCCAATTCAAAATTCCAATGTTTTTCTCAAATTAACCGACGCAGGAAAACTCATCATCGTCGATCAATCACAAAAAACCATTTGGGCCTCTAATCAAAGCACGAAAAATGCTACCTTTAAAAACCCATTTCTTCAGCTTTTGGATTCTGGAAATTTGGTTGTGAAAGAATCAAACGAGAATGATCCAACAAAATTTCTCTGGCAAACCTTTGATTACCCAACAGATACTTTGTTACCTGGCATGAAACTAGGTTGGAACTTCGACACAAACACAGAAACATACATAAATTCATGGAAGGTAACAGATCAAGACCCTTCATTTGGAGACATATCTTTCAAAATGGATTATCACGGTCTTCCAGAAATTTTTCTTATGGACAAAGGTAGAAGAATTTATAGAAGTGGACCTTGGAATGGTAAAAGATTCAGTGGTGTTCCAGAGATGCAACCTGTTACAGATTCAATAAAATTCAATTTTGTTGAAAATGAACATGAAGTTTTCTACACATTCTCAATTGGGAAACAATCTTTGTTTTCAAGACTGAATGTGAATTCATTAGGTAAACTTCAAAGACTTACATGGATAAATAGTAGACAACTTTGGTCAACATTTTGGTATGCACCAAAAGACCAATGTGACAATTATAGAGAGTGTGGTCCATATGGTATATGTGACACAAATGCTTCACCTGTTTGTCAGTGTGTGAAAGGTTTTAGACCAAAGAATCAGCAAGCATGGAATTTAAGAGATGGATCTGATGGGTGTTTGAGGAATAATGAATTGGATTGTGGGAGTGATAGGTTTTTGAAATTGGTGAATGTGAAGTTGCCAGAGACAAGCAGTGTATTTGTGAATAGGAGTATGAGTGTTTTTGAATGTGGAGAATTTTGTAAGAGGAATTGTTCTTGTACTGGTTATGCTAATATTGAGATTGTTGATGGTGGAAGTGGTTGTGTTATGTGGCTTGATGAACTCATTGATATTAGATTGTATCCTTCTGGTGGACAAGATCTCTTTGTCAGATTAGCAGCTTCTGATGTAGGTATGTTTGTTGTTTCTTTCTTCTTTAGTTTATATTTCTTTTTTAAATAAATGTTTCATTGTATTCTGGTTTTTATTTTCTATGGTTTTGGCTGATTGAATTTGGTAAAAATTGGTATTTTTTATTTATTTTTTAATTTAAAAATGAATGGATTTTTTTTTTTAACTTGACCCTTGGAGAGGATGGTTCTTTCTGGAATTTATATTGATAAACGTTACTAACTTTTGCATCAATGGAAAGAATATTCCAACTTGTTTAACATGCTGATAATATTAGATAATATCCTGGCTATTACATACATGTAGGCACAATGACTATTGTTTATGAGAATATTATTTATATATCGGTTGTATTGTTTTTTATGAATAATTTTTTTTTAATATATCGTAAACATGTGTAAAAAAATCATTTAAAAATATAGGTGAGTGGGGACAACTTTTTTACGACAATTTTCTAGGATAATTTTGATGTGCAGTAACACCATTTCCGTTTTACATAAAATGAGTTGGAATAATAGTTTTTAAAGACAATTTGAAATCAAGACCTCTTTAGAATGACTTCATTATTCTTTAATTCACTGACTAAAATACCTAGGAGGAACTTTGTGTGTAACACCAGGGGAGGGAAGCGAATGCAACGCATCTCTAATAAGAATTGAATGATAACAACTCAAAAAGCCAAGTTCATCCATGTGCTCTTCAATATTTTGGGTCCCATTGCCTCCTAATGTTTTCATTTTCAAACTCATTCTTTTTTCTCTCCAAAAATATGAAACGTTAAAAGTGCCAAAATTATCATAAAAGAAGGGATCTTTAACAAGTTTCAAGGAAAAATTTCACATTATACTCTATCTAAAATTAATTAAAAGCAAAAATAATACTTAAAAAATTAATATATTTAGTCTTAATTTTTTATTAAATATAATAATTTTTTAAATATATTTTTATTTATATTTTATTTCGGAGTAAAGTACTACACAATTGAACATTAGTAACAGTAATTAAAATATTAACCCAGTCAAGACATTTCTTGTATAAATTTTACATTCATAGAATCATAATGAATTGAATTGAATTAAGTGTAACTTTATCATATATCATTAAATTTCACAGATATCATTAAAATATAGATTATGGCTGTACAGATTTAAATTAGCAAATTAGGTTCACAATTATTTGAATTTATTATTATTTAGTTACATTAGATGATTAATCTTCTGACTAAGCATCACAGATGAACAACCTTCCAAACTTTATACTAAACATTACTAATATCTAGCTGTTTGTTGACGGAAAAAACATGTGCACAAACTGCATGTCTTGATTCGTTGCGTGAGTTAATGGAATCTAAATATATAATATTTTTAAATAAAAAAAATACACAATAATTTTAATATAGGAATTTTAATAAAGTTATGTGGGCCCACTAAGACTATAAAGGTCTAATAATCCAGGACGGTGTTATGGGCCTTCAAAAATTAAATATTCGGCTCACGAACCGGTGGGTTGTGGGGTAACATTTTTGACTCATGAGTCTCTAAATTTACTTTTCACACCTCGCGCAATTAATGCAAAATACATGAAATTTTGTTGAAGTCACGTCACTGATCATGTATCTATTGGAATTTGAAAAAAACTAAAGTAGTTCAAGGGGGAACAGGAAAAAGGTTGGAATGATCTTTGCTGCTTCAGTTCAGACCATTAAATTTGTAAGGATAAGGATCCTTGGTGATTCAAATGGAACCCCACCTTCTTTGGTGGGACCAAAAGTGATTTTTTTCCTTCTACTTTGGTAAAGTTGCACGTTTTCCTCCAACGGGAGAGAGTCCATTAAATTAAATTCCTTTGCCTTTATGTGACGGATTATTTATTTTTAATAATAAAAGACATTATTAAAATATAAAATTTTGTCTGATTTTATATGTACATAAAAGGAAAAGTGGATGCTGTCTTGAGCAAAATCATATTGCTACTTTCTTGCATTGTACTCTCTTAAAATAACAATTAATTGCACTTTTTACTTTGTATTATTGAGCTAATTGCTTTTATTTTTTAATTGGAAGATTTACATGCCTTTATGTCTACAATAATTTATTTATGATATACAGTATATGCCTATGTTCAACATCAATTAGTTTGTAGTTGCAAATCTTAATGCTACATTCATTGTTTTTTTTTAAAAACAAAACTAAATTGAAAATTGATATCTCAACTACAAAAACTATTTGTTTCAGAGGAAGATGGGCAAGGAGAAAGTTCTGATCACAAGACAGCTAAGGCTATAGGCATTATGGTTGGGGGTGCAGCTGTTATATTTTTGGTAATAGGAATATGTTTCTTGTGGAGGAAGAAGAAATTGCAGTGTCTATTCAAAATGAAGAGTGAAAAAAGAGGTAATGTATACATGTAATGTCTCACAATAATATATAAATGCATGAACTTTGTAGAATGATGAAATGTTGTCCCTAAAGCAGGTTCATTGGAAAGAAGTCAGGATTTGCTTATGACTGAGGGGGTGTTTACAAGTAATAGAGAACAATCAGGTGAAAAAAACCTGGATGATCTTGAATTGCCATTCTTTGATTTTAATACCATAACATTGGCTACAAATAATTTCTCTGAAGAAAATAAACTTGGACAAGGAGGATTTGGTATTGTTTACAAAGTAAGTTTTTTTATATATATATAATCAATAAATTTTGTTACTTTTTTGATGTAATGATTTGTCTTTTTTTTTTTGTAAACTGATTTGTCTTTTTTTATATATATATAATATTCATAACTACTTATTATCACATCAAACATATTTCTTTGCATTGAACTTTGAAAACGACGAATAAATGTGAACAAATTATGTTACTTTTGATTATGGTTACACCAGGGTAGGTTGGTCGAAGGTCAGGAAATTGCTGTGAAAAGATTATCGAAAAATTCCGGCCAAGGTGTTGATGAATTTAAGAACGAGGTCAAGTTGATTGTCAAGCTTCAACATCGAAATCTTGTTCGGCTACTTGGCTGCAGCATTCAAATAGATGAGAAGATGCTAGTGTATGAGTACTTGGAAAATAGAAGCCTTGATGCCATTTTATTTAGTGAGTTAATTTAATTTCAACATTTATATGATTCATGTTTTATTTTCGCATGCTTGGCTTTAATGTGCATACAAATTGTTGATATTCAGACAAAACAAAAAGATCCTTGCTCGATTGGCAAAGGCGTTTCAACATTATATGTGGAATTGCTAGAGGACTTCTTTATCTTCATCAAGATTCCCGATTTAGGATCATCCATAGAGATCTTAAAGCAAGCAACATTCTACTTGACAAAGAGATGAATCCGAAGATATCAGACTTTGGGATGGCTAGAATTTTCGGCACGGACCAAACAGAGGCGAATACAGTTAGAGTTGTTGGAACATAGTAAGTACCTAAGTATATATCACACTACCAATACAAAAGATCCAAACTTAATGATTCAATTATCGTACTATTTCTAACAATTATGTTACGTGCAGTGGCTATATGTCTCCTGAATATGCTATGGATGGAATCTTCTCAGTAAAATCTGATGTTTTTAGTTTTGGCGTTCTTGTGATGGAGATTATAAGTGGAAAAAAGAACCGAGGTTTCTATTCTGCGAACAAAGAATTGAATCTTCTTGGCCATGTATGTAGAAGAGTTGCTTTATTAGTTATAATTTGTAATAAACTCACAGTATCATTTCTAACTTGTGCTAACAAATAAATTAATTTATATTTTTTGTAGGCGTGGAAGTTGTGGACAGAAGGAAAAGTTTTGGAACTTATTGATTCATCCATTGATAATTCATATTCACAATCTGAGGTTCTTAGATGCATACAAGTTGGATTATTATGTGTACAAGAGAGAGCAGAAGATAGGCCAACAATGTCTTCAGTGGTTTTGATGTTGAGTAGTGAAACAGCAACAATGACACAGCCTAAAAACCCTGGGTTTTGTCTAGGAAGCAATCCTATAGAAACTGATTCTTCCTCAAGTAAACAAGAGGAATCTTGCACTGTGAATGAAGTTACTGTCACAATGTTAGATGGTAGATAGTGGAAAGCTGTGTCAATATTGAACTTGTATGATTATAATATAAACTTGTGATTTGATCTTTTATTTCATGGGATTGGCAGTGAAACTTGCTTTACATAGAAAAACAATCTACATGGCTTGTTAGTTTTGTATTAGTTTTAGTTATTTTTGTTCTATTTTTTAGGTTTTAGTTTGGGGTATTGCAACTGTTTTTACTTAAAGCCTTTCAGGCTGTTTTTGTAAACTAGAATCTAGGCTTTATTATAAATAGGCCCATTCTGTATTTTTTGAGTAATTAATTCAATGGAGAGGTATTATTCAGATAAAACCAATATGGCTTTCAATTTTTTAGAGTAAGTTAAACTGAAATGAAAAAATTAATGTTTCATTAAAAAAAATTAGACTTAATTTCAGCTTCCATCTCTTTATTTTCACATATTCATAGAATTTGTTTTTCTATTTTCAAAATATCTCAGTTTTGGTCTCTCCTTTGAATTTTTAAATTAAAATAATGATTTGATATATTTTAAATAACGTAATATATAATATGATGATATAATATGATTAAAATCCATTAAAATGTCCATAAAACTCCCTAACAACTTTAGTTACAACTTTTGAAATTATTTATTTTTATAATTTAATTAATAATATGTGAATCATTAATACATCGTGTTGTATATTATGAGAATATATGTCATGTTATTTAAAATATGTCACATCACTATTTCTTAGTTCTAAAATTTGAAGGAGAGATCAAAATTGTCAGATTTTAAAATAGAAAAAATTAAATTTTATGAATTAATAAAAATAAAGGATCAAAACTGTATATAAGTCGAATTGTCAGATTCTTTTGTGGAAATAATAAGTTTTTGCCTTCCGTGGGATTCAATCTCGGTACCTGGGGGATAAGTACCTGCTGGCTCAATTGGTAGTGGGAATGAGATAAGGCGGTATTTATCCCCCATGTATAATTAAGAATGTTAATTATAATTTTAAATAGTATGTTAATTTAATTTGTGCTCTTGACTATTTTTATTAAAGATAGGAACCAAGTAGAGCAAAGAAATCAGATGAAAAACTAAACAGAACATTCTTGACCACAAGCTATACAAAACGGAGAATTTTCTGCAGAATCAAGACTGTTCGTCACAACTACTTGAGCAATCATTCTCCACTATTTCAACGAAGCTTTTGTCTCAAATCTTTATACTAATTTCATTAGTACATGGCAAGGAACAAGTAGAAATCATTCTTGTTTAAAGAGGCTTTCGAATCACTGAGATAAAACATTATGAATCAAAGCAAGTCAAAACAGATTGTAATTTTCTCCAGTCTGGAACTGTCAAGAAAGTTGAAACAAGACTGATTCTCAAGATTGATTATCAGTCCCCAGACTGTCCAGAAGACTATCAGACCAGATTGATCATCAATCTTCTTTTCTAATCATCAATCTCTGTTTCTGAAAGAACAATATCCGTTTCTGCAGAATCAGCCTTCTCAATTCTGCAGAAGTTGTTTATTCCTTTCCAAACAGTTTTGGATTAATTCAAGTTTCCAGATCAAAGCCCAATTATCATAAAACGCGCAAGAAATCTGATCAAATTTGAATAAAACAGTCCAGTTCAGCAAGGCCTAAAACTGTTCACATGAATGGATTATTTTTATTCACTTATATTGTTTAGGTCAAAAGTAACATAGCACTACCAACAGCTCTTTCTGACCATAATTAACTGTTCAAATCGTCTATAAAAGGAAGGCAAATACTCCGCAATATTCAGAACTTCAAGTGCCAAGTATTCTCATCAAATCATATTCACTTGCATTATTGAAGGCATCTCATACACACAAAAAATCAGTCTGAAACTACCATTACTTCCAGTTTATTTTGCTGAGTTCTTTTTATCCTGAATCTATTCTCAAACAAAAGTTGAGAATAATCAGATTCAACCAAACATTATAAATCATTATTGTGTAAACTTATAACTATAAGGATTGTTTATAGTTTGAGTGTGATTAAAAGAGAAATCCTTTCAGAATTGTTAGGTGATTTGATTGAATTCTTTTTGGGTGGAAAGGAATTGTAGTTACAGATCAAGGTTGATCTTTAACTAAGTAACCAAAAGATTGTTCTCCATTTTTGAACACTTAGTGAAAATCTCACAATTGTGAGGACTGGACGTAGCTCGAGTTGGGTGAACCAGGATATATCATTGTGTGGTATCTATTCCTTATCTCTATTTACATTCAGTCATTCATATTATCAAATTAAATAGAGAAACTAAAAACTGTGATTTTAACTAACCAAGAACGTTCTCCGTTTCTGTTTCCAAAACCAAGAACGTTATCCGTTTTCTATGTTCATAACCAATGTCATTCTTGAGTTGTTTTTTCTTAAGTTTTTAACAGAAAATTTTAATTAGGCAAAATTACAATTCAAATTCTTTCATTGTAACTTGACATTGCTACTTCAGTTTATAAATTAGGTTTAATTAGTTCTTAAGTCATAGTTCAACAGACAAACACCAATATTGTTAGGTTGAATATCATATTTCGAGTTTGAACAAGGACCTTACAATTGTGTGAGAGAGTTTTTATGGTAATTTTATTATTTTATCTATACAAAAGATCAATTACTTATTACTTGCATTTTCTCAAAATAATTGAATTATTTATTTATTTCACATATATTAAGAAAGTCTCACCGTTTCAAAATAATTGAATTATTTGTTCATTTTACACATTAAAAATGTATAAATAACAGAGATAATATTATTTTTATCAAATTATACTTCTTAAATATATTAATTGTTAAAAAAAATTATACCTTTATTTAATGTGAGATTTAAATTTACTAAAAACTCATCTAATGTGATAAGACATTTAATGGTATATTTGGAATACCATTAAATTTTAAAGCATTAAATAAGTTTATTGATCTTTGTAACTTTTGTAACTTCTTCTTATGTTAAGAAGCGGAGGAATACTACATTAGAAATAATATTAATTAAATAATATAATTAAAAAAATATTAAAAATTAAAAAAGTCAATTATTTGAAACAAATTTTCCTTACAAATAGGTAAATTGGTTTGTAACAAGGGAGGATTTATGATGAGTTGTTGTTCCAAATGGGTCATGTATGTGATTGAGACACACAACTAATTGAGTCGTTGGTAGTTGATGATGACTTGGGGTACTCATATGGCTCTAGAGAGAAGCACATAATTTTCAGCAAATCTGTTTATTTATTAATGAAGAAGATCTCATCTCACTTGAATGTTCATGGAAATATCTTCCGAGTGCTGACAAATGTTCTATGGATATTTGTTAAACATAAAAATTAAAAATAGATTTTAAATAAAAAGTTTTATTTATTATAATTTTAAATGAAAAATTTTACTTATTGAAATTTTAAAATTTTAATTACACAATTTTTTATTTTTACATTTCAATTTTGTTAAGAGACACTTGTTAGCATTACTCATAAATTAATTAGAATTGTCAATCACTTTGTTAATGAGTGCATATATAAATCAGGGGCACAAGGTTAATATTCTCTACCGAATAAGCTACCTCATCTCAGTAATATATATAAGGATTTGTTGTAACTTTGTGAAAAATTATTCTGGTCAATAATTTAATATCAGCGATGAATTTTATTAATTCAACATTTATAACTATGTAATTTGATTATCGATATTTACTTATATTTTTTAAAAATTTATTATACGTCTATTTGAAATTATTTGATGAAGTATCAAATAGTTTTAAAATTTTATAAAACTTTGTGGAGTTAATCTACTCTATAAGAACTTTTGATTTGACAGATGGATCATATTACTTCTAAAGTCAATTGATTCTTACTATATATATATATATATTATGTTTGTTATTGGGATAAATTAGTTAACAAGTTATAATGTTAAATAAACTAGGATTGGATTTATTTTTAGTCCATCTAAATATATTAAATTTAATTTTTAGTCCTCTTAAAAAGTTTTTTCGAACTTTGTTCATTTTAAATTTTCTATTATTAATTTTAGTCTCTATTTTTTTATAAAAGTTCACGTCGCATGTTCCAAAAGATTTTTTTATGACATATCATTAATAAGACTTTAAAATATCATTAGTTTAATAATTTAACTATTTAATTTTTATTAATTTATCTATAATTTCAAATTAAAAATTAAATAGTTAAATTAAATATTAAATAATTAAGTTAATAATATTTTAAATTTTTAACAATAACATGGTATCAACAAAAATCACTTAAAACATACCACATAAATTTTTATAAAAAAAGTAGACATTAGAAATGATAACAAAAAATTTAAAAAGATCAAAATTCAAAAGAATTTTATAGAGAAATTAAAAATAAAAATTGATATATCATAGCAATTAAAATCATATTTAACCCATGTCGGTAACTAAACTATAACCCGACTATAAGGTTCACTGAATTAGTAAAAGGTTGTTGCTATCAAGATATATGCCTCAAAGTCAAAGCTCACTCCGCACCGGACACTGACATATGTAACATATCTTTATCTTTATTGGTGGTTAATTGAAAGTGTTGAACACACGTCAAACAAGTTTTATAGGTATGTACACTTTTTTAATATTCATATATATATTTACACTAAATTTGTTGAGATTTGGCGTTATAAGTTACTCCCTCTGTTCCTAAAAACGTATATTGCATATTTGAGTTTTATTGAAAAAAGTTTGTAGTAGATAATTGGACTCATATCTATTATATCTATTATGTACATGCAAAAAGATACACAAAACACCTAACGTAAAAATATATATTATGATAACGAATGTTGATATGAGAAATTAATAGCAAAAATAAACGGATATAGATGCGTATATCTTAGTACTCACTTATTCGCATAACATATATAATATTTTTATTTTTATTCTAATTATTATTATTATTATTATTATTATTATTATTATAAATATTTTAATATTCATACACAAAAATAACAACAAAAATAAAATGAACAATTTGAGTATGTATCTGTTTCAATAAGCTTATCAGTTAGAATTGGTCTTTTAACACACTGTTTTAGCAGTGGTTTGATGAATTTAATGTAATTTATATAATCCAATCGAAAACTTAAAACATGCATAAATTTAATTAGTTAACTATGTATCTATACCAGATTATGTATTTGTTACTATGCAAATCTGCAATGCTAGACCAATTGGGCATAAGTATAAAATAAATAAGATCTTTCATCATAAAGGGTTTTTCTGCCTCTCAAATTTTTTAAAAGTTTTAAAGACTATATAACGCATATAAAACTTTTTTACATAATTATCCATTTGATTTCTCAAAGATAAAAAGAAAGTAATATAATGCATACTATTATACTAACTGAATTTACATTTTTCGTACAAACATGTATCTAAAGATTTGTGGCTTTAACATACAGAAAGGAGTAATGTTGTAAATTAGAACACACTAGCATCAAACAAGCATGGGCCTTTAGCGAGCTTCAATCATAGTCATAGTTACATTATTTACTGAGTAAATTCCTTCACTGGTTGATGGATTTGAACTCTCACAATTACTTTTCTTGAAACTAAATGCTGGTTGTTTTGGAATAGAAAGAGTTGAGTCATTACCCAACATAGAAACAACAGCTGACATAGATGGTCTGTCAACAGCATAATCTTGTACACATAAAAGCCCGATTTGGATGCATCTTTCGACTTCCACCTCGGAGAATGACTCGCCTAATGATCGATCGACAATCTCGATGGCTGTGCCTTCTTTCCATAGATCCCATATCTGCATCAACAATTATTGAACTTACTAGATTAATTAGACTACATGTTAAAAGGTGAATTTGAATTGGAGTATAGTTTCTATGAAATACTGACATGTCCAACTAAATTTGTGGATGCAATGTCTTCATGGTGACCACTATTCTTTTTTCCGGTAATAATCTCTAGCAGTAAAACTCCAAAGCTGTATACATCAGATTTTACTGAAAATTGTCCTTTCATCGCATATTCTGGAGACATGTAACCACTACAGAAACAAAATGTAAATAAATAAGATCGCTAAAATCTTATTTTTATGAAATTAAGTTAAAGTGAGATAAAAGTTTTAGGAGTCTGAATAGTTATTGCTATTAGGATAATGTCATGACATAATTCAAATCATTAAATTACAATAGAAATCTAAGTAACACGAAGCAAGGTAACAAATGGGTGTTTACGCGGAATACTTACTAGGTTCCAACGACACGATTTGTAACTGCTTCAATTTGATCTCCGCCAAACATTCTAGCCATACCAAAATCGGCAATTTTTGGGTTCAATGCATTGTCCAACAAGACATTACTGGCCTTTAAATCTCTATGAATGATTCTTAATCGCGAGTCATGATGAAGGTATAAGATTCCTCTAGCAACACCACAGATAATATCAAATCGTTTTCTCCAATCTAGTTCTGAACTCTTAGATTTATCTATAGACCAAAAATCCATTGTATAATAATGAGTCAATTGCATCCATAGTTGTGTAACTTTGATGTATGACAATATCAATATAAATGCAGCAAAGGTGAAAAATAACAACACATACCAAAAATGAAAAAGTCCAAACTTTTGTTAGGCAAATACTCATAGATTAACATTTTCTCTGCTCCTTGAATGCAACAACCTAAGATCCTCACAAGATTTCTGTGTTGGAGTTTTGAAATCAAAACAACCTCGTTTTTAAACTCTTCTACGCCTTGTCCAGAATACTTTGACAGTCTCTTCACCGCAATCGCCATTCCGTTGCTCAATATACCCTAAAACCATCATCCAAAGTAAACTTAATTATATGTTTAAATTTTCAAAATTGACATTGTTACAATTACAGTGCATCAAAACCAGTCGACGCTAAAAAAGATTGGTGTTAAAAGTGGTACTCAATTAAGAAGCCAAATTGTTTTGAGTAGTTAGTTAGTTAGTTGTAACTACTTGTAACTGCTTTAGTTAGTTAGTTTTGTTGAAAACAAACTGTATATAAAAGCAAGGCTTACAAAAATGAAAAAAGAGATAATTCAAAAACTGAGTGCAAAGCTGTAGTTTTACAAAACTGTGAAAAACTGGCAGCATAAGTGCATAAACATTGTAAACATTTTTCATCTCATAACTAGTGATAATTCAAGTCGGATTCAGTCCCCTAGACGTAGGAGTTAATCTCTGAACTGGGTTAACAATTGTGTGTGTTCATTTTAGCGTTACAAGCTTCAAATTCTGTTTAAACTGATCATTCTCCGTTTCAATCAGAAAACGGATAACGATCTTGACATTAATCTGATCAATCTGCGTTTTTAGTTTCAATCAATCTGCGTTTTTTTCTGTATAAAACCAAGAACAGTCTTGGTTTAATTACTCATTGATCTCCGTTTTTTCACAACAACAGGTATCAAGAGCACGGGAGTATTCGATTCAAAGGAAGGATGACATCAACAAAGTATGTAATTGAAAAATTCGATGGGAAGAATGATTTTGGGTTATGGGGTCTCAAGATGAAAGTGTTGCTGGTTCATCAAGGTTTGGCAGGAGCATTGGGAGGAGAGAAAGACATGGCATCCACACTAACAGAAAAGGAGAAGAGGGATATCATGGACAAGGCTCATAGTGCTTTAATCTTGAGTCTTGGAGACAAGGTTCTGAGGGAAGTGTCAAAGGAGACCTTTGCAGCAGGTATTTGGCTCAAATTAGAATCTTTATACATGACAAAGTCATTAGCGAATCGTTTGTACTTAAAACAAAAATTATATACTTTTAAGATGCAACCTGGGAGGTCAATTGAAAATCATATGGATGAGTTTAATAAGATCATACTAGATCTTGAAAATATTGATGTAAAATTGGATGATGAGGATCAGACCCTATTGTTGTTAAATTCATTACCAAGTTCTTATGAAAATCTGTGTAATACACTTCTGTATGGTAGAGATTCTTTGTCATTAGAAGAAGTACAAGCTGCACTAATCTCCAAAGAATTGAAGAGGAAGTTAGATGGGAAGGAAGAAAGCAGTGGTGAAGGATTGTTTGTCAAGGCCAAGGCAGGGAAGAAGAATCAAAATCAGAAGAATAACTTCAAGAATAAAGATAAGGAAAAGTCTAAAATGAGATGTTTCATATGCAAGAAAGAGGGGCATTTCAAGAAAGAATGCCTAGATTGGAAAGGAAAGAAATGATCAAATAGTGATGATGATTATGGAAATGCATCTATAGCTTCTGAAGGATATGAAAGCTCAAAAGTTCTTATGGCAAATTCAACTGAAATCATGGATGATGATTGGGTACTTGACTCAGGGTGTTCATTTCACACGACCTCAAATAGAGATTGGTTTCTTGACTACAAAGAAACTGATGGAGGCAAGGTGATTATGGGGAACAAATTAGCCTGCAAGGTAGTTGGAATTGGTTCAATCAAGCTGAAGCTGAAAAATGGAACCATGAAGATTTTGTCAAAGGTTAGACATGTTCCAGAACTGAAAAGGAATTTAATTTCTCTAGGAATGCTAGAAGAAACTGGTTGTTCATACAAAGCAGAGAAATGCACTCTAAAAGTCATAAAAGGATCATTGGTAATCATGAAGGGAACAAGGGATCATGGAATCTACCTTCTAAATGGTCAAGCAGTGACAGGAATGGTAGCAGTGGCTGTTCAAGCATCAAGCAAAGCCAGCTTGTGGCATCAAAGGCTGGGACATGTTAGTCTAAAGGGAATGCAAGTTCTGGACATGTAAGGCATGCTAGGTGGGGACAGGATCAATGATCTTGAATTTTGTGAGCATTGTGTGTATGGAAAGATGCATAGGGTCAAGTTCTCTACAGGGAAACATTGCTCAAAAGGAATTCTGGAATATGTTCACAGTGATCTATGGGGCCCTGCAAAGATTGTTTCACATGGAGGTAACAAGTATTTCATTACATTTCTTGAGGATTATAGTAGAAAAGTATGGATTTACTTGTTGAAAAGTAACGATGAAGCATTTAAAACCTTTAAAGATTGGAAGTTTGTGGTTGAAAATAGGACTGACAAAATGATTAAAACTCTAAGGACAGATAATGGTCTTGAATTCTGTAGTGAGGAATTCACTAGTTTTTGCAAAGCTCATGGTGTGAACAGACATAGGACTGTAAGGAGCACGCCTTAGCAAAATGGACTAGCTAAAAGAATGAACAGAACCTTGCTTGAAAGAATTAGATGCATTCTGTTAAATGCAAGGATGCTTGCACAATTTTGGGGAGAAACTGTCCATACAACTTGTTATTTGATAAATTTGAGTCCTTCTATTGCAATTGAACTCAAAACCCCTCAAGAGATGTGGGCAGGACATGCTGCAAACTACAATCATCTAAAAGTATTTGGATGTGCTGCATACTACCATGTAAATGAAGGGAAGCTAGCCCCTCGAGCCAAGAAAGGGTATTTTGTTGGATATCCAAGTGGTGTAAAAGGTTATAGAATATGGTGTCCTGAAAGTAGGAAATGTATCATCAGCAGGGATGTTAAGTTTCATGAGGTTGAGCTATATAAGTCTGTAAACAATGCTGCGAATAAAAGCTCACATCAAATTGAAGATGAGAGGTTTGATCTTGATGTGGAGAAAGATGGAGAGAAACGGAGAACGTTCTTGGAGCAAAAGCAAACTCAACAAGACACAACTGAGAGGTTTGATCTTGAGGTGGAGAAAGATGGAGAGAAACGGAGAACGTTCCTGGAGTAACAGCAAACTGAACAAGACATAACTGAGAGATTTGATCTTGAGGTGGAGAAAGTTGCAGAAAAACGGAGAATGTTCTTGACTTCAGCCATAGAAAAGGAGAAAGATCAATAGAAGTCAATAACGTTTTTGATTTCAGAACAACAACAATCTCACAAAGACAAGACTGATGCAAACCCAGCAAAACATGTTATGTTTCCTGAGCAAGAATTAGATGATTATAACCTCATTAGGGATAGAGAAATAAAGACATCAAAACCCACTCAAAGATATCGTTATGCAGATATGATCAGTTATGCATTACATGCTGCATAAGAGATAATACAAGAAGATCCCAAGAACTACAATAAAGCTGTCAGGTCTCAAGACAAAGACAAATGGATTTTAGCTATGACTGAGGAGCTGAAATCACTGGAGAAGAACAACACTTGGGAACTCATACCTAAGCCAACCAACTCCAGAATTGTAGGCAGCAAGTGGATTTTCAAGAGGAATAGGGGAATTCCAGGAGTTGAACCACCCAGGTTCAAAGCACGGCTAGTAGCAAAGGGATTCACTCAAAGAGAAGGTGTAAACTTCAATGAAATCTTTTCTCCTATAGTCAAGCATGCATCTATAAGGATAATTCTAGCCATGGTAGCACACTTTGACATGGAATTGGAGCAGATGGATGTTAAAACAACATTTCTCCATGGTGATCTGAATGAAACAATCTTAATGCAACAACCAGATGGCTTTAGGACTCAAGAAAATGAGAATTGGGTCTGCTTGCTAAAGAGATCACTCTATGGGCTAAAGCAATCACCAAGGCAATGGTATTTGAGGTTTGATTCATTCATGTTTAGTCAATGTTATGCTAGAAGTAATTTTGATAGTTGTGTGTACTATAAACAAATATCATCATCCAGGAGTTGAACCACCCAGGTTCAAAGCACGGCTAGTAGCAAAGGGATTCACTCAAAGACAAGGTGTAGACTTCAATGAAATCTTTTCTCCTATAGTCAAGCATGCATCTATAAGGATAATTCTAGCCATGGTAGCACACTTTGACATGGAATTGGAGCAGATGGATGTCAAAACATCATTTCTCCATGGTGATATGAATGAAACAATCTTAATGCAACAACCAGATGGCTTTAGGACTCAAGAAAATGAGAATTGGGTCTGCTTGCTAAAGAGATCACTCTATGGGCTAAAGCAATCACCAAGGCAATGGTATTTGAGGGTTGATTCATTCATGCTTAGTCAATGTTATGCTAGAAGTAATTTTGATAGTTGTGTGTACTATAAACAAATATCATCATCCACATACATTTACTTGCTGCTATATGTGGATGACATGCTAATAGCATCTAAAAGTATGAAAGAAGTTGAAGCGCCAGCTGAAGAAAGAATTCGAGATGAAGGACTTGGGGCCAGCCAAGAGGATCCTAGGAATGGAAACCATCAGAATTAGAGAACAAGGAAAACTAATAATTTCTCAAGAGAGCTACATTGAAAAGGTTCTAAATAGATTCAACATGAGTGAATCAAAGGCAGTCAGCTCTCCACTAGCAGCTTACTTCAAGCTCTCTTCAGCCATGTCACCAAACACAAACCTAGAAGCAGAAGACATGAAGAATATACTATATGCAAGTGCCATAGGGAGTATCATGTATGCTATGGTCTGCTCAAGGCCAGACATTTCTCATGTTGTAAATGTCACGAGCAGATTTATGGGAAACCCAGGGATGAGTCATTGGCAAGCTGTCAAATGGATTCTAAGGTATCTAAAGGGTACTCAAAGCATGTGTTTGGAATACAACAAAAGTTTAGAACCATCAAAACCATTCCAAGGATTTGTAAACTCTAATTTTGCTGGAGATTTAGATAGAAGAAGATCTCTTATAGGATATGTGTTCACAGTGTTTAACAACACAGTCAGTTGGAAAGGTAATCTTCAACACATAGTGGCATTATCAACAACAGAAGCAGAATATGCTGCTTTAGCTGAAGCAGTGAAAGAAGGAATTTGGCTAAAAGGATTGATCACAGAACTTGGAGTCAAGCAAGAATCTGTTTGCATACATTGTGACAGTCAAAGTGTCATTCACTTGAGTAAAAATCAAATGTATCATGAAAGAACCAAGCATATAGATATCAAACTTCATTTCATTAGAGATGTCATTGAAAGGGGTGAGATACATGTGGCAAAGGTGCACACAAGTGATAATCCTGCAGGCATGTTTACAAAATCTGTCACACTTGGCAAATTCAAACACTGTTTGGATATGCTGCAAATCAAGTCTAGAAAACTGAGATCAAGGACTAAGAGGATCTGATTTGAATAATAACAAGTTGAAGCTTCTCATTTGGTACCAAAGTGGAGAATTGTTAAAAGTGATACTCAATTAAGAAGTCGAACTGTTTTGGGTAGTTAGTTAGTTAGTTGTAACTACTTGTAACTGCTTTAGTTAGTTAGTTTTGTTGAAAACAAATTGTATATAAAAGCAAGGCTTACAAAACACACAAAAAAAAAAAAAGAGAATTCAAAAACTAAGTGCAAAGCTGGAGTTTTACAAAACTGTGAAAAACTGGCAGCATAAGTGCATAAACATTGTAAAAAAAATTTATCTCATAACTAGTGATAATTCAAGTCGGATCTAGTCCTCGAGATGTAGGAGTTAATCTCTGAACTGAGTTAACAATTTTGTGTGTTTATTTTAGCATTACAAGCTTCAAATTCTGTTTAAATTGATCATTCTCCGTTTTAGTTAGAAAACGGAGAACGTTCTTGACATTAATCTGATTAATCTCCGTTTTTAGTTTCAATCAATTTGCGTTTTTTCTGTATAAAACCAAGAACAGTCTTGGTTTAATTACTCATTGATCTCCGTTTTTTCATAACAATTGGCTACCTTATAAACAGAACCAAAACCACCTTGACCAAGCTTGTTGGCCATTGAGAAATTGTTTGTTGCAGAAGCTATGGAGTTAAGATCATAGAATGGTAAATTTGAATTGTTTGTACTCTCAAATTCTTGTTGATTAGAAGAGTCGTCGAAGGTGAGACGAAAGGAATACTCGCGATCCTTTCTTCTCGTCCCTATCATCAAATAATGAAACAGAACACATTTGAACACATCAATAGAATTAAGAATTTTCACAATACCAAGTTTGAAAAGAATTTAATTTAACTTACATCGTATTCTGGCTTTTACTAACCAAGACACCAAAATGATAGCAATAGACAATACCAAGCAAGTAGAAATGACTAAAACTGCCACCATTCCCTTTTTGCCAAGAGAACCGTAGGAGTGTTTTGCATACACAGCTGCAAATTGCAAATGCAAAAAAATCTAATCACTAGAAGAAACAATGGCCACCACCAAATAAGTGAAATGTATACTACAATTGAAGCTTAAATCCTTTAGTTTATAAATGAAATTAACATTTAATGCATGATCGGGTTGATAAAATATCAATCAAGCACCAACACACATACTTGTACACCAAACATGAAATTGGCCTGACGATACTTAGACATAACTAATAATTTAAAAAAATATCTATATTTGTTGGTGTTGTGCTAGTATTAAACACGCACATATCAAATGTCATACATAATTTCAACTTGAAGTGTTAGTGTTGCATAGAAAAATAAACCAAGCTAAGAGTGTTTTCTTTAATAAATTTTTATATTTGTTAAAATGGTAATAATAGTTATGTTAATATGAATTCAGACATGAATAAAAAATACCTACCCAATTCATGCTTATCTACACGTACGTACAAATCTTGTCCAACTTGTGCGTAACATCTCGTATCCTCCATATCTCCATGCCAAGTAACACACCCACTCTCACTGCTCTCATATTCACTTGTATAAGCCACACACGAACAATCCCCCAAACATTCCTCTCTACACTCTCTCAAACCCAAACTTCCATTCACACGTGCCTTCGAACTATCCGGCACCTTCACACGTGCCACTTTCACAAACCCCTCCCCACTTCCACACGTGGAAGCATTTCCTTTCCTCACACACCCACCCGACCCGTCTCTCAAATACCACTCTCGCCCGAATTTCGGTTCGAACCCGGGAAAACATTCGCACTCGAACTTCTCCGCGTTATACGGGTCACAATTTGAGTTCGACCCGCATTGTTTAAAATTATCACATTCCTCTTTCGGACCGTACCAGATTTGAAACCACCTATGTTCGTTGGGTTGCCACGTCAGCCTCCTCACGTGACCCGATTCTTCGATAACCATTCTAGACAACACATTGGTATCCTTCACATCATACTCTATCGAAATTTCATCTTTATTGTTGACGAAAGTAACATTGAAGATGAAAATCGGAGTCATTTCGGGTACACCACTCCATCTTTGACCCGTCCAAGAACCGGTTCTCCATATTGGAATTTTATTTCTGTAGAGAAATAGTTGGGGAAACCCGGTCGGGTCGATCCGATATGTTAAGTTCCCGGTTCTTGGATCATTTGGGGATTTCCACGATGTGAGGAACCGGTTCAAACCGGTTTTACGGTCCAAGCCGAGTTTCATGAGAGGAAGTAAAGTGTTACTTGGAAAATCAAAACTCTGCCACACAACGTTATTATTATGAGTCAAAATGAAGTTTCCTGTGTCCAAAAGCTTAGCTGAAGCATTCACAAATGAGGTAGAAACGTTGGAAGACCAAACGGGGTTAAGGTTGTTGCTGTGGAGTACGAGGTTTCCGTTTTTGATGGAGAGAACAGAGGAATTGTCGTTGAGAGGAGTGTCTCTGTTTGCAACCCACACAATGGTTTGTTCTGAAATTTTGTTGTACCATATACCAAGGTATCGGGTTTTGGAATCTGGGTGGAGGGTGAAGAAACCAAGTGCGAAGGTTCCTCGATCGTTGGAGACCAAAACGTCGCCGTCTTTAATTGAGTGGTTTAGTGTTATGGTGTCGAGTGAGTGGCAAAAAGGATAATAAAGGATCAACACCAGAAGAATAAGCTTTTTCATGGGGTTGCAGTTCTTGATTAATAATCGTCGGTTGTGATGAATTGCATTTGATGATAAATTAAAAATAAAGAAATGAACAAGTTTATAAATTGGGTTACTTAATATTTATGATGAGTTGTTGTTCCTGGGTCATGTGTGTGATTGAGACACTCAACTAATTCAGCCATTGGTAGTTGATTGATATTAATTCCAGAGAGAAGCGCGTACTATAGCAAATTTCTATCTCATATCCAATTGGAGTTTCTTGGGATATAGGGAGTTGCTTGGGATACACACTCGCCACGATCATCCTAAAATTCCCGGCTATGATCATCCTAAAATTTCCATGAATTTTTTTAAAAAATTTAGTAATTTAAGTTTTTTTATAAGAGATATTTAAATTATAATTTGATCAATAAAAATTAATATGTATGGATTAAGTACATCAATTGTTTTTATTAAATTATAAACAATTCTGAAGGGAATAATTTATAAAAAAAATTACAAAAACAACTATTATAATTATAAAATAAACTAAATTTTTCAACTTGTGAGTTGTGAATTTTATCCCGAGATATAAAAATGAAACTAAATGATTATATGAACTCAAAAATTTAACCAAAACTAATTAAATTAGTTTGATATTTTTTATGGGTTTGAGTTCAAGTTGAACTAAATCAATAAATTCGACTTTTATTGATTTGAAATATAGAAATATAGTTTCACGTAATTTTAAAATAGATCGCCTAATACTCAAACTAAACCATTAACTTTTATCAACACTATGTCAATATTGACATCTTAAACAATGTGTTGTGTTTAAATGCATTTTAATATATATATATATATATATATATATATATATTGTTTTTGTCTTTGTAATTAAGAAAGTTGTATTAATAATATAAAAAATTGGAATAAATGTATGCATAAACGATATAAAAATATTTTATACTGTCAATTAATCATAACCGTCATATTAATAAAATAATTTAACTTTTATTATAATCATTTTTAAAGTCAAACTCATGAATATTTGCTATGTACTGATTACACCGACAAAACATAACAATTAAAAATTAATTTTTAATTATTAAAAATATCAAACAAAATTTAATCTATTATTTCTCTCTAATGTTTCTGATTGTTTCCACATCAAATTCGTAACACCATATTTTTAAATATTGTCTCTTTTGATCTATTGTGAATTCCCAATATTTTATCTATTATAAAAATACACACTTCATGTCGGTGTAAACGGAAGACTTTGTTAATGAGTGGACAAAAGGTTAAAATTCTCTTAAGAAGAAGCCACCTCATCTAAATAATACTAATATATATTCTTCGGAAATGGAAATGGAAATGGATCTTCTCACATTTAAATTAAACGATGGAGTAAAATTTGATTTTATACTCTTCATAACACAGCCTTTATACGTAAGTTGCACATTATATAATCAATTCTCATACTCACACCACAATAACAAAGAGGGTATATATATAATAGTGTTTCTTAATTTACGCCACTAAATTATACTCACTCATTTTGATATAATCAATTTTCATAGTCTCACCTCAATAATAAGGAGAGTATATATATAGTGTTTGTTAATTTATACCACTAAATTATACTCACTCATTTTTTAGAATTAGTAAGTTATAACTTAAATTTTGTTAATTTATGATCAAAATTAGAAAATCAGAATAAACAAAAAAGTTTATGAATAGTCAATTAATTAAGGATTACTCGTGACATTTTCAACATACTTTTAATTTTTACATTTTATTAATTAATTGCAGACGTTAATTCATTAGAAATATTTAATTTTTATTATAATTACTATTAAAGTTATATTTATGAGTGATTGTCACGTGTTGATGGTATAAAATTATGAACTCTATCGATATATAAAAATTAAATTCATTGTAATAAATAGAAAGATGTGGTTCGCTCATCAACATAGAGAAAGTTGAGTTATGGTTTAAACTTTTAAGTCCCTATCATTTCCAATTCTACGAGGTTCACTAAATCAGTAAAATATTGTTGCTTACAGATATATGCCTAAGAGTTAAAGCCCACCCTGGACACTGACATATGTAATTGTCATCTCTATTGGTGGTGTTGAAAGGGTTCAACACTTGAACACTGAATTTGATTATCGTGCCAAAAATGTTTTGTAGAGATGTACACTTTTTAGTGACATGTATATTTGATGGAATTTAACATAACATATAAATTATAATCTATCTACTTATCAAATTGAAAAATCATGATTGACATATTTGTGGATGGCAAGAGGGATTACAAATTGAGAGAATAGATATACATAGAAACACAAAAGTACAATCTGAAAATTCTAAAATCGAGAAAAATTATAATCGTTATTTAATGATAATAAAAAAATAATATTACGTGAAAACTGTTATAACACAAACTTTTCTTAAGCTTCCTTAACCTCTAATAAAGCGACATTCTTTAAAACAAATAGTTGAAATACATCTCACAATATTATAACACAAAAGTATAAGAGAAAAGAAAAGAATTATATATAAGTTTAAAGTGTTTCTAACGATTGCAATTTGAAATAAAGAACTAGAACTCTATATATAAACTATAACATTCGACTCTATTTTCTTTTATAATTCTAAACAATGTAGGATTTTTTTTATCAAACTGTTCAGGACCACAAGAGATTTTGATACCACATTTTCAATTAAAATCTTAAAACAATGGGTATATGGATCAACTATCTTATATATCCAACATTTACCTCATTCATAATCGATGTGACACTTAATCACTCACACTTGAATTCAACATAGTGAACTACTCTCATCACCGTATAAGGTTTACCGCGATAGATTAATAGATTAACAGGTCCAACTCATCATAACCCACATAATCCAACGTATAATTCGTCAATTAATTAGCGCTTAATAACAATTGATCATAATTTATTTTAGATTTAATTGCATTTTTGGTCCGTCTATTATTACCAATTCACGAAGTTGGTCCCCTATTTTAAAAGTCGACTGTTTTGGTCTCTCTCATATTTTTGAACTTAAAAACGATGACATATTTTTAATGACGTGACATACAATTCTATAATATAAAACCATCTAGATGCATTAATTTTTTATATGTCATTAATTAAATTAAAAAATATGAAAAATTTCCGAAGTTGAAATATAAATTTTTACGTTTTATTTCAATTTCATAAGTATTAATAATTCTACATCATCCTATCATATGTCACGTTATTTAAAACATCTCATGTCATCATTTTTTAATTAAAAAATCAGAGAGATAGATCAAAACTGTCGACTTTTAAAATAGGATAATTAATTTCGTGAATCAGTAAAAATATAAGGACTAAAATTGCAATTAAGCCTTTATTTTATTAATAATTGCTAATATAATTGATTATGTCAATTCATAATTGATTAATAAAATAATTAATCTAACAATACCATATTTATGAAAGTTGATTAGTTACTTAAATAAACTCCCCCCCCC
>JBBPBP010009779.1:12617717-12628572 GCA_037974735.1 Cicer chorassanicum | reverse complement strand
AACATAACAAATTATACTTTTTTTTAAAATCTCTAAACTATTAATAATTTGTAGCAAATGGACAATATGTTTCTATTTTCATTTACTAACAAATTACATTATTTATATATATATATTATAATTTTTTATTTATGATATATTTTTTAAAATGATACTCCTTTATAAAGTAATAGAAGATATAATTTCTTAATATAAAATTTATCTGCATTGTACGAGTTTAAAGTCTAATTTATATTAAACTTGTTAAAGTTTGAACACACTATCTTGACCTTTATATATATATATAAATAAAATATTATAGTTGATTAATAAAAGATTATAAGAAATAAAAATTAATTGTAATATTAATTTTATTGTTAATTTAAATTATTTTATTAATTTATCCTTAAAAATAACAAAATATTAAAAGTAAGAAAAAAAATTAAAAAAAAAAATCTTATAAAAAAAATAAAAGAAAATAGAGTATCAAATTATAATTACACAAGATAAATGAACAAATTAATGAATTATCTCCAGCCACATTTTAACGGTACTAACAGTTCCAACGGCTTTACACCTGTCATTTCTCTTGCATCACGTTTCTATATCTGTGGTACATAAATACGATCGTGGCCCCCGCGTCCTTTTTTATTTTGAATATAGAAACGTAAGTCCTTTTCAACCTTGATCTTTGAGGCAGATGTTTCAGGGCTATTCTTATCCATTCAAATAAAATAAACGTTCCACCTCTTTCTGTCCAACCTTTTTTCCTTACTCTCTCCCCCCAATATACTTCACAAACAAAATTTATCTTAAAATAAATAAATATTATTTTCAATTTTTAATATTGCTTTTAGTATTTTCTTATATTACTATTTAATAACTATTATATAAATAATTTTGAAAATATTATTATATTTTATATTAATAATAGCAAATAATTCACAAATAATTAAAATAAGTAATTTAATAAAATAATTACTCTCTTTTAATTATCACATTTTTAATAGCTTCAATTTCAACTTTATTGCATTCTACACAGCTGTTGCATTGTTGCATGATGATTGTAAGAAGCAATATCAACCCTGTACTTTTCTTTGTGAATAACACGAAATGTTGATTTCATTCACAAATTAATGTGGACAATAACCAAAATTCAAATCATTGGGTAACCTTCTATGTGACTTTGACCACCAAAAATCACCGCATCAAAACTTGCAAGTAATATATATATGTAAAAGTACAAGGAAAAATGTTTGTTCATAAGTACTATAAGATATTATAAAAAAAAAAAAAAAGAGTATAAGATTGCATGTAAACTAAATTTAATTTATTTAAAAATTAAAAATTGATGTAAAACGAAAGCATAAGCCTTCTATATTTCTTACCATATCAATCCACCCAGAGGCAGAGCTAAGACTTTTGCTTCAAATTAGACAAAGGAAAGTTACAAATGATAAAAGTAAAAAACATTTGATTCAACCGCATACAAAAGAGTAGCATCAAGAACTCATTCAACGTATTTTTTATGAGCACACTGCAAATAATACCATCCAAGTTCCATTGTTCACATCAGCCGAGGATAGTCGACACTTACAAAGAGAAGTCAATAGTATAGAGTTTGACAGGCTAAGCACATGATTTAAAATCCATCAAAACCGACCACAACACTAAAAAGATGTGTGTCGGTGATGAATTTGGGTATTTTGTCTTAGCTAAGCCTGAGTGGTTTTCTCCTAATTGTTCAGTTGATGAAGGAAAAACATTTGATTGGTTGGTGGCTATGAAGTGGGTGAATATCTAAATTATTTGGACTTCGAGCTTGATTCAAATCATTTTAATAAATCTAAAGAGGATGTCTTGAATTTCGGAGCTATTATTATGGAATCTAGATATCTATATCCTTTATTTTGCATAAATTTTCATGTTTACCAGATAAATTAACGTCATTTAATAAGAATAAACACATCTTTAACTGGTTTTTAATTGAATATGCAAAATATTTAATATTAAGTACGGAAGATAGTAAAAAAATTACTTATATATTCACTAAAAAAAATGATTATAATAGTAGATATAATGAAATTTATATATATTCAAATTAGAACAATTAGTTTCTAATTAGAATAATTAACTTGTAACTAACCACCTAACTATTAAATTAATTAACTTATAACCAATTTTATATCTTCAATATTAAAAACTATGTTATCATCAATGCAATGACTTGAGTTTGCTCCTGAAACCCTCAAACATATGATTTGAGATTGGGACATTGTCAAACCTTTCTGGAATAAAGTTATAAAATCGAATCCCTAGAGTAAGCTTTCCAACTTAGGGACCTATGTTTGGATCAAGTGGAATTTATTTACACCTCACATTGGAAATAGATATCTGATTTCAAGTCACGAATCAAGTGAAGTTCATTCATACTTCCCTTCACCAACATCTGGTCAACCATCAACTGATATGGTCTAAACCTCCTTTTGGTGAATTTAAAATGAATATTGATGGAGCTCACTCGACTAGTAATGATGTTTCGGTTTGTGGTAGTTTTTATTAAGGGATTTTATTGCAAAGTTAGTTATAGCATATTTATCTTTGTCGAGATGTAGACACTCTGTTGTGGCATCATGTTGGCATGTGATCTTCATATCCAGAAAATTACTTTTGAAAGAGATTCATTTGCTCTATTCAATATGACCAAGAAATATCAAACAAACTTCACCCCTCTCAAGCTCCTCCTAAAAGATTATGCATTGTGCTTTGTAATCCAACTTGGTATGCGACAATATGTGTCTCTCCACGTGAAACTAATAGATGTGTCTACATGTTAGCACAATGTGGCTTCTCCTCGTCTTTTAACATTATTGTTATTGAGCATGTTGCTACTATTACGCACACTAATTAAAGTTGATAAAGAGTTGGCTCACATCCCACAAAGCCGTCAGTTCAACTATCACTACTGATACGATGACCTCTTTGATAGATATATGTAAATACTTCTATTAACATTCTTTAAGTCTTGATGTCTGGTCTAATTCTGATGAACTTTCAGAATCTAACTCATTAAACTTTTATCAGTAAAAAAAGATAATTAGTACAAAAATATAGTCAAACACAAAGACCAATGTAAGACAATAATCAAAAGCATGTGGGCAGCGAGCAAGATTATTAGCTCACAAATTTGGACGTTTGTTTGTTGACTTATGCCGTCAAATTTGCGTCCATAACTCAGTTGCCGGTGGTCCTTAGTGTGCCATGTTGATATGAGTTTGAGGTATACATTGTCACTTCACTTCCAGTATAAAGCTTCCAACACTTTATTTCTTCACAAATTTTGTCTACATTGTTAAGGTCATTATCTAGAATACTACGTCTTAGAAATTTTGGATCATAAATATAATATTTAATGTGTTAGAGTTATTATGTATATTAATCAAATTAAAGTAATTTATTTGGCCGAGAAAAATAAATAAATAAAAGTGATTTATTTTATATAAGGTTTATGATTAATAAAAGCATGATTGTTTCGTCTTTTCATAAAAAGAGATGTGACTCTTATAAATAAATAGTTATAATCCTAATTGTAGATTAACATAATTATAATTTTTTTTATCTCATTAAAAAAGAAAATAAAATTAAACTATAAAGAATCTAGAATTGAAATATCAAAGCTTTATAACTTTCAATATCATTTTTATCATGACTTTGTGATTTTTCTAGTACATTTTCATATTTATCATTTTGAGTTGACATCAGATTATAAAAATAATTTTATTTTTTAAACATGTTTCTTGTTTCATGTTGATTTGATTTATATAATATTGATTGTCTTGTCATCTAGATTTCAAGGCTTTGTAATTGTGAATTTAATTTAATCAACAACAAAAAGTACTTACTTCCACAACCTCAAATAAAAAATGTTTGGCACACACAAATAAATTAAATTAAAGGATAAAATAATTAAATAATGTGATTAAATTGTTTTTCTTTCGATTTTAGTTATTTTATTGTGTGCACTTAAATATTTTTATATTTGTGTTTATGTCTATGTAAGATTTACTCTTTAATCAACATTAATTGTTGTGAAAAATTATTAATTAATGATAAGTTAACGTGTGAAAATGAATCAACTTGAAATTTTTAATTAAAAATATTACTTCTCAAAATATAGTATTTCATTGACTAAGTCATAAAAATTAAAAGATTTTTATTAATATTAAATTTATTAACAAAAAAGTATTGATTTTCTAAGTTTACCTTTTTTTTAAAAAGGTCAAACAAACAAAAATTATCAAACCCAAAACTTAGTAAAAAAAGTACCAACAAAGAGACCAAAATTTTAAAAGAGATACATATATAAAATGAACCAAGATCTCCTAAATAAGAATCCAACCAACATGTGAGACTCCCACAAATTCCTTTACACCCTAAACCCCAAGCAAACCAGTGGACTACACCATCATTGGTATAACCTCACATTAATTTTTTTTTGTCATTTCTTTCGTTCACTGCTAAGATAAAATTTTAATATGTTCAACCACCATTTCTAAATTGAAAACAATATGATTAAAGATAACTTTATTTTGAATTCGTTATATAGACTAAACACATACAACCTAAATAATTTTAAGTCTTCTCGAATCAACTTTCCTCCTGAGACTAACTCAGAAAAAAGTTGAATATGTTGACGAATCTACATTGGGTACGACATAGGAACTTCAAGCCACTAAATAATAAGCTTTCACACTTGACCAAACAACGAACACGCTAAAAACAAGTGCATAGAAGACTCCTCACACCCATACCCCATAAAACAAAGCCCAACCTCATGAGGAATAACACCACTAATCACCAAATTAGACATTGGTGGATTACGATCCTCTAATAATCTCTACACGCCTTCAAAGGGACCTCTTGTTCCAAGTGATGAGAGAAAATGGATTCAGGGTGGCATTATGGCTCAACGCTATCATTCTATATGTTCCTTTGATAGTGTACTCATAATTTTGTTCATTAAGTCAAACCCAATATTCAACAAACATTTTTTAGCAAAACAAAGTAACCACCAACGTAATGCATTGCCTTAACAACTACTTTCACTGAAATAAAATCCGCCTCCAAATCCTCCCTCTTCCGATATCTCCTATTCCACCCCGCACCATCGATGCCACTATAACATCTTTATCTAAAGCAATGTTAAACATTCTACTAAGCTCTTCTTTAAGAGGCACACCATTGACCCATGGTTCCTTCCAAAACGCAATACTCAAACTATCCACCCACCTATTTAGCCAAATTACCACCACCAAACCAACACTCTTCCTCACCCACTCCTCAACCATATTACCACCCAACCAATACTCTTTCTCACCCACTCATTTCTCAGAAATAGCTAAGACATCTCTACACTACAAAGACTTACGATCGAATCCCTCTACTACTTCATCCAACCCATACTAAAATTTCAACACTTTAAACCATAAATCCCTTGTCCCATTTTTTCTTCTTTTTCCATCCCTTATCTTTTTTGTTTCTATAAAAATATTATTTATTTATTATTTAATTGTATTTTACAAAGCTTTAAAACAATGTTAAAAGCTGCGTTTTTTCAGAAAAATATTAACGAGTATTTTTTTTTTATGGTAGAAATATTAACTATTCTTTTATCAAAATATTATTAAATAAATAATTCTATCTAAAGTAATAATTTGTTGTTACATATAAATAAGTTTAAAATATTCTATAACTATAAACGTTTAAATAAAGAAAATAATAGTTGAAAAAACGATTGACTGGAGGACATTATCGTCCTAAGAAAAACCATTCCTGGTGAAGCTAAAAAGGAACAATGGCGGAAAGGAAAAGAAATTAGAAAACATATCCCTCATTTAGGTTCGAAAAACCTCATAAACCCTTCGCTAACTCACTGAGTCAGTCACACACAAAGCATAGTATATGGCGAGTCATCTCCCTGACCACTTCAAGTGTCCAATTTCTCTTGAAATAATGTCCGACCCAGTCATCCTATCTTCCGGTCACACATTCGATCGTCCTTCAATCCAACGCTGGTTAGACGCCGGTCACAGAACTTGTCCAATTACCAAACTACCCCTCCCTCATAATCCTTCCCTCATCCCTAACCACGCTCTCCGAAGCTTAATCTCAACTTACACACTCCTCCCACCACTTAACCAAATTGTAATTTCCCAACCCGAAACCCTAATTTCATCTCTAACTTCTCCTTCGTCTTCCTCCGATTTCAAAATTGACTCGCTCCGACAACTCGCACGCCTTTCTAAACGCGACGCCGTCTTCCGCCGTCGTCTCGTTGATTCCGGTGCTGTTTCCGCCGTTCTCTTCTGCCTCGATTCCTCCTTCGGTGATCCTAAGCTTCAGGAGAAGGCTCTCTCACTTCTTCTTAATCTCAGCCTCGACGACGACAGCAAGGTCGGACTTGTCGCCGAGGGAGCCATCACCCGCGTCGTCGAGTTCCTCCTTCGCGCGGCCTCGTCGGACTGCCGCGCTTTATCGGCCACGATAATCACGAGCCTCGCCGTTGTAGAAGTAAACAAGGCGACTATCGGTGCTTACCCGGGGGCAATCGGATCTCTGGTGGCGATTCTCCGGGACGGGAAGGGAAGAGAGAGGAAAGAAGCTGCCACCGCGCTTTACGCACTCTGCTGTTTTCCGGATAACCGGAAAAGAGCCGTGGATTGTGGCGCGGTGCCCATTTTACTGAGAAGTGTTGATTGTGGACTTGAAAGGGGTGTCGAGGTTATTGGTGTTTTGGCTAAGTGTAAAGAAGGTAGGGAACAATTGGAAAGTTATCGTGGTTGTGTGCAGATTCTGGTTCGGGTGTTGAGAAATGGAAGCTCCAGAGGGATTCAGTATGCACTATTGGCACTTACTTCACTTTGTTTTCATAGCCAGGAAATGCTTATGGTTACCCTGCATGAAGGGGTTTTGGAAATCTCTATGGGGTTGCTAGAGGATGATAATGAGAAAGTTAGAAGAAATTCATCCAATTTGATTCGGGTTCTTCGCGGTGGAGGCAACCACAACCGGATGAGTTGATGATGGAAAAGATGTGTTTTTTCCTCTGGAGGTTAGTTTTATTTATTTTTTTGGTTTTTGGTTTATTGGGTCCGCCTTGTTGGATGGGTCCTCTGTACAAAATGAAAAGAAGATCAATTTTTTGTTGTGAATGTGATGATAGGGTTCTTTTGTATCTTGTATATTGAATAATGATGATATGGGCTAGCTCTTTGTTGTTAGCTTAGCTGTTAAAATGGGAAAGTTATTGACTGATCCTTTGAAATTTGAATTGTATTGCTTCATCATAGTTAGAAAATTTCTCCTGGCTAACATTTTACATCTTGATTCCAATTTCCAAGTTGTTTTCCATGTATATCTTTTCTTTATAGAGAGGTAAAAAGAACTGTTATGAGGTTTTAGTGTCAATGTATGTATAGCTCAGGTAAACAGCGTCACTTGTTATCCTTTGGGGATGAAAGAAAGAAAAAAATGACTGAAACGGGATATTTACTTTGAATTTACAATGAAGAGAAAATAATTTGGAAACATTTTTTTGGCATAAAAACTTGGATGTGAATTTGCAATCAAATTTTATAATACTTGTGCACAACTTCTTTTAAGATTCCCACATTGGATGAGATATGGTCCAACAGTGTGATTATAAGAGGTACCATTCTCACCTCACAAGTCAGTTTTGTAAGGGTTGAGTTAGGCCCAACCCAACATCTAAAATGGTTTCAGAGTCTTTCCAAAATCCGTTAGGCCAATTGCTATCTGGCCACTGCCATTGGATCACTCGGGTCACGATCTAGATGTCCAGTCTTGGACATTAAGAAGTGTGTTAAGAGTCTCACACTAGATGAGATAAGGTATGACAGTGTGTTTATAAGTCGGGGTAATCCTCACCTTACAAGCCTATTTTGTAAAAGATGAGTTAGGTCCAACCCAAATTTTAAGAACTTCTAAAAATATTTCATCAAGTTAGAACTGCTTTGGATGGTCGATTTTGAAGAGAATGCTCAATATTTATGTTAACGAGTAAAGGTCCTCTGCTCTGGATTTGGGTAAAAATGGTGGAAATCAGAAGAAATGTGGGAAGAGATTTCTTAAGATTGATAAATAGAGGAAGGTGATCAAAATTTTCTTTTGCTAGGGAGGCATGCTTTTGGTTCACTTTTCACTGTACTAATCTGCTATGCAATTAGGTATTTCCACGATATTCATGCAAATAAAACCTTTGTTTTCTCTTGAATTGCTACACACTAATACAGTTAGAGCTTTTAGTTTTATTTCCGTTATTATTGTGTGACACAATATTAGCACTTTGAATTGTTCTTTCTTGCATATAAGAATTGTCTGAAAATGAACTCCCAATAAATGGAATTTTAGATCCATCCCGATATTCTTTAATATTCAGGAAAAAAGTTATAACTTTGATTTATCGATTCTTTGGTTTTGATTTTAAATCACAGAATTTTTCAGATAACTAGAAGCAAAGTAAGTTGAAAATGCTTTCTAGAATAAACAGCACCATTCCTTGGATCTGAGCATGAAAGGTTGGATAATTTTTTTGGGTGGTCTATAGTGGACTAGTGCTTAAAATCACCCAAAATTCTAATAAAGATCGATGACACTTCTTAGAACGTTCGTCTAGTATTTTATGAATGAGACAATGACATGATCAATGTAATAAATAATGAAAAATAAATGTCTTTCAAAATCTAATTCGTCGAAACGACATCAATAAGTTATTGTCTCAAACGTTAAAATAGAAAAAACCGTTAACTTATATTTTTAAAGTGTGTTGTCGATCGTCATTAATGTTTCGAATGATTTTTAAGCATTGGACTGCATTGTACCTTGTAGAATTTGCGTAACTTTGTTACCCCAACTTCAATTTTTTATTAGTCTTTTTTCCATTGAACGGGTTTTGTCTTGATTGCTGTTTGATATTTTAATAATAATGTAATGATGAGTATTTTTAAGACAAGCATCTGCCATTAGGATTCTTCTTTGCTGCTTTTTCAATATGGTGTAAACCACACAGAACGTTGTTATTTTGGTTTTTTGTTCAACAAAAAAATTTAAATTAATAATTGAATTATCAAAATGTCAATTAGTTTAGTCTTTGACGTTATAACAGTCAGACTATTTTGATGATTCGATAATTAATTTGAACTTTTTGTTTAATCAAAGACAAAAATAATAGCGTTTTATACTTTCGAGGATTAAAATGATGATTCACTTATTTGTGATGGGTGGGATGGTTTAGTTCAAATAATTTTTCTGCATTTTCTTAACTCTTCACCACATATGTTGGACAAATTGGGTACAGGACCCTGCATCATGCGATCAATACTGCTTTATGCATATTTAAATATTTGGATAGTTGATTGGTGTGTAGCAGAGAGTTTTCTACTAAATATGTTGTCTTGAAGCAAGGGAACAGTGATAAATAAATGTTCCTTGCATGACTTCAGCATTGTAACAAAAATTACTTTAAATATAATAAACAAAAATTAATCAAAGAAAATTCATGTATTTAATTTAAATTTTAGACAAAAAAAAAAAAAAAAAAAAAACACAAACTCTTTTTGCTAATTTTTGCATATATATTTGAAACTGGTATACGAGTTGGGTATATACCACCTACTTTTTGGCCGTTGAACCTTAACTCAGGCTTCATTGGTTTGTTAGCATACAATGTTGCAAAAGCTAATTAGAACATACAATGCAAGTCTATTTAAGACTTCTCTCCATACTAAATAAGCTGTAATGTAAATGCTGTTTCTAATGTGATATCAAAGTTTTATAGGAGATTCCAACTAAAGATTGAGAATGTGCTACACATTAGCATATGCATATATGCCTACATTAGCCTATGCATATATGCCTTGTGGTTTAAAAGAGTGAGCTATAATATATTTAATGAATTCAACCACGTTATAGAAATTCATTTGGTTTTATGTCTGAAAAAATCCACTATTGATGTCATATTTGTATGAAGACTTCTCAATACCTTGTGTTAAATATGTGGATACCAACACAAGAGTAATGATCCGTACTATGGATACCAACACAAGTGTTAAATTTGATTTGATTTTTTTATTCTTGGTTCTAATGTGTTTACAAATGCTTTTTTTGTTGACAAATGCTTACAGAACATATTTAAGAAATGGGGAAATGGTAATTGGTAACTGTTGCTAAATCACATAATAGTACCAAAGTGAATTAATATTTTTGATTGGCTATTTTATACACTCGTACTGCCTGATCATTTCAGTCAAATAAGTACTACCTCAGCATTCTTGCATTGTGGAAAAGAGCAGTCGTACTCTATAGCACTGTTCCTAAGAAATGATGTCAAGAACTCAAGATGCATATTTTTTTCTGTAAAACACGTGGTTAAATAGTATAAATGAATGACTAGTTACAGATATGACAAATTTTGTAAACAGTTGGTACTTGGTATAATCAGCGCTGCACCTCCTTTCCAGTGGTAAATAGGTTAGACTCTATTTATAACATAAAATAATAATAAAAAAATAATAAAATTAATATATAATTAATTGTTGTATTTTTTAATTATTTTTAGATATATCTTATTATTAAGACATTAAATATTCACTAATAATATTAGAAAAACAATTATATTAGATAAGGATAAAAACATAATTTAAAAAATAAATATACTTTAAAAATCATACTATCTTTTATATATAAAATCAAAAAAATCTTCAAAATTTTTCTTATATACTACACCTACTACACCAGAAGGAGTATATGATAGAATTAATTCAATTGATTTATATAATATAGAATCTCACTTAGTAGA
>JBBPBP010009779.1:12604372-12617514 GCA_037974735.1 Cicer chorassanicum | reverse complement strand
ACTTAGTAGAAAACTGTGTTATTGTTAGTATTTTGTGAAAATTATGTAGCATTTGACCTTTAAATTTTAACAACTAATTTTTAATTTATTCAAGAAAAGGTTTGTTTTATTGTGGTTCTGCATTTTATGGATGTATATGAAAAACTTAACTAGAAGTTAAACTCTTTTATAACTTTCTTTTTCTTTTTAATTATCATTTATAAAAGTTTTTAATATTTTTTTTTATGATTTTTAGAAGAAAATCAAAATATAAAAGTAATTAAAAAATAAATAAAATAAGAACGTGGGTTGCGTAGTTTCTCATAAAAATAATCTATATAAACTAGTTATCAAAAAGTGTTTTCTTTATAGTAAATAATTATTGAATAACAATTTTTTTATATAATACATACGAAACAACTCTTGCAAAAATATTTATATTAATAAGATAAGATGTTTATAGTTTGGCTTATTAGAATAAAAGCTCTGAAATAATGTGTGAATAAACACTTAATTTGTAAATTATTTACTAAAATCGATACTGTATTGATGTTGACTCGTGTCATAAGAAATTGAGAATGGAAATGGTTTGGTCAACGCTAACTTTTTTGTGGCTTTTGGAAGCTTTATTGATATCTTTTTATTGTTTTCATACTCCTGCAACCGCAGGCTCCTAAATTTTCCTCATTTTTTTTACCTTTCTTTGATTTTCTGTTGAACGATTCTTCACCTACTCAGAGAGTCGGAGAGATTTTTTAAAAAGAGTCGTCTTTGGTGGCTGAAGTTGACATGGATTTGTTTTATTTTAGATTTTAAAATAAGTTTAATTTTTGCAAACAAAAAAAAAACAGGTTTAATACTATTAACATCATTTTCTATCATTCTTGATTGAAATTTTCTAATTAGCTAACAACATTAGGTTAGTTCGTGTGGAGCAGTAATCAAATTTCTTGAGAAAAATTAAGAGTTTCAACTTTGTGGATTCAAAAACATGATCGAAAGAAAATATTTTATTAAAGATTGTTGTCTATATTTTCATAGAGATTAGTCGTTGGTCAAATGTAAGTATTAATATTAGTTGATTTTATTTATTTTACTGTTTCATTTATTTTTTATTTAATCAAAAGAGTAATTAGATTTATTTTATTATTTTTTATTTAATTTTATGAAAATATTAGTAATATTAACCAAAGATTATTTTAGAATGATAATAATTAATTATGGAGTTAAAGAAGATGCACTATAAATATACACTTATATTTGTTTTACACTGAGAATTAATATTAGATCAAAATTAAGTGAATTACATTTACTGTTAAGTGAATTACACTAACTTTAAACTCGTTAATTAACAGGTAAAATTAATTGTAATTTGCTCATATTTTAAACTACCAACAACCTTTTTTTTTGGGTTTATATTTGAAGTACGAGGAAGTATTTTCCATAAAAAAAAAAAAGGTACGAGGAAATATATTGGTTGGTGGAGATGGAACTAATCCTCTCTCAATAGGTATATAGGAATTGGAGGCAGTACCTACAAAAAATAGTATAATACACTCAATTCAGAAGCTATTATAGCAAAGTAAGAATATTTAAGGAATGATTAAACATGTAATAATTAAGGTGCATCTCTGCTACCGTCTCGGTCATAAGGTCGACCCGATGGTAAAGCTACTAAAACAACCGTCTTAAATTTTTATAAAAAATAAATTTTTTATTTAATTAAAAGGCCTAAAAATATTTTTATTTAATAAAAAATATTATATTTTAATATTTTTAAAATTAAAATATATAAATATTTTTAAAATTTAATATTGTCTCAACAATATTAAATCAATTGATAAATAAATATTAGATGACATCACTTATATTAATTTAGTGATGTCAAATTAAAATTTAGAAAATTCGTTTTAGACTTCATATTAAAATTCGTTTTAGACGTTCACATGTCTTGGGTCGACTCTGCAATCAGAATATAAGGTAGTGGTGGATAACGGATTTTGCGTGTTGGTCTCAAGACTCATCTCTTAACTTAGTCAAATCCGATGAAGTATGAGTCTAATAAACAAAGATAAAATTATGTTAGTCTAAATACAAGTCACCAAATAATAATATATAAACATTTTTTTTATAAAAAAATTAATCAATAAGTAACTCATAACACATTTCATAAGGAAAAATAAGACGTAACTTAAAATACTATATTATACAACAATACAAACGCCATCAAATAATGAAGGGAGTTATTGCTTTCACAAGTACTTGTTAAATACAAGAAGTGATATCTAAAACATACTACTAACCAATAACCAAACTATTAAATATTCACTCCTCCACTCTAACAAGAAAGTTGGTGGTCAAATAATATTTTGTAATACACTTTGTTTTTTATACAAAAAAGGTCTTGAACCCAGAAACAAAATCAGATAATAAACCTTTCAAAACTTAATTTTTCAAAGAGTAAATAACTATCGGAAATTTTGTATGTCTATGATTTGAATGATGATGGTATGATTTGATCATTTTCTGTTTCTAGAAAATTAATTCAGACACCAAGAGATGATTGATTGAGTATATTTGCCAATTGCCATTCCAGTATCGAATGGGGAAAATAATGAGCTATAGTTATATGCCTTATACTGTAGTAAAAATGTGATGTGTTATATGTGAACCAACATTGATGAAATTCTGCATAATTGTGCTAGTGATGATTTTTATCATTAACTAGTTAGTATCTACTCATCCCTTAACATTGACTACATAATGCTTAAAACTTAGGCTTTACAATACCACGTTGATCAAATGAAGTATGGAGTGGTTTATATTTGAGCTTCCTCACAACCTCTAAATACTTATGTAAGGAAGCAAATCAAATTACATAGCCTGATAATGGATAAAATAGAAACGGCTACCTATAACTAAAGTTACCAAATCTCTATTTCAAGCCTATTTTTGAATCAATATTACTCTAAAAAAAATGATATTGATATGAAATTTGTAGTAAGAGTTTCCTATGTAAAACCATATATATGCACAAACACAAAACTCAGTTTGAACCTCTAGAATCAAAATTAAAAGTTTTAGGATTAAATGAATAGGTTACAAGGCCAAACAATGAATGATGCAAAAGGGAATAAAAACTCATTTGCAACTGCTTTCATAGTTTAAAATATAATGTGTATCAAATTGTATTAAATAGTAAATTTAAAATTAAAAAACAAAAGCCCGTCTAGCTCAGTTGGTAGAGCGCAAGGCTCTTAACCTTGTGGTCGTGGGTTCGAGCCCCACGGTGGGCGATATTTTTTATTATAAAAAAATTGATCTATTTGGTCTATTATAAAAAAATCTGGAGGGAATAATTTATAAAAAAAAATTACAAAAACAACTACTATAATTATAAAATAAACTAAATTTTACAATCCCAAAAATTTAACCAAAACTAATCAAATTAGTTTGATATTTTTTTTATGGGTTTGAGTCCAAATTTAACTAAACCAATAAATTCGACCTTTATTGATTTGAAATATAGTTTCACATAATTTTAAAATAGATTGCCTAATACTCAAACAAAACCATTATCTTTTATCAACACTATATAAATATTGGTATCTTAAACAATGTGTTGTGTTTAAATGTATTTTAATAATAATATATATTGTTTTGGTCCTTGTAGTTAAGAAAGTTGTATCAAGTTTTAAAGAAAAATACGAACTTAACATATAAAAAAATATACATTGTTAGTGGCTTTAAGCATAATAAGAAGAAAGTTGTTATGAAATGTAAGTTATGAGTAAGAGATATGAATTATGAATTGATATAAATTATGAGGTGTGAGTTATGAGTATCTGATATTAACATGAGATATTATTATTATTATTATTATTATTATTATTATTATTATTATTATTATTATTATTATTATTATTATTATTATTATTTATTATTAGTATGATTATTTAATTATGTATTTTATTTTATTATTATTATTTTGATTTTTTAAATATTTTAATTATTTATAATTAATTAAATAATAATTATACCAATAAATAAAATGGAACAAAAAAGGCATAGTACATGGTCGAATCTCCAAGATGCGACCTCCTACTACAAAAAAAAAAAAAAAAATTCCTTCAACACGTCGCATCTACAGATTGCATCAGCTGACATTTCCGTATTTAAATTTGACAGTAAGACAATTTAATATTTTTGAAAAAAAAAGTAGTAGAATATTAATGTAAATATTCCTATTATAGTATATGGCATTTAAAATATTTTAATTTTATGATAAGTTGATGGGAATTTGGTAGCAAAATTGAAAATAAAAAACTCTTTACGCAATAAAATAAAGCTAATGATTATATAGACTACATATGCACTGACTACTATATAATAATAATGCGCTATAAGCACAGCCTATCAACGTTCTCATCCACCATCACCTCCTTCTTTTCCCTTTTTCCACATACACAGCGAAACAAAGCATTACACATTCATCACCATCAATGGCTACCACCAAAGTTTACATTGTGTAAGCCATTCTTCCTCTTTCTTTCTTCCCCCCTATCCGATTTCTTTGTTAATCAACTTTTGATCAGCACTCTAATTTTCCTCTCTTAATTTCACTTTTTTATTCTAAAGTTCACTAATTTATCACTCTTTGAATTTTGGATTTATTGTTATGCTTCCCTTCTCAGCTTATCAATTTGGTATGTTGATGAACTGGGAAATTGCTTGTCTTTATATTTTATGATTTTCAATTTTCATCAATTGAGAAAAGTCAACTGTGCATGTTAGTACCACTTAATCAGTAATTCCTCTTTCGGGTATTTGAATTGAAGCTATCTAAGTCTTTGTGTTGATCGAAATTAGCTCTCAGAATTTTATGCTGTTTTTCCACTTTGAAATTTGCAAAAATAAAAACAAGAACAATTTGGAGGATTGTGCTGTTTGTCATCAATTGACTTTTGTACTCAAATTTATACAGTACTTATTTGTATTGGATCTATGCAGAATCCAATTAAATCATATTAGAGAATCAATAACTTGCAAAAAATTTGTTTTAATTTTTGTATTGAACACATTATTATCAATGAAATCAGATAAGCATTTTTTAGTCAAAAAAAAACTTCAAAACTCTTACTACTGAGCTGATTAAATTAATGTTTGTCCAATTCCTTCTTACATTTGTCCCCAAGGAAGTTTTTTGAGTCAGATCTATTTACAGATTCTTAATTGAATTAGTCATTTCTAAAATTTACATTCCTTTTTCTTTTCATTCAAGAAGGGATAGGGTTATGCAACTAAGAGAAAGATAGTTTTTTTATGTTGATGAAATGATTGTTTTTTTGTTTGGGAAAGGGGAGGGTGAGGTGGGGCTAGACTAGACCTAACTTTTGAGTAGAAGGTTGTAAAGGCAATGACCATGTAGACAAGAGTGCAAAGGTCCACGCACTATTGATGGAGTGTGGTCCTAACAATGCATCATTGGTGATGACTCTTCCTTTGCTTGCAATTCTTATAAGACTTTTGTGTTTGAATATATGTTTCTTTGGCCCCAACAAACTCAATTATTTCTTACGAAAATGTAAAAAGATGGAAGCTTGATTAAATGGTTTCTTACTTTAGAAAATGTGCTGTCATTGTCATCATGCCTTGTCTGGTACTAAATTGCTTTTGGTGGTGTCATAGTGCTACCATATTCCTCTGTTGACTCATTAGTGGTAGGTATAGTGATATTTTCTGAATATCAGAATCACACTTTATCTGGGTTTTATTGGCTATGATCTTTATGTTATTAACCCAAGTTTCAACATTGGCTACTGAGCGCTTTCTTCTATGCACAAGTAAAGGGTGTCTCAATATGTAACACCGACTCTTCATTTTGAAGACATGTCAAGTGTGTGACGCACGACACTGACCCATTTCTTAATGTCTATCCTAATGATCTTACATAAATCTGATAAAAGAATTTATGTTGCATGTTTAGTTACTATTCTATGTACGGACATGTTCAGAAGCTAGCTGAAGAGATACAAAAAGGGGCAGCTTCCGTGGAAGGAGTAGAAGCAAAGCTATGGCAGGTTGGTAGTGATAATTGACTAGTCTCCATTTCTCTTTGGGGCACTTGTTCTCAGTTTTTTCACATGTATAGAGGAGTTAATGTCTGTCTTCCACCAATTTTACATTAAAATGTTCAAATAAAAAATATATATCTCTTAAGATGGTTTAACCGAGTTATACCATTCGCAATCTAACTCATTAGATCTTGTAATTTAGAACACATAGGCATTTACAATATTATCATCCATACATACAGGTACCTGAAACACTGCATGAGGATGTCCTTGGGAAGATGGGAGCACCTCCAAAGAGTGATGTGCCAATTATTACGCCCAATGAACTACCCGAGGCTGATGGTTTGTTGCTTGGTTTCCCAACAAGATTTGGAATGATGGCTGCTCAATTTAAAGCATTCATGGACGCAACTGGAGGCTTATGGCGTACGCAGGCACTTGCAGGAAAGCCTGCAGGAATCTTTTACAGCACTGGTTCTCAAGGAGGCGGACAAGAGACTACTCCGTGAGTTACTGAATTTCACTCATTTTTGTTTCCCACGCTTGTCTTTTAATTACAAAAAAGGCAATTTTCTTTTATAAAAGTACAAGCTAACAGGCTCAATATAATCAAGTAGTTAAACTCAAATAGTTAATGAGCTTTAGTGAAGGTCAAATTGAACGAAAGTACCTGAGTCAAACCCTGACTATAACAATTTTTTGTTAGACTTTACTTACCTCCCGACTGAATTTTGGATTACCAGGATTCCTTTTCCTTGGGAATCAGAAGGTTAATTGCTTTACTGATTTTAAAACTCTGCAGGTTGACATCCATTACTCAGCTTGTTCACCATGGATTGATTTTTGTGCCCATTGGTTACACATTTGGTGCTGGGATGTTTGAGATTGAGAAGGTGAAGGGTGGCTCTCCATATGGTGCAGGCACCTACGCCGGGGATGGCTCGAGACAACCTACCGAGTTAGAATTGGCTCAAGCTTTTCATCAGGGGAAGTACTTTGCAGGCATTGCAAAGAAGCTCAAAGGATCTCAGTGATTTTTATTCTCTATACATAAGCAAAAGTGTGCTGTGTTGTGCATTACATTCAGTTTCCAGTATGTTCAACAAAATAAGATGTTAATTGAAAAAGATGAAAAATATCTAATGCTTATGTTCAATATTACTTGTTACAAAGTGTATCCTCAAATACAGTGTTATTGTTAATAACAAGAATTTGGTAATTGTTATCTTTTTCATTGAGATCACAGTAGGCACAAGAAACAATTGGTGCTGCTTTGATCCATGTTTTGGAAGTGGTGTGCTGTTATAGTAAATGTGTTAAGTAAGCATCTGGTACTTTTTTGTATCATGGTCTTTGGACTTTTACACGTCTTTTTCTTGATTATATAAATATAATTATTTTGCTTATTAAAAAAGGTACTATCATTCGAACTTTTAGTTTTCAGTTTTTAATTGGTAAAGTGGCTCATTCTTTTTCAATTGGAAGTTAAGCTATCAAATCATGTTGTCATTTGAACATGTAAACTAGACAATATACTACTTCCAAGCAAATATCATGGTCACAGCTAAAAGATACCAGCATGCATATTGAAGTTAGATTACAAAAACACTGTTCCAAAAATAAAATAGATGTTGCCCTTAGCTCTTGTCTATTCACTATATATTATTACCAATCAAAAGTTGATAAAAACATTATTTTCCAATTGATCAATGCATGGTTGGAGTATTTTTGTGTGAAGAAATCTGATAGGTTATTGTGTCTGAGCTCCAAAGAGATCAATGAAACTAGTCAAGGAATCAATTAAATGTGACTTATTTTTTTAATTCATTTTTGTATTGGGTATGGTTATGGACTATGGTTGGTCCAAAAAAATCACCAGAGAACACTAATTAGTTTAACTAGAAGTGTTTTAGGTTTAAATTTATATTTGATTAAATACCAAAATTAGTGTAAAAAAAAATATTTGGTCCATGAAAAATAAAAATTTGACTTTCAACAATTTGAAATATTGGTTGGATGAGTCTTTTTTGGATTTCTTTTATTAGAGAGATTTTTTTTTTCTAAAAGCTTAGCGGCAAAACTTTCACACATTTAATATGGAGAAAAAACGATTATAGAGGAATTTTAGTTTCTATAGACATTGATTTAACCAATATTTAAGAATCGAAAGAATTGAATTGGTTTGTTTATTTATTTGATTTCTCATAAGTTTACTCGTAATTTTATTCAAGACACAATATATTAAATTTAGATTTAGATTCAGATTTACAAGAATTGGTTTATATCACAGATTTACTAGTAATTTTATATCACAGATTCAAATTTTATTCAGATTTACTAGTAATTTTATTCAAGAATTGGTTTAAATTCAGATTTACCGTATTATAAAAATTTAGTTCATTCTATTAGACTTAATTAGATTATTTATTAGATACTAAATAGATCTTTGTATCTTCTACTAGGGACAAATTTGTGCAAATATATAATTTTTTATCGAAATGTTTATATCACAGTTTTAAAACTTGTCCGAGAAAAACTAGTCAGAACTAGTCACCACACTTTTTATCCAAGTTATTCTTGAATTGATGCTATTATTATGAATGAAAGACCTTGAGCATCCTTTTTCGGAAAAAAAAAAAAAAAGAAAAGGGAGGAAAATTAAGGAAGGAATTATGATGTAAGTTGTAAAAGGTCAAAACTTTGTTTTATAATTTCTAGGATATTTTAAAAGTTTAATCAATTTAGAAGACTTTAATCTCCATCGCTCTTGCTTTCCTCCCAAATTCCATAATAATATTTGATAAATGAGTAACAATGGTATAATGTGTTTAATTTGCCTAAATTAATGAAGAAAACAGGTTATATTTTCAAGATTGTAGTTTTTAAGTTCTAGCAGCATAAGAAATAAGTGGATGGAGGTAGTTCAAGTAATTGAACAATAAAATAATCTAATTTAATGAATTAATGCATAAGAAATAACTTTTCCATTTGCATTTGCTCTAATTGAACTTGATAATATTTGGAATTTGATGAATATCAAGTGGTAATTCACCACACATACCCTGCAAAATAACAAATATAAAAGCCTTACATTTGTTAAAAATTTCAAATTAAAGCAAATAATAATAAATTAGCATGTATTCCAAAGTTTTTCAAAGATGATATAATCATAGTTCATGTATTTCTAGATTCACCTGTAAGGAGGCTGTAATAAGATATGCTCCATGTATGGTTGTAACATTAGGGTCCATCATTTCAATGCCTAAATCATTAAGGGCCTCCATTAATCTAGTGAACCTTCCCCTCTCATTCTCAAGGATCATCTTGACCCAAAACTTATTCTCATCAATTTTTTTCAACTCCACCACCTCTTCCTATATATAGAAAGTAACAATATCAATATTACTAATAGCAGCTATTGTAGATTATAATTAATTTAATTAATGAAAGAATTGAATTTGTATAAAATTAACCTGGACCCCCCATTTCTTCATCTTTTCTGCAGCAGAAGGTTCATACATTCTTTGCCCTCTTTCCTCTGCGGTTGTTCCCATTTCTTGAAGCTCTTGTGCAAGACTCTCAACTTCATTTTGTAGCTGCATGATATAACTGATAGCATCCTCAATAATGGTTGCTTTGTTCATCTGACATCAAAATTAAGGTTCATATATAGTCAGTTTTTCATAACGTACTAATTAAAATTAATGTTGAATAAATATTCAATAGATAAATCATAATGGACTATATGTGTTTGATTATGCGATAATAAAAAAATATTGGATAAGCAAATGTATGTAAACTAGAGGTAATGTTAGTTTCTCATCCTTAAACTCGGAACATCCTTCTTAAAATTATTTTAGTGTTCTTAACTCAATAAAAATTGATTTTAATTAAAAAAAAGTTGAATGTAAAATTATTTATGTTTAGATACATTTATATAAAAATGAGATGAATAATAAATTAGATCATAAAAATTACGTCATGAGTCAAAAACTACAAATTTTTATTTTAAGTTCAATTATAGAGACAATAAATGTTACTCGAGAATATTGAAACGTCAAAATTAATTTTAATTCCTCCAAAAATAAAAAATAAAACCTACAATGTTTGTGTTTGATTCAATAGAAATAAAAATTAATTTTAACTAAATTAACTTTGTAAAATTGTTTTTAATTCAAAGTAAATTGAATATAAAATAATTTATATTTTTATATATTAACATAAAATAGAATTCAACAATAAATTTAAATGTAAAAATAATGTTTAAAATCAAAAGCTAAACAAAATTAATTTATTGAAAACAACCAAACATCTCAAAACTAATTATATACATATATATATTGATAGGCATGATATGAAAGAAAACGAGTGAAGTTTAGGCGGTTACATTTGTGATGATGGGTACTAAAGATCTAAGCTTCAAAAGTCTGGCACTAAGTTTCTCCCTCCTCTTCCTTTCTGTCTCAAGGTTCTTTGATGTGAACACTTTATTGCCATCATCATCATAGTGTTTCTTGTTCATTCTTCTCCTATTAATGCTTCCATTTTCAGCATTGAAACACAACTCATCTAGAGACACACTTAATCTATTGTCATATCCTTGTTCCATTTTGTGTGTTACGAATGGAGAAACAACTATATTGATAAAGATGTTTATTTAATTTTGTCAAAAAAAAAATGATGATTTAAATGTTGGAGAGAAAGTATATAACCCAATTTTTTTATTTTACCATATATGTAAATATATACTTCTCACAAAGGCATCATGTGTTTTGAGGGGGGTTTCCTATGGTCCCAATTTCCAAGTTAATCCATGTGTTTCTTGTGTGAGAGAGAGAAAAATATGTTCCTTTTTGAGACATTGTTTGTTGCATGTTTGAATATGAATAACTAAATTGATTGATGCCATTACATAACTGAGTGTTCTGTTATAAAATGCAATGAGTGGTCAAAATATTCCTTTTGAAAATAAAAATATACATTGTTAAATTATCTATTAACTTGTAACCATTTTTGTTTAATTTAATAATTGTACATGTTGAGGAATTGAGTTTGTGGTGTTTCAAATGTGTCATAATGATTTTTTTTAATAGACGACATTTTAATTATAATTCATGTTATGAACATATTAAATCTGTAATTTTTTTTATCCCTTCACTTCTTAATTTCTTTATTTCAACTACTAAACTAATATTATATCTTCTTGTTCACAAATATTTATTTTAAACTTATATAAAAAAAATTGTTTGATGGATATTTAGCTAAGTTTTTTTTTTCTTTTTATAAAAAGAATTCTTGGTATATTTAGTACACTTTTGGGATGTTTACAAACTACAATGGTGAACAAAAATTAGCAAAAGATTAGTAAAAAAAGGAATAGCAAAAGATCGAGTGAATATGTATTCTGGGTGTTGTGCACAACAGAGAAAATAAACTTGATTCAATTTCTTAATGGCTTAATTGTAGTTTTATTTCCTCTATTATTATCAATTTACGGAAATGATCCTTTGTTTTAAAAGTCGATATTTTTTGTCTCTCTCAAATTTTTGAACTAAAAAATACATAATTGACATATTTTTAATGACGTGATATTCAATTCTATAATATAGAATCATCTAGATGTATTAATTATTCATATGTCTTTAATTAAATTGAAAATATAAAAAAAATTCAAAGTTGAAAGCTAAGTTTTGTTGCGTTTTATTCAAATTTTATGGATGTTAATCATTTTATATATGTCACGTTATTTAAAACATTTCACGTCATATTTTTTAATTAAGAAAATCAGAAGAGAGACTAAAACTATCAACTTTTAAAATAAGGGAGCAATTTCGTAATCCAGTAAAATAGAATGACTAAAATTATAATTAAATATTTTTTTAATTTATGATTTATATGTAAGGATTTTGGCGGTTGGTCATGTAAACTGCAAAAAGAGGGTCGTTAGAGGAGAGTGCAGGACCAGATATTTCTCCTTCCAATTTTGTTACCAAAATCTTCGTACAATGATATGATTTAAGCCTAAAATGTCATGTGGTGTACCAGCTCCAAGGAGGCCAAGAAAAATGCCTGCCACAAAACATGTTAGTACTCATGGCGATCTATAATATACATATAAAAGAATCCTTGCATAAAAAACTAGAAAATCAATTTCAATAACAAAATATAAATCTTTCCTAAAAAAATCTATAAATCTAACAACTAATTTTTAAAAATATTAAAAATGATATAAACATGTTTTCTTTTTTTTTTTTTAATTTTATTTCAGATTTATCCACTGGTTTAACATTTAGTTTTATCAAATACTTATAATTTATTTACCCATAAGAAATACTTATAATTTAATTAAATAAATCAACAGTTTTTCTCTCTTAACCAAATATTTTTTTTTTTGAATTGTTGTTTGATTATTGTTCAGTTTTATCTAATCTACATTTATATGTATCCACTCTTCACTTTAACTAATTCAACTTTGAATGAAGCACCACTAAACTGTCCATTGGAACATAGTCGAGATCCTAGCTAGCTAAAAGTACCAATTTGATCTTTAAAATGTTGGTTAAATCAATATATTTTAAGGACATTTTAGTTCCATCAAAGGCTATTTTGACCTACATTACAACAAAATATGACAAAGTACCGTTTATTTTGTATGGGCCTAGAGAGAAACAATTGAGGAAGACTACGAGTGTATTTGAGGCAATGATGCCAAATTCAATATTTAGTGAGACCAAAATAATTTCTATTTAGTTTTTTGTTTATTCGTATGATTATTAGTAATTAATAATAATTATTATAAATCTTTCAATAATAATAATAATAATAATAATAATAATAATTATTATTATTATTATTATTATTATTATTATTATCAACGGAGAGGTGGATTCCCCTTTTATGAACTTTATTGTAAATATATTTTATTATATTTGTTTACATAATGTTTTTGTTTCATATATTTTGTTTTTTTTTTCAATTTCATAATATGTATGTCATCGTTATTTATCTAAATTTTAAATTTGAAAAGGAGTTGTGTTGTTATGGTCAAATTCATGAAAGAAAATGTCCAATTAAAATCCGTTTTAGTGC
>JBBPBP010009779.1:12589996-12603788 GCA_037974735.1 Cicer chorassanicum | reverse complement strand
TTCTTTTATCTAATTTTTTAACTAAAAAAAAGGCGATGTGATATGATTTAAATAATGTGACATATGATATGGTGATAAATAATGATTAACATCAATGAAATTAGAATAAAATACCGTAAAAATTTAACTTTCAACTTCATAAAATTTTCATATTTACAATTTAATCAATAACATATGAATAATTAATGCATTTAAATGACTCTACATGATAAAATTGTATTTCAAATCATTATTTTACACTAACAAAACAAAACTGCAATAAAAATTTTAGTTTAACTTAATTTATTTTCTTATAATTAATAAGAAAATAAAATATATATTATAAATATATAATAATTTTACACTAACAATCAAGTAAATTTATAGTTATTTTTAAAACCAGTTTGATAAAATATACTTACATGACATTAAGCTGAATGAATATTAAATGACCTTCGTTAAACTCATAATTAATATGGAATCGAACTGAAATTGAAGGGCAGTATCGTCATTATAATCCTGATTGCTAATTTGATGCCAACTCAGATTCAAAAAACTCAATTGAGTGTCTTATATGTCACTTACTTCACGTTACAATCATATCACATTTCAAACTCAAAAACCTTAAAAAAAACAAAAACCTCAATAGTCTCACTGTCCCCTCGTATCACCACCATGTCCCTGACTCATAGGTTTTGTGTCACCATTTTCCTTCTTCTTCTTCTTGTTTTCATTCTTCCTCTCTCAGGAACAGCTGAAGAATCTTCTCTTCTAGAAGTTCTCCGTAGCCATGGCCTCCCAGCAGGACTCTTCCCTCAAAGTGTGAAATCATTCAAATTGGACCGAATGGGTCATTTAGAGGTACACTTAGATCGACCCTGTTTAGCTCAATATGAAACAACAGTGTTCTTTGACACTGTTGTTAAAGCCAACCTTAGTTTTGGACAGCTTAAGGTTTTGGAGGGTATGTCTCGTGAAGAGCTTTTTTTGTGGCTACCTGTTAAAGACATCATTGTTACTGATCCATCTTCAGGAATTATTCTCATTGATATTGGTTTTGCTTATAAACATCTCTCTTTCTCTCGTTTTGATGAACCCCCAATTTGTAGATCTCATCTTGGTACTTTCTCTTCTCTCTTTTTGAATCTTTCAATTTTGGCTTTTAAATTTTCTTAATTAACTTGCAATCAAATTCAAAAAAACTTATTAGACTTGCATTTATTTTTTGTGCTTCATGTTCTCATCAATTTTAAGGGGGGTTTTGTTTTGTTGTACGACAAGTACTCTATTCAGAATAAAATATAAATAAAAAGATATTTGAAAAATTGACGTGTCTTGTTTGAATTTTAGATCGTATACATTCAATTTTTAAAATATTTTTTTGTTCATAGTGAGTTTGAATCAATCGTTGGAGATAATTGAAAATATTATAGAAGAGTTTTGATTTCTGAAATTGAATGTGGAATGCAGGTCTATCATTTCGTATGGGTGGAAGGAAGAATATTGGATTTAAAGATCAGAGATAGCAGGTTATTCATTTGAGTCAAAGGATAACTTCTGCTACTCCCATTTTCAATTTTGGGGTTTTGTAGGAAAAATTGAATTATGTACAGTAAATGTACAACTCATAAGAAATATAATGCTATCCAATAATTGCAACAAATCACATGATAATCAATTTTATAGACCTTCAAGAGAAGAATTTATATCTTACAATTAATTAAGAAGGACTTCAATTTTTTAGCAAGGCTCCATTTTAATGCTTCAAATTGTTTGTTAGATATTTAGTCCATCATGTCAATATTTTTTGTTCAGTTTTAAATTTTCAAGATTTTCGTATTAATTCCCATGATGATTAATTATTTCACACCTGTCATTGTTCTTCAATGGAGTAAAATGTTGGGAATCTGAATTTTGATAAGTAAATTGATAAAATGAATTTATAAGGAACTAAATTGATAATAGATGTGTTTAGCTGTCAACAGTACACACATTATATACTATTTTGTCTCACTGTAAAGTTCAAACAGGATCATATACAATTATATAAAATCTGTTACGTGATCCATTTTCATTTTCCTACATAAAACTTACTCATTTTATTTTGACTAGCATACTCTGTGTAAGCTGAAAAACTTAACAAGTTTTGTAGCAAATTTTGGAATGGTTTAAAGAGAAATCTGTTCCTTATAGACTTGTACCGTTAATATACTCCTTGTGCTTATACCAGTGTTCAATTATGGACTTGACATTCATTGAAAGTGATACATGAAATGATATATGTTTGCTTCATGGTTTTGAATTGCGGTTTCTGTCTAGGTTGCAGTTATGCTGTAAATTTTTATACTGCAGGAAAATACATCGATGCATCATAAATTGAGGCTGCGATACTGTTGCTTAGATTTCAAAATCCGCAATATTACAGCAGCCATTAATATTGTAATATTGCAGCTGCAATTGCAACAAGTAGGGCTTCTTGCTCAATTTTCCCCTAAAGGGTTGTAGTCATTTTTGGGTTATCGATTAAAGATCTTTTAATATGAGAGAGGAAGTTTAAACCAAGTGATGGATGCTACAAGCTATACAAATAAATGCCAATCACAAACGTGAATGTTCCATTGAATCCGCATAATTGAGCTGAGTGATGTGATTACAAAATTACTCTTCTGTTACAAAATGCAATGTGAAAGAGGTGGAGTCAAATTATTCCTCGAGAAAAATTAATATATAGTAGTAACATTTCGCTTTTAATCCATCGGTATAAAGCAAAATTATAAGTTGGAAGTTGATATAAACTCAGAGACTATCAAAAAATTAAGATAAATAGTATCACAATAACGTTGGATTAATGACAAATATGATATACGAAATAGAATGTGCATTAGTAAATATGCTAATACTTCGACACTCAAATTAATATAATAACTGAAGTCTCAAATTAATATAATAACTGAAGTCTCAAATTAATATAATAACTGAAGTGAGTGAAAATTTTAAAATGAGGCATACCATAATACGTGACAATGTCATAATTATATAACACTAGAAATTATCTCAAAAAACCAACAAAATGCCAAAAGCCAACCCAAAAAAAAAAAAACAATTCAAAGCAACGAAGAAGATTTGACAACTAGAGATTGAAATTAAATCTAAATTGTTTTTCGTTATATTTAAGCCAATACCAACTAATTAATTTAACACAGTTCCGTCACCTCGTAAATGTTAACGCTTTATTTCAAACAATTATATTATTCCTCATTTTTTAAATAGCTCAAATGCATACTTTTTAATATTGAAAGAATGACATCCCTTTCTACCAATCAATCCCTGCCCTCCAAAATTTTGTGCATGAGCTACAGCTATATTAGAAAATGGACCTAAATATCTAACCAATCAAGTATATTCTGCCAAATCATACCAAAAAATAGAGACCCAAAAACAAGTATTGAACGGACTCTTCAACTCCACAACCACTTTTAACGATAAAGATTTTTGGTATCATACATAGATAAAAAAAATGAAGTTTAATTCATTATTGTTGATGTTTTTAAACATACAAAAGTAACTTGACTTGATTACAAGATTAACTTAGACACAATAAAAATAAAAAGATGTAAAATCTGTTTGAAACTTTATATCAAGTTAAAGGATATTTGATGAAGTTTAAAATTTTATTATTCAAAGGACACACAAAAGGCTTTTCTCTTCAAAAAGTAATTTTTCTACATTTTCAAAAAAAAAAAAAACTAATTTTCATTTTATTCCAATTATAAACAAACTCTTTCCGTTTCACGATAAATGTCATTTTAGTAAATCAAATTGTTTTAAAGTAAATGTCAATTCTAATTTTCAATTCAACTCTAGTTTTTCAATTTTATTCTCTAATTATTAATATATACACTACTTCCAAAACATTAATTCTATCTTATATTTAAGATAAGGAAAAATACACTAATAGTTTTGATAAGATAACATTTTTTTTCTTTTATTTATTGCATTTTTTAATATGTGTGTTAAAATTTCAAACATCACTCATTTTAAAATGAAGAGAGTATATCTTATAAATGAAAGCTTTTATGAGTTGTATTCCAATCTCACTAGGATAGAGGTTGTTCGCAAGGTTCAAAGAGATTGACAAAGATATTTATAAATTATTCACCAACAAAATTTTCATGTCGATCACAACCGTAGCCTAGGCTTTGTTTTCCCAAATATTTATTTTGAATTACTATATATTATTTCTTTAAAATAACCAACAATCAAATTTATTTATTTATTTTCTATCTATCTATATATATATATATATATATTTTTATAAGGTTAAAAAAGGAATTTTTCAATAAGCTCAATGCTCCAAAACTGTTTGGGCCAAAGTTGGGTGCTCCAAGCCCAAAGTTAACTACACAAAGGGTGTAGCATTAAAAAACCGATCAAATCAAACCATTTCAGTTCGCCACTCTTTGAGTAGACAAAAAACAACACACCATACGATGATGCACCGCGTTCTTCACCGCAGCTTGTGTACCTTAACAGATTCAACCACCAGCATCAAATCCATTTCACAGGACCTCTATAATGAAGTGAACCTCAAAACCCTCGTTGAAAAATTCAAGAAAGCTTGCGAAATCGACCGCTTCCGTACCAAAACCGGCATCTACGAAGACACCGTCCGCCGCCTCGCTGGAGCTAAACGGTTCCGATGGGTCCGTGACATTATCGAACACCAGAAGAATTACTCAGACATATCCAATGAAGGTTTCTCAGCGCGCCTCATCACACTATACGGGAAGTCAGGAATGCACAGACACGCACACAAACTGTTTGATGAAATGCCTCAGAAAAACTGTGAGCGTACAGTGCTCTCTCTCAATGCTCTCTTAGCTGCTTACCTTCATTCCAAGAAATTTGATATCGTTGAACAACTTTTTAAGGATCTTCCTGTTCAGCTCTCTGTGAAACCTGATTTGGTTTCTTACAACACTTTCATTAAGGCGTTGTTGGAAAAGGGTTCATTTGAATCCGCTGTTTCGGTGGTTGAGGAAATGGAGAAGAATGGTGTGAACACTGATGTGATCACGTTTAATACTTTGCTCGATGGGTTGTACTCAAAGGGTCGTTTTGAGGATGGTGAGAAACTGTGGGAAAAATTGGGTGAGAAGAATGTTGTTCCTGATATCAGGACTTACAATGCAAGGTTGTTGGGATTGGCTGTAGTGAAGAAAACTGGTGAAGCTATTGAGTTCTTTGAGGAAATGAAGAAAAAGGGTGTCAAGCCCGATCTTTTTAGCCTCAATGCTTTGATCAAAGGGTTTGTAAATGAAGGGAACTTGGATGAAGCTAAGAAATGGTATGGTGAAGTTGGAAAATCTGAGTATGACCCTAATAAGGCCACTTATGCTATCATTGTTCCTTTTCTGTGTGAGAAGGGTGATTTGAAGACGGCCTTTCAGATGGTTAAGGAGATTTTCAAAAATCGCTGCCGTGTTGATGCGTCGTTGCTGCAGCTTGTGGTGGACAAACTGGCGAGTGAGTCCATGGTTACAGAGGCCAAGGAGATTGTGGAACGAGGGAAAACCAGTAGTTACGGTCGCTATAAGCTAAATTTGCCAGGAGATGAGTGAGTAGTAACTTATGTTTTGTTGTGTCCATTATTATTAATTTTGAATTTTATATGTTTTATTTACTAGTCATAATGGTAAATTGGCAATTGCCTCCATGAATGTATCTTGTTAGGCTCTCTGAGCTTTGTAACTGATTGCTTGAAAACGCCATTTTGCTGTCTGATTACTACTTTTTCTTGTTGAATATCAGCCCTTAAACTTTTCCGCCATCCGCCATCGTGATTTGCTTCTTCTTTTTATTTTTGAGCTTGCCTTAAGCAGTTTTCATATGTGATATATACATGCATGAAGAGACTTTCTTTAGTTCACCTATATTCTATAACTAAAATGTAGTTTGAGTATGTGGGTCTCATATCACATAACACCTCTAAATTATCTCTCTCCTTTTGTTTTTCAATTTAGTTTATGCAACAAGATACTACTGTTATGATACACATTTTGATGATATTTTAGTCTTTAAAACACGAATAACTAAGAGTTGTCTTTTCTAATCCATCCTTTGACGAGAAATTGAAGTAAAAAACAATTAGGGTTAGCAACGAAACAAGGAAAGCAGAGCAACCATTGATGAAACCAAGATAAAAAAAGAGCATATCCAATGTGTTGTCACTAAAGATCATAAAAGAAAGGGCAAAGCTATTACCTTTCACTGGGAAGAAGTGTATGAACCAATCATGGTTCTTGAGCATAGAAGGGACGAAAAAATATAGAGCAGGGGAGAAGGCAAGACATATAGAAAGAGAGGGGGAAGGGGGAGGAGAAGGTCTTCCAACGAAGAGGGAGAAAATCACAGCCAAATTTTAAAAAAGTAACGGAGGATTGCGATACCAAAGAAAAAATGTAGGAAATTATTTTGCTGATGAATCTAAGTCTGCTACAAGTATCGATCTTGCTTTCTTTACTAGATACAAATTATTATTTTGGGGTAATTTATGTTTTTGATTTTTGAATTGTGTAATATTATGTTCTTAAGTCCCTTGAATCTGTTTTTAGGTTTCATGTAATTCAAGATTTTCATAGTTTTAGCCCTGAAGTCATCTTTTCGGCCAAGTTAGATGACATGGCAAATAGAAGCCATGTGGCATCTGACACGAAATGTCACATGAGATTTTGTGACATTGACAATCATCAGTGGCATGTCAAAACATATATATGGGAGAAACAAAAAAAAAAACAAAATTGAACACATCTACATGAATTAAAAACAAATATTTATAGGGATAAAAAACAAACATTATAAATTACATGGTGAAAAATGAAACGAAAAATTATAATTTCAATTTTTAATTTCAATTACTGTGTGTATGCAAGTGTGCCACCATTGTAAAATAGTGGACTTTTTATCTATGAGTATTTTATGTCCTTTTTTATTGTAAATATTATCTTTAAATTGTTTTATTTATTTTTGTTATCCATATTACTCCCAAAATATTATCTCATCATAAAGATCATATACGTACACATTTTCTCATAGTTTATCAATAACAAAATTTCCACACTATAAATTCAAAAAATTAAAAACATTTGTTGTTAGAGATGACAATTAGTAGAGTTTTAGTAAAGATACTACAGTAGTTGTCTCGAACTCACTATTTTTTTAAAAAAATATTAATATCCAAAATATTACACATATTTAAATACATTAGGATACGGTCCGATTCTTACATGTTCATACGTGGGAAAGAAAGGTTAGACAATGCAAAGAATGTAATTGAATTTTTAAAATTGAGGCATTAATTTTTATTCATTGAAAACTCTGTTTCTCACGCTAAACATAAATTCTCACTAGATATGTTCCAAGGTTGTAATTTTTAATTTCAAAACATGCTACGCATTCTTAATAAACATAAAGGTCAAAATTTTAACATTTTCCTATATCGCATTTTTACAACGAATGTGAGTTTACACTTAGGCCTTAAATTGTCTAAATCTGTATATGAGTTTGAATATTAGTATTTTTCTTTTCTTTCAAACGGGGTAAGAAGACAAATGAGACAAATACTATAGTACTCTATCGTAACACTATTAATTAACATTACTAATAATGAATGCTCTACCAAGACACTGTTAAGTTGCAAACTAATTTCGAATTGCTTCAATTATTTGTGAACCCTAATGTAAAACTAAGGTGGTGTAGGTAACATTTCTCTCTGTTTTTGTTTGTGTGAAAGTATGGTGTACTTTGACAAATGTTAGTAGCAGAAATCAAACCTCTATCTCTTTTTCAATATTTCTTCGGTGTCTCTTCATTCACTAATCAAACTATTTATGCAAGGAGACACCTTTTATTTATTTTTGTTTGTTTTGGTCTTATGCCACATTTATTTTATATGATATATTGTTGTTTTAGCCCGTTCTTATTTTGTAAGATATTTTGGTATTAAACAAAAACTTAATCGAAAATAATTTATAAAAGTAAAAATAAAAAAGTTTATTTTGTGGGTTGTTAATATTTTTTAAATTTTCATATTTTGTCTTAAGAATATTTTTCTTTTGTCTTAGAAGAAATGATAAATACTACTATAAACTCAAACAATTTCGGTGTTTTAAGTTTAAATCCAGAATAAAACGTTTAACTAATAACATTTTTCAGTTGAGTTATGACTTAAGAATTTATTTATGTGTTTTATTAATGCAATTTTAGATTATAAAAAAAATTAGTTTATGCCAAAAAAAAATTAACAATTTCTTGGCCCAAGTTTTACAACAATAAATAAAATAAATCTTGTGCAATAAAAAATCTAGTTGAATGTCATTAATTCATAGCTCAACTTACAAATGTCGATATCACTGTTGCGTGTTTTTCTAGTGGTAATTATACCATCATAGACAAAACAAAATATAGTTGAATATTTAAGAATAAATCATCAATTTGTTTCTTGAATTATTACTCTCTCTCTCCAAATTGGTTCATAAACTATTAAAATCTATTAAAAGGTCCCTCACTAAACTATTACTCAACTCAACTATTTAGTCACTTCGGAAATTTTTTATTATTGGATGAGTTTGACTAAACAGTCGGGTACGTACAGTTGTCGGGTGAAAAATTGTAGTAAATCGAGTTCATTTAAATATAAATGGTCGGGTTCGGATGTCAAAAGGTCATATATCGGAATTTGAACCCGACCGAGAAATGAGAAAAATCATTTACACAAATACGCTATGTTATTGCGTATGTTCAGTCCCATTCAATTAAAAAAGTATCGTCTTGAGCCTCACAAAAATACTGATATCTAATAGTGGTAATAATTTCTTTTTGAAAATTGCAATCCATCTTTATTTGACTATTTCCATAATCAATATACTTCATTTCTACACTATCCCAGCACAAGCATCATTTTCTCATTTCTATCTCCAATTAGCCTTTTTCTTCTTCACACACCATTTTCACAGCACATCCTTCCTTCTCTATTTCTATCTCCCACCGTGCTTTTTCTTATCTACACACAATCCTTCATTTTCTTCTCCACATGCTCATAAACTATATCATATGGGACACAACCATTACTTCAACAAAGAAGGAGAAATGCAACCTCTTCTTTAAATATGGTCAGAGGGCGTTTTTAAGTTTAGTAACTACTTGTAAAATTAAAAATAATTATAATGAGAGTATACATCTTCTTTCTTTAATTTTGTTCGGTGAATTTATTTTTGAGGGTAACTAAATAGAAAACTGATATTGGGCTCATAAAATACAACAATTGATTCTTTCAACTAAACAAATAAATCAGTAAGCCATTTAAACCAATACACTACCAACTATTCTTTCTTATTCACATTTGATTAAAGCTACTAACAGTGAATAAATAAAATGTAAATAAATAAATGAATTAAACTTTGCTTAAACTAGTAAATGATTATGAAGGCCGAAAAACAAATAAATCAAGAAGCGTTATGTAAACCAGAAGAGTTTATTAAATTAGTAAATCAAAATTACTTACACGTAAATCAAAAACTTAAAAGAGATTTCAAATTAAAAGATGGAATATAAAGAAGAATGCTAACCTCAATAAAAATAAACACAAAGAAGGTTTCAAAAAAACCAATTAAATTGATTCTATTGGCTTTATAAAAAAACACAAAGAATGAAATTTGCTTGGACTTGAAATCAAAAATAGAAATTTTACATCGAAAGAAACAAGTTTCTTTTTTCTTCAAATTTTAAACTTTTAAAAATTTGAATATACGAGTTCAAAAGCACTTTCAATGTTTTATTTATATATTTGAATCATTAATAAATACTCTTGAAGCACTTGTTAACATTTGTTAATTTACTTAATCATCCATATCTATATTAATATAAGCTAGAATAAAAATTAGGCTAAGAAGATGAATTTAGCTTAACTATCGATTATTTTTATGGATAGAAGCAAAAATGCCAATTAAACGAATTATAAACGGAAGAAAGAGAAACAAGAGCAAAAGCCACTTGGAGAAGAAACTTAAAATGGTCGAGCAACAAACCAAGCTCACATACCAGCACTGTTATTCACGGTCTTCTCGCTCCCCCATTTTCCCATGTTAGAAATTAGCGAGTTTTTGCCTTTCGTGGAAAATGAACTCGACATCTAGGGGGTAAGTATCATCGTTCATTCATTTCACACATTCTTTGGCTTTCATATATAAATCATTTTACCTCATTTTTGCAACAAGAAAGAACATCATTACTCTATTCTCTCGTAAAAATATATATCTTTGGAAGCTCTTAGAACCAATTTTTCATGGAGAAAGATTCTTGAGTGATACAAATGTTAGGATAACATTTTAAGAAGAGTTAAGTGTTCAATTGATTGTGAGATTGAGTGATTGGGTTTATCATCATCTACGATCAAGGCAAAAGGAAAATAATGGATTTCTTTTCACCCCATTTTGGGAATAACTGAGGTTTTTAGGTTTCTAATTGAATTAACAAGATTGAAGAAGATTAATCAACAATAGGTGAAGATTCAAGGTTGAAGGCTTCCCTGAGATTGAATTTGCAGCTGTATCACTTGAAATTCATAGTGATTTTTGTAGTGGGTTTCAAGAATTGAAGAACTTTTAGATTCACAAGGAGTGAATACACTATAGCAAATGTGTTTGTACATTTGTCTCAAAAGAGATCTTTGTTGTAAACATAAATATTCATATTTTTCATAATTGGAAGAAAATCTCCTATCAATTGATATGAGAACTGGACGTAGATCACAAAGCGAGGACGAACATGATCGAACCGGGATAAATTGTGGTTTTGATTCTCTTACCTTATCTCTTACTATTAGATTACTTAATTCAACTTGTGTTTAAATTTTTGTTCAAGAAACCTAAACTTCTTGATGAAAGAATTTCTGAAATTTAAATTGTTTTCAAAAGAAAATCATAAATCCAAGAAATTACAAACAAATCATAAAATTAAGTAATTTAACTTTTTATCTCCATTCTAGTTAATTCTTTGTTCTTCGTTTGTTAATTGAGTTTTACTTAAGAGTTGTAAATTTAGTTTGGATATTGACAATTCAAACAAGCAATAATAAATTGAAACAAGCAATAATAAATTGATTATAAAGATCAATTTCACTGTTTACTGTTTAATTATATCTTAATACAAGCGTTTGATCCACCGCAATAAGTAAGTGAATTAATCATAAACTAGTACCATTTTGTTGGAATATTGAATTCTATTGCCCTTATAATAAACACAACGAAGGAGTACGTTTTCAAAAAACCCATCTTGAAACATAGAAATGAAACTTATCTCGAAGATTAGAAAAATCAACAATTGGTTTGTGAAAAAAACTATCTTGAAGAAGATTAAAGGGGACAATATCGAAAATTAAAGAGATGATAATGGAATTCCAAAAGAGAAATGTGTGATCAATGGATAAACATTTTTTTTTTATTTACTTGCATTGAATAATAGTGAGGAGAGAAAAAAAAAGAAAAAAAAGTTCACGAGTTTTAGTGTGACGAAGAAAAAATTCATTAATAGTCTAATGACATATCATCTATGTATAAGTTTGATCATATTTTAAATTTAACATCATTAAGTTTTGAAATTTACATTTTTGTTGTAATTTAAAATAATTAATATTTATTTATTAAAATATATAAAAAATAATGAAGATTCTTCTCTCAGTGCGTTATCTCTCCACTGTACCGTCTCTTCTACCGTTCTTCATCGTCTATCTCTGTCGTTAGTTAAGTAAGAATTAAAGATGAACTTAAAAATAACGGCACAACGATGACGATGCGGGGTTGACGACACTAAGATGACAACGACGTAAACACGGGCAAATTGGGAGTGAGATGGAGGGATCTTTTCGCAGTTGTGGAAGAAGGGATGATTGTTCTCACGACGGTGAAAAGACGACGGATGAAAGTAATTTTATTTAGCAGTGGAGCGGTGTCGCGAAGGGTAGAAGTTATGAACTTTTGAGTTGATAATAATTTTAATTTTAATAAAAATAAAAAAATTTAAGAAAACAAATTTATTAAATTTAAGAGAATTAAATTAAAAAGATAAATATACAGTTGCAAATAATTTAATCAACATAATATATAATATATAAATGCTGATATAAAAAAAATAACACTTTTATTAATAAAAAAAAAAAACAAGAATAACACTTATCTTTTCGGAGAACAGTAAAAATTGAAATATAACAAATCAATTATTAATCATATCTATAACAATTACGAAGATTTTAGTGTTTAGTAGTCCAACCAGCCCTTTTGTCCCAAAAAAAATTGTTAAAACTATGAAAAAGACCAGTTGGTTGTATAAGCCAATAAACAACGTGTTGAGGAGCGTGTACGTCACTATTTCCATCAAATATTGTGACAGTGGCCTCTGAATGATCCCAATTCACATGACATGATGCAGCTTTATCGATGGGTACAAGTATGATGTGAGCTTTTCGTGACGGTAATGTAAATCTTCCCAAAGTTCCACAATTAAATAACACCGGTTTTGCATTCATATCAGGTATTCCACTTTCGATGGTTATGTTAAATTTATGATTGAATAACTTGGGATTCATATCCCTTGAAGCATTGCTGAGAGCAAATGCAAGAGCAAGAAAGAGGAAAACATAGCATTTGGCTAACATTTTGAAGTTTCAAAGTTGATTCAACGATGAGGCTAATGTGCAAACACACACACACATATATATATATAGTCCAAAATATACTACTAAGTTTTAATATAAAAAATTATGATTCTAGTCAAGAAAATATATATAAATAAATTATGATTCAAATACAAAAATAATAACAATAAAAATAATACCAATTTAGGGTTTTCATTATCATTAAAAGTTACCAAATGTGGGTATTTTGTCAAAATTTATGCAAAAAAACACTAAAATTAGATATGAATTAATGAGATTTTAGAAGTAAAAAAATTTAATTTTTTATTATAATAATTTTATTTATCTAATATCATTATTATGTATTTTTTTATTGTAAAATATTATTTGATATGTTAGGACAGAAGTTCAAACTTGAAATACTTTTTCTTTTCATATTTATTACTTGTGAGTTTTGCTTTGAAAAAACGAATTTAGTTATAAATGTTTTGGCTTAACATAAAAATATATTACAAAGTTTAAATTCACACGATGATTAGTTGAAATAGTATTTTAATTTTTTTTTTAAATAACTTCAGAATTTTCATAAGAAACAACTTTATTGGAGAATAGGTACTTCAACTATTTTGAATTTCATATACTCAACCAAGGTGATGTTAATTATTTTATGATTTAAATATGTCTTTGGTCTCTGTAAATATAATATTTTGGTTCTCGTAAATTTTTTTTGGTTTACATCCCTGTAATATCAAAAAAAATTATTTTTGGTCCTTAAGACCTTAACGTTAAGTGGACGTTACAAAAACGTTAACTGATAAAGGGAAATAGTTTTTGGTCCCTGTAAATATAACATTTTTCAGTTTTAGTCCTTGCAAAATATTTTTTTTGAATTTCATCCCTGCAATATTCAAAAATCTCCTTAAATATAAAATAACATACAAATTGATCTTTATTAATAATAAATTTATGCCAAGTAATGTTTAAAATATTTTCACTTCAATAATTTAAAAATTTATTAATCTTCTATTTTATTTTTTTATTATTATTAAATTAATTTTCATTTTCTATTTAAAAAAATCACTAAAATCTTTTGTTTTATTTATTTATTATTATTAAATTAATTAT
>JBBPBP010009779.1:12578956-12589648 GCA_037974735.1 Cicer chorassanicum | reverse complement strand
TATTAGTTTTATTTTAATATAATATTATATAATATAATAAAAATAAACATATAATATAATATAATTAATTTAATATAATATAATTAAAATTTTAACATATAATGTAATACTATAATCAAAATAAAATTAATGTAATATTAACTACAATTATAGTAGTATAAAATAATGATTAAAATAAACATATAATATAATATTATAATTAAAATAAAATTAATATAATATTAACTACAATTATATTAGTATAAAATAATGATTAAAATAAATCTATCACCTAATATATATTTGGCTAAATACCACATGTGGTCCCTTAACTTAATTTTGGTTAACGATTTAGTCATTTATCTTTTTTTTTTTTTCCCGATTTAGTCATTTATGTTTTTAAATAATTTCAGCGTTACCCTTTAAGTGGGGTTCCGTTAAAAAAAAGTTAAAAAAATCTCTCGTCTAGATCATTATATATGTTCATTAAACCTCTAGGAACGATTGTCACTGATCTGAAGTGATGTTTATTGAGTATAAATACCCGTAGCTTCAGTTTTAACGAATCAATCCTACTACCAAACTTAGAACAAACTTTGAATATTTTTCTGAAATATTTACAAAACATAAAGGATAACTTTTTCTGAACACGGAGGAGATATTTTTTTAACTTTTTCTTAACGAAATCCCACTTAAAGGGTAACGCTGAAATTATTTAAAAACATAAATGATCAAATCGGGAAAAAACAATAAAGGACTAAATCGTTAATTGAAATTAAGTTAAGGGACCACGGTTGGTGGTATTTAGCCTATATATTTTATTTATTTTATGTTATAATAAAAAAAAAATCTAAAGCGTAAATAATTTTAATTAAAATTATAAAGTTTAAATCTAAAGTTATTTTAATCATTATTTTATACTGATATAATTAATTTAATAATAATAATAATAATTAAATAAAACAGAAAATTTTAGTGATTTTTTGAAACAGAAAATGAAAATTAATTTAATAATAATAAATAAATAAAACAGAAGATTAATAAATTTTAAATTATTGAAGTGAAAATATTTTAAACATTACTTGGCATAAGTTTATTATTAATAAAGATCAATTTGTATGTTATTTTATATTTAAGGAGATTTTTGAATATTGCAGGGATGAAATTCAAAAAAATACTTTTCAGGGACTAAAACTGAAAAGTGTTATATTTACAGGGACCAAAAACTATTTCCCTTTGTCTATTAACGTTTTTGTAACGTTCACTTAACGTTAAGGAACAAAAATAATTTTTTTTTGATATTACAGGGATGTAAACAAAAAAAAAATTACGATATCAAAATAAAAAAGAAATTATATTTATATGGGGCAAAGACATATTTAAACCTTATTTTATTGTTGAGTTAATTAATTTGGTGTACATAAGACAAAAAAAAAATATCGTAACATTATGTCTAATATATTTTAACACTAAACATTTATTAAAAATATTTACTATTTATTGAATAGTTAAAAAGAATGATTCTTTGTCGACTGGTATTTGTTGCATCCATCTATGAATATGAGTTTGAAAATAAGAAATTGGAAAATTGATTTTCTTGAGAAAATATAAAAGAAAATGATTGACACATGAATGAATAAAAGAAAGGAAGAGAAAATATACGAGAATGCAGCAAATTTGTCTTCAAGGTGGATACCAAATATGCTATGATACAATGTTAAGGAACATGTCATCCATAAAAAATGAGAGAGAAAAGTTTAAAACTTGTGTAGTATAACGATGAAAGTAAAAATATTACATGTGAAAAAAGTAACTGAAAATAATTACATCAAATATTTACATAGACTAATTAATCCATAACTAACTAATTCTTTATCTATAATTTTCTGTATTTTTTAAATATAACTTAGTGTACAAAAATATCACGTGTTAGAATCGATTTCTCAACTATATTAACATCTCAAAACTATCATTTATCATTTGCTGCACCATAATAAGTTTATTAAATAAAAATGAAAAAACAAAAAAATCATGGGGAGACTTGGCCAAAATCCAAAGAAACAAGAATGAACAACACTCCCTCAAGAAAAAAAATTGCAATACAATAGAGCAAACATCATTAACAACCTAAGGGAAAGTTAACGAAAGCGAAAAAAATCGAGACTATACCGATTGCAATAAAAATCATTCAAATGCAGAACGACAACAAATTCTACCAAGTAAAACGATAGAGTGTAAAATTCAGGAATTTTTCCCGAAATATCTTCTTTTTTTTCCCTTTTCCCAAAATGTCACACTCCCAAAATAATTTCCCTGTGTGCCCTACTTTTTGGGCCCAGTGGGATATCGTTTTAGGGGGCGCGACCAGCTGAAGGCTGGATTTTTCAGGCCCAGTGGAAGGTCGTTTTGGGGGTGCGACCAGTTGAAGGCTAGATTTTCAGGCCCAGTGGGAGGTCGTTTTGGGGGGTGTGACCAGCTGAAGGCTGGATTTTTCAGGTCCAGTGGGAAGTCGCTGGCTGGGGGTGCGACCTCCTATTGTGGGGTGTATTTTTTTTTTGTCGTCTAGGGTTTTTTAGGTGTTTTTAAATAATTAATTAATTATAATAATAATAATACATTAATAATAATAAATTAATAAATAATTATAATAATAAAAATAAATTAATAAATAATAATAATAATAATAATTAATTAATTAATAATAGTACATTAATAAATAATAATACATTAATAGATAATAATAATAATGATGATTATTATTATTAATTAATTATAAATAATAATAATAATAGTTGTAATAAATAATACATTAATAATGATAATAATAATAATAATAATAATAATAATTATTATTATTATTATAAATGATGACAATTAAAAATAGAAATTTATATTAAAATTTTAAAGAAAATACATTAAAAAAAATACATCAAATTTGAGTAGATGTGCCCACAGCGTTTGAACAATGTTTTCAAATTGTTTGTTTAGATGCTTCAAATCGCAAAAAAAGTGAATTGTGGGTGATTGGTTTGGTTAGGAATATTGTCCAAACGTTGCGGACACATCTACTCAAATTTGATGTATTTTTTTTAATGTATTTTCATTAAAATTTAATATAAATTTCTATTTTTAATTATTTTTAATTGTCGTCATTTATAATAATAATAATAATTTATTAATGTATTATTATTTATTAATTATTATTATTATTTATTAAGGTACTATTATTTATTTATTAATTATTATTATTATTATTATTTTAATATATTTTTATTATTATTATTAATATATTATTATTATTATTAATTAATTATTTAAAAACACCTAAAAAACACTAAACGACAAAAATAAAAAACAATACACCCCCCAATAGGAGGTCGCACCCCCAGGCAACGACCTCCCACTAGGCTAGCTGGTTGCACCCCCCTAAAACAACCTCCCACTGGGCCTGAAAAATCCTGCCTTCAACTGGTCGCACCCCTTTAAAACGACCTCCCACTCGATCCAAAAAGTAGGGCGAAATAATTTTGGGAGTGTGGCATTTTGGGAAAAAGGAAAAAAAAAGAGGATATTTGGGGAAAAAATACCTAAAATTCAATATTCACAAACTTATAAGTGCATATGTTGTGTTCCATAAAAATATGGGAGATATTGAATTGCATTTGTCTTGTAAGGGAAATGCAATTCAACCATCTAGTCTTCAACTGTCATGACACAAGATTTGACTTAATAAAGATTAAACGAACAACAAGGAGTCACACTCTATGCAAAGATAAAATCAACATTTAGAATGAGTAATCTCAATAGCTTACGTAGCAATAGAGAGTTCATCATGAAATGATGTAGAAGCACCCAAATAATCAGAGAAACAACCAGCAATAGCACTACTAGAGTCTATTAAAATATCTCCAACAACAAAGATGTCAGGATTACCTGTAGAGATACCATCAGTATTACATTTAATTCAACCACAAGGAGATTTCAACCAAATTAACTTGCATAATACCAAAGACAGGAGTATGATCAATAGAAAAATATTTCAATATATCTAATAATATAATAGAGATATAGCTAAGATTAGTGGATGAAATTAAAATGCTCTGAATTGTGTAAGTAACCACCAGAGGGGGTTTTGAGTGTGTTCGAGAGGTGCGGTCGAACAAGGCCCCAAAATTTTAGGGGCACCAATTTTTTTCACTAAGTATTTATAAATACATTAAACTTTTGTTGATTCAACTACCTCTTATAAAAAAGATTGAAAAAAGTATTCTATTATGTTATAGTATAGCGGATCCTTTCATGTTCCAATCTAAAGTACAAATTTAGCCTTTTTTTATCCACTATAATGTTTTAACTCAAATTTCATATATTCTAGAAGAAACCCTAAAGAAAAATAGAAACACCACCGCCTCATTATCATTCATAGTCAAGAGAAAATGTTAGTTACTTTTAGTGGAAAATTTCTAATAAACACAATTAAACATTGATCCGCTAAATACTCTTTTAGGGTTCAATATTTTTTATATATCATAGATCAAACAATTGATTTAATAAAATATTCGAGCATTATAGAATATACGAAGAGATTTTTGAATTTATATTTTGTATTGAAAGATTTAGGTCATTTTCTATGAAAACTTTAAACTATGTTACAACATTTTTAAAACTTATTTGAAACATGGTGATTCTTATGATCTTGATAGTGAAATTCTATTTTAATATTTTGATCAAAATCTATTATTTTTTTTTTATAATATTGAATTCTTTTAAAACATTTCATTGTTTTTCTGATGCTTACATATTCTATAGAATAATATTAACTATCTTTGTTAATATTGCATCTTTGAAAGAGTTTTTTTTAATTAAAATTGTTAAAATCTTATTTACGGGTGATATACAATCAGAAGATCTTTTTCATAATTGGAACAATTATTTTGGAGACAAAAGGTTTGGAACACTAAACACTTGCTAATTGATAAAGATATGATTATAATCGATTTGTTATATTTCAAATCACAATGGTGATTCTTATAATTATATTCCCTTATTGTACTTTTTTCTTTCGTCATTTTTCCATTTCATCTTATATTGTCTGCAAGTTTTACATTTTTTATACTAAAAAAGAAATGCAACATTCATATTTGTCATCAAATATAATGTAATACTCTCTACTCAAATACTTCAAATTAACTTTTTGACCTTATACCTAATACATATTTTTCTCCATTCATTGCTCTAACTAGTTATGCTTTGTGCATTACTTTTAATAATCCAAGACACACAACAAGAATCAATTTAATCAATAATATGTAGTTGATATTAAGTGGCAAAAAAACTGCAAAACTTTAAGTTTCGTGAATTTCTCCAATCTCCTAAATTGATCATTTAGTTGATATTTTGTTTACACTGTTAGCTTTTAAATTTCGTTATAAAAACTGCGCATGTGTAACATTTAAATTATTTTAATTTACTATAGGATTTTTTTCCCTTCTTCGTCATCTTCTCCAATTTAAAAAATTGAAACTTATAAAAATCAACTAAGGTTTTTAGGTTTCTTAAAACCCATATAAAATTGAAATCCCTATATTCATCAAAGCATCTGAAATTCAAAATTGTTAAAAGAATAATTCAGTTTCTTCATCACACTAAAACACATGATTTTTTTTTCTTCCTATAATAACAAATATATTCAAACTCATTTCACGTGCTCCCCCATCTCTTTCTTTCCTCCATTTTCTTTCGTTTTTCTCAAACCACTTTTTGAAAACTTGTTCTCTCCTAACTATTATTCAATGCAAGGAAATAAAAAAATTGTTCATCCATTGATCACACATTTCGCTTTTGGAATTCCACTATCCTCTTTTTAATTTTCGATCTTGTCCCCTTTAATCTTCAAGATAGTTTTTTTCACAAGCCAATTGTTGATTTTTCTAATCTTCGAGATAGGTTTCATTTCTATGTTTCAAGATGGGTTTTGTTTGAAAATGTACTCCTTCTTTGTGTTTATTATAAGGGCAATAGAATTCAATATCCCAACAAAATGGTTCTAGTTTATGATTAATTCACTCACTTCTTATAGTGGATCAAACACTTTAACTAATCGTTAGTTTGAACTTAGGGTTAAAGAATTAGAGAATCAAGTTCAAATCTAAGAGAAGAAAAAATAGTAACATATCAATTAATTATTAACTTTGGCTATAACAAAACTAAAACGAACTTGAATGTGTAAAACAATTATCGACATGTTACGAGCACAAAAAAAATAGTCGTTTTTTTGTTTGTTGAATTTGTTTTGTGTGTGTGCTTATAAGGTTGAGGAATTGGTTGAAGAGAATCCATGTGAGTTTGATTTGCTGGACAATTGTTTTAAGTCGTTTCTCCAAGCAACATCTGTTTTTGTCTCTATTTCTTTCGTTTATAATTCATCTAATTGACTTTCTAACTTCTATCCATAAAAATAATTGATAATTAAGTAAAATTCATCTTCTTAACTTAATTGTTATTCTAAATTATATCCATATAGAAATGGATGATTAAGTAAATTGGCAAATTCTAACAAGTTTCCCAATGACATTTGTTAGTGATTCAAATATTTATAAATAAAACATTGAAAGTGCTTTGGAATTTGTGTATTTAAATTTTTAAAAGTTTAAAATTTGAAGAAAAAACTTGTTTCTTCTAAAGTAAAATTTATATTTTTTATTTCAAGCCCAAACAAATTTCATTCTTTTTAGCGACTTTTTAGCTTCTATCCATAAAAAATAGATGATTAAATAAATATAATTATTTTTAGCATAATCGATTTTTAGCTTCTATCCATTAAAAAAATAGATGGTTAAACAAATTTTCTTCTTCCTCACATTGTCAGTATTTTAATATTCATTTTAACTAATGTATTTCAAATGTTACATATTTTTTTGTAGTAAGGCGTATTTTTGAAGCTAAGAGTGTAGTAAACACATTCCCAATTATGAAGATATATTAGACATATTAATTAGTTAGTTATACAACTTAAGTACAATTGTTAGTTAGTATAAATAGTTATATTAACTAGTTGTTTTTCATTAACTATATATGTCTTATGTAATATTTGATGTGTTTCGACAATTCTCTCATTATTCAATGATTTTTTCTCTAATAGATGATTTCTATGGATCTGACTCCTTTAAATAGGAGTGTACGTGAGTTGGGTTAGGCCGGTTTTGACAAAACCTGATACCCGACCCGATCGATTATCTTTGGGTTGAGTTAAGTTCTAAACCCGTATTTTTTTTCATTTAACCCGAACTGAACCGACCCAATGAAGAAGGGTTGGGTTGGGTTAATGGGTTATACATAAATAATAAACTGTTTTTTATTTTACAGAAAAATATATTGAATGAAAATATATTTAATACTTGAATGTCTTAAAAACTATAAAATTTCAATCACATTATTCAATTCTTTAAAAAAGTCATCAACCTCTCACAAAAAAATATAAATCCCACAATCTTCAAATACATAAATACATTCAACAATAGTAACTCAATAATATATGAAAATTCATCAATTCTAAGCAATGTCAACTTCAAGTACAAACATTTAACAAATTCTTCAAAGTCTGGAAGAAAACAATTGAGAATCTGCAAAAACAAATATTAATAATAAAAGTGAAGAGAAAACAGCAAGATTTGCTACTTGGTCCACCACATTACTTTCATCATTACACATAATCCATCAACCATTTTAATTTACTAAACTACTTTAATTTTTTTAATAGTAATGCTTCATTTGTTTATAGTTAGAGTACATACTATTTTCAAATAAAATAATAAAAAAAAAGTGTTTAATAGATTTAAATGTAAAAAATTTAAACTAAATTCATTATAAATATAAGCATAAACTTTTCTTTCGTACCTTTATTATGTAAAACTATAACAAAATATAACATTTAAATAAATATTATTTAACTCAAAAATTAAATTGCTCTTTTGAAAGAGACAATTCAAAAATTAGATACGAATTTTATGAGTAGGCATATACGAGATTACAAGGCCAAAACATATTAAACGCTAAACTGCGAGAAAAATTCAGTATTTAGACTAGACGCATGAACACCTTGCATCAACATTCATATAAAAATCAGTTATTTATAATATCTTATTATAACTAATTCGTATAAAATATCACTTGAGGAATAAAAGAAGAAGCGCGACCTCAAGAGGCTGGAAGAAGGTAGACACAGAAAATGGATGAAGGTAGTTGAAAATCTCAAGAAGAAGAAGAGAAATGAAACTCTATTGGACTATTGGGGCTGCCAAACAAATTTTTTTTTTTAAAAAATAAGTAGTTACAGGGTTGGGTCTACGGTTAACGGGTTTAAATTGCTAAACCCATTACCCGAACCAAATATAAGCGGGTTTCAACGGGTTGGGTTGGGTTGGACCCGAAAGTGATCGGGTACGAGTAAAAATCGGAGTTGGGTGATCGGGTTGGCGGGTCGACTCGCACCCAAGTACATCCCTACCGTCAAAGTAAGATAATTTATTTTAGAGAATAAAATGAATCATATCAACCGTCGATGAATAAATTAATGACTAATATTAAATCAACATATATAATCAATAATGAATAGTTACAATTTCAACTCTTGATTTACTTATTTAATTAACTACTTATTTTAGAACAATCAAAGCCAATTTCTATATAGAATTGTAGTAACTATGATTATTTGAGTTAATATTGATATTAGTTGTGAAATTATAAATGGAAACAATGATATGATTACAAAAACAGTCGGTCGTAATTTTGAATCAAAATTATTTCTATTATTTACGATTGTATTAAAATAAACAATAAATATGTATAGAAAAAATAATAAATATATAATTTTTAAAAGAAAATCATTCCTTTTTAAGATTATATTTATTATTATTTTTTAAATAAACATATTAGATTGGAAAAAGGGGTGATGAATTTAAGCAATGAGAACATAATAGTAAAAAATGTCGGTATATTGAAATGGGAAACGGTATAATGAAATTATTTCCCATTTAATAGCCATCTTAATCTCATTGTTTCCCATTTTGTACTATGATTGTTTCCCATTTATTAATATACTGCTATTTGCCTATTTCCTTTTGCTGCTAGGTTCAAATGGGAAACAATTTCATTTTCAACTGAGTGGTTTAATAGCCATTAAGATGCTACCTTATATAAAAAATTAAGGTTATGCTAACATGTGATTTTATAGTATATGTTAAGAAATTCAAAAATAAAAATGTTTTCTTGAAAAAAACGTTAGACATTTCAAAGAGTTAAATGCATAAATAATAAGATAAAATTGCACATTTATTACCTTAAAGTGTACTTTTGATTTTTAAATGTAATTTTATTTTTCAGTTATATCATCAGATTAATACTCTCAATTTATTATTCATTTACAAACTTTTTATGAATAAAAACAAATTTTTGACGTTAAAATATTTGAATACATAATTTCCAATAAATTTTTAAAGAATATTTCTATAATTATATTTTTAACAAATGTCCAAAAATAGGTTAGCATTTGCTTATAGATTATATATATGTGTGTGGGTTTTGCACATTTGCCTCATCCTTGAATCAACTTTGAAACTCCAAAAATGTTAGCCAAATGTTACGTTGCTCTCTTCCTTTCCCTTTTATTTGTTCTCTCCAATGCTACAAGTGATGCCAAACATGAAGAAAACCAAATCATGAATAAAACCCATTTCGACACTAAAATTCAGTCAATGAACATTACCCTCAGAAGTGTAATGCCTATGAATGGAAACTGGGTGTCATTTACTTGTGGAAATGTGGGAAACTTTATATTACCGTTACGAAAGTATTACAGCAAGCTTGTTCCCATTGACAAAGCTGTGACGTGTAATGCGTTTTGGGGTAATTTAAAGGCCACTGTCACTATATTCGATGCCAAAAAAGACTTGGTCTCTATTCATCAAGTTGTTTATTGGCAAATACAGCCAGATGGTTTTTATCATAGTTTGAACAATTTATTTGGCTTCAAAAGGGCTAGTTGGGAACGATAAAATGTGTATCTATAAATTTTAACTATTTTTTTTCTAGAACCACCTCTTTTACTAATATTTTTTTTTAAATAAGTGTATTTACACAAGTTTTTATAATTTTGTCGTCGGAGTGTAGTACTCTTTAGTTTTTTTTGTATTTGTGTGATGTTCCTTTAGTTTATATTAAAAGAGTAGTTTTGATACATTACTATTTCAATCATGACTTTGACGTCATTGTCGTTGGAGATCTGGAGACATATGTATTTTACACGTTTAAATTTCGTCATATTTATATATGTGATTCTCTGCTCTTATATATCATTTAGTGAAATAAAGATTTCAACTATATACTCCCTCTGACTTACAATGAATATTTTATTTGTAATTTTTTTTAATCTTAAATTATTTATCATTTTACAATACTAATACAATATATTTATTACTTTTATCCAATAATATATTTTTTTTTATTGAATCTTAATTCATAAAAAAACTCCAGTAACAACAATTCATATGAGAGTTTTAGTAAATAAACATTATTATATCATTGAAATAATTTTCATATTTACAAAAACTAACTAAAAATAAGCTTTTATGACCTTAGAATTAATATGACAACTATCAATTTCAAACCTATTTGAAGATAAAGTATTACTGAATTTTTAAAAGTGAGACTTAAATT
>JBBPBP010009779.1:12536348-12571755 GCA_037974735.1 Cicer chorassanicum | reverse complement strand
CCCCCCCCCCCTTCTCTTAAGTGCACCTCTGTACTTACAAGCACTCTACAACATCCGTTAAAAATACAGTTACCTATAATTAATTGTGAAAAACAAATATTAACTTAAATATATTTACTTCTCCTTATTATTAAATATGAAAATCAATTGATTTTTTAATGTGATTTTGAAATAAACGTTTGCTTAAAAAAGAGAGGGAAAACAAGAATTTTTTTAATGCGCTTAACAAGAGTGTGATCTTGCTCATACGTATCTCCCGATGTGATGGAAAAATCAAAGCTATGTAGTTATTGGGTAGAAAATGCGGATGTGTTGATTTTTTAAAGAAATTGTGTTTTGTTGATAAAAAAATAGTTGTTTTGACGGAAAAAAAAAAGTTTGTTTGATTTGAATAATTAGTTTTAAAAAAAATGAGTTTTAAGACTATCAAGTTGTACAACTCATGTCTCAAAAACTCAAGGAGTAAAAAAGATGTTTCATCCAGATAATCCGTTTATCAATATATATGTATATATATTTAATCATTTTCGGTTTTAAAATTGAGTTTTTAAGCCACCAAGTGGTACAACTTGTGTCTTAACAACTCAAAGGTTAAGAAGATGTCACATCTAATTAATATAATATTTATTTATTGTGAATGTTTTTGTTAAAAAAAGTAAACAAACACACAAAGAGAGAAATGAGTTTCATTGTTAAGAGAGAGAGTGAGAGAGAACAAACACACACAAAACGGCTACGAAATGGGAGTTGCCTGCGGTGGTGGTTTGTCGATGGTCGAAGTTGACAGTGATGGCTGAGTGGACGTTCTAGCAGTAGCGCTCATGGTGGTGGTTCGCGGAGGTCAAAGTTGACGGAGGTGGTTGTGTGGACGCTCTAACGGTAGTGCTCATAATGGTGGTTTGTGTAGGTCGATTTGATGATGGTTTCCTAAGGGTTTTGCAAATAATGATGGAGGTGGTGATGTGTGGATCATGCTCTCTCTAACTCTTTACATTTTTATTTAGGTGTTTTTCATTTGATTTTTGATGGTTGTGTTATTAAAAAGGTTTGAATTTGTTTATGGTTATCAATTGATTTGATGAAGAAGATGGTGGTTTTCTTTGTTGATCTTAGAAACCAAGAAGAACTTTTTTTCCTCTATGCTGATTTTTTAGGAAAATAAAACTCTCCCTTGATTTAATTTTTGGTTCTCAATTTATAGACTACAAGGATAAATCATTGCGGCTATGAGATAAATTGAGTTCCGATTATTGTTTTGCATAAATTATAGAGTGACAAGTGAAGATGAGACTTCTACTTTTTGGTGGAGCGCAAAGTTGGTGAAGATGGAACTTCTACTTTTTGATGGAGTGCAAAGTTGGTGAAGATTCAAAAGGAGAGAAACATGGAAGTTTAAAATGTGGAGGAGGGAAACTTGTACTATTTCTACCAAAAACATTATTTTTATTTGTTTGTTAGTTATTGTTACTTTTTATTTTTTATTTTTATATTTTTATGATGTAAATTGAACACTTTGTTAAAACATCAATGAGAATGTGAGCTCAATTATTGAAATAGATTTATGAGTTTAATTTTGATTTTTTTGAAAATTTTTTAGTACAATAAAATGTGATCGTAAATATATAAAATTAAACACATTATTATGACTTATTATTTTTAAAATTTTTCAAATTGCCGTACAAAATTGTGGTACTACAATGTTACTCTTCTTGTTAATGTTTTAAAAGAATACAAATTCTATAAAATCTACCGTTTAATAGAATTTTTATATCATATAGATTATTTATGTAAATTTTTTTACAAATCTAAAATAATTTCATAAGTTATTCACATTAACTTAAAACACATAAAACATTAATTTTGATGCATCTTAATAGCATATCAATAATTTTAGAATTTTGTAAAATTTTACATAAATGATATATATTCTATAAACTTTCAATTTGTTAAAAGTTTATTATGTGATGTAATATTACATTTGTGTTATTTAATTCAATCAAATTTAAATTTAAATTTGTTCTTGCTTATATTAAATTTTTTCTTGCTTAAAACTTCTGAGTAGACCACTTCAAGTGATCATCATCACTTATTTTTGTAATATAATTTTGTTGTTGTGACATTGTTATATTTTTGTCTTAACCATCTGAATTTTAAGATAAATGAACCTTAGAAATATGAGATTTTGTTAAAAGATAGAGAAGGAAAAAAAAAAAAAAAAGGAGTCATGAGTTTCCTCATTTAAACCTACAAAAAATAATAATTTTGCAAATCAGGACTTAATAATTTTGCACAGGAGTTTGAGGTTTTTTTTAACACCTCTAGTGGAGAGTGACAATCATGAAGTGATTCAGTGTGTCGCTCAAAGTGTCCGTAAAGACTATATGGACCTGATGATTGACTATATAAGATCTCTGGCCCAAAATTATACTTTTTGTTCGCAGATTAATAAAAAGAAAGTTTTACTCTCTACCCCTTCTATTAAACTCCTATTGCCATAAATTTGATGGAGTGACGTTTTTTTTCCTCGTATAAATATTAAAATCTTTAATTTTCAGTCATAGGATTATTACAGTTTTTCGTTACAAGAGTGAGTGAATTTTTTTTAAAATTTATTATAAATTTTGTTTTAAGTTTTCTGGTACAAAAGTAGCACTCCGAAAAACCTTTTTTTTTTTAGTTTTTCAGCACACAGCTTGTTCCAAGAAACTTAAATCCTCCAAGTTTATTGAGAATATTTTATTTCCTATATTTTAATTTGTTTATATTCAGTAGGTGCTGGTGCTAGAGGACGAGACAGAATAATAGTATGGCAAACACACGATGTTGATGCTTTATCATCTTTGAATTTGTTCTTTTTTTAGTATGGCAAACACCAAACATGATCATAATAATTTTAGTCCGAATTTTTTTAAATTTTTTTTAGTCCAATTCGAATAAACTTGATATCCATTCGTATTAGCTCGTACGGGTACCAGTTAACCCGCAACCCACGTAACCAATTTTTTAATAAAAAAAAAAAATTGGCCCATCGAAAAAAAAATCCAAAAGAGATCCAACCCACTTAGATGGTTATATATATATATATATATATATATATATATATATATATTATCTTTTGTGATAGAATATTATTTTTAGTTGGTTATATATTTTTAACAATCAATTTCTTTATTTTGTATAATTTGACAATGACAATGTTACAAATAAAAAATGATCTAAGTGGACAATCATCTAACACTTTGGAAAATGTGAACATTGCTCAAGGAGTCTAAAAAGATTTCTTTCAGAGTTATATTAGAACTATTTAGCACTCTATTTGAGTTTGAGTTATGTTAGACAAATCTAAATTCATTTGTGTATTATTAGATAATTATTTTGGACAATTTGACATTATTTTAATTTGTGTGTTGTTTTGAAAATTTTGAATTGAGTTTGTGTTAATTGGAAAATCCAAATCTAATTTGTGTAAAAAGAGTAAACCATAATTTTTTTTAAATGGTCATGAAAGAAAATGAGCATTCAAATTGATTCATACTTAATGCATCAGTAGTATACAAAAATTATTTTAAATGGACATCAAAGAAAAATTTCAAATTAAAAGAATCCCATAAATTACAAATATAATGAGTCAAAAAAATGTGTGAGTTACCCGCCCAGTCCATAACCTGTCTAAGGTCGGGCTCGAGTAGTATTTTATCAACCGATATCAAAACAGGGTTTTTTTGGTCAGGTTCGAAGAATCTCGCAACCCGTTAGGGCAAGTCCTAAATGGGTCGGGTAGTCCGTTTTGATAGCTCTACTTGGTTGACGAAATTGGCGTAATATAACTAGATTTAATGGTAATTTTAGTTTTCTTATTTTTACAAATTCTTAGAATTGATACTCTTATTTTAAAATTCAACAAATTTGATCTTTTTAAAGATTTTTCACTAAAAAGAAATTGTATTTTCACATATTTTAAATGACATAATTGTTAGTACAGAGACGCACCTAAGAGGGCGGTGAATTAGGTGTTTAGAATTTTTTTGATTTTTAGAGACTTAGTGGATTATTTTTTTTGACTATGATTTAGAATATGGTAAAATGTAAATGGGCAGAAAAATAAAGAACACAACAATTTATCCTGGTTCCCTTTTCAACAAAGGGTACATCCAGTTCTCTTGCACACCACAAGAGATTTTCCACTATTGTTAGAATAAGTACAAGTCTAACTCTACAACTTCTTTTACAGACTTCTAACAATCTGTCTAAGATAGTACACCATTATCCTAGTTTACCACACTTGAAAAAAGTACACCACTTTCCTCAATTTATACAATAACTTGAATGGTTTTACAACAATGGCTTTGACTGAAATCAATAAGATATAACAGTTGATGCTTTCTTGTACAATGATAACAGTTTAATATAATTTCAAGTACAATAGAGAACCTTTATCAATTATATGACAATGTAAAATATCTACTTGAAATATGAAAGTAAGACATTGAATAACTTAAAATATTTCAGAAAGTTTGTTCAAAATTGTTATAAGATTAATGTAATAGTTCTTTAGTTAAATCTGAAACTAAGAAGTATTTATACTCCTTAGACATCACTTCAGATCAGTGGCAATCGTTCCTAGAGGTTTGATGAACATGTGCAATGATCCAGATTGAATATGAACTGAAAAATTGCATTGCTTCGCAGTTGCATTCGGCTACAGCCTAAGTGTAGTCGAATACACCTCTGTAGTTCAAATTTATTTCAAAAGCTTGTATTCGAATACAAATCCTTGTAGTCGAATACAAATGACTGAATTTTGCCACTGACTTGATTTTGTATTCGGCTACAACATCTTGTAGTCGAATACAGATGTGAAATTTTTGCTTCTGACTTGGGTTTGTATTCGGCTACAACATATTGTAGTCGAATACAGATGTGCAATTTTTGCTACTGACTTCATCTGTATTCGGCTACACATATATGTAGTCGAATACAACATTAACTTTTGTCAAAAACTTGATTTTCAAACATTGTATGTAGTTTGACACTTTGAATTTTTTTTTTATGCATATGCTAAAATATAAGGTTCTCATGTGCATTTGAAATATATTAGATTGCATCAAGTACCTTAAATTATAAGTCTTCTAGCATATTTGATAATAGTTGACTTGATTGTTGACTTCTCTTTGAACTTGCAACTTGATCACTTTCTTTGGTCTTTGTCTTCATAAAAACATAAGTATTTTATAGTAATTGAAAATGATGAATTTGTAAATAAATTCACATAATTTAAATTAATAGTATATAATTATAAAATATCTACAAATGTGAAAAAATTAAAGCATTTAAAATATTTATATCTCTAAATATATTATGTTATTTAAAATATCTATATTTTGTTTGAATCAAAGAAAGGTACTTTGATTTTCTTAACCTAGAAGGAGGTGCATTAGACTCGTAAAAATCCTCGCATTTATACTTCAAATTAAAGCTAGTTTTAATTTATTCTATTTTTTTATAGAATAATTTTAGTTTATACTAAATACACTTTAGTACGTGTCTTTTTATAAGCATATGTTATATTATAGGCATGCAATACCTACTGCCTTCAAGAAATGACTAATCGTTATTAGATAACATATTAGGCACAAAAAAGTTGGTTGAATCCTATCATTTGAATTTTCTCCTACTTTTAGGGTGTTAGCCTCCCAATTAAGTGTGAAGTTTGATTTGATTAATTTTTCATTATACATTTTCAACTATATACGTAAACAATCAAACCGTGTTTAAAATTACAACACTGTCAATGTTTAATTTTTGCCACGTCAATAATTAATGTTAAAATAGTCGCTTTATTTTACTTAAAGAATAATCCATTTTACGAAATCTTACTTTTCTTACTTTCTCTATATTATTATTATTTTTTTTAATTTTGAAAAGAGAATTTCTATGATACAATTAAAAATTAACATATTTTAAAACTATTAAATTTAATTACTAATAGTCTAATGACATCTCAGTAAATTTAACTATATTTTAAATTTAACACCACCAAATTTTAAAATTTTAGATTTTTGTTCTATTTTTAAATAATTAATATTTATTTATTAAATTATATATAAAAATAATCAAGTTTCTTATCTTCTCTCGTTATTTCTCCACTGCACCATCTATCTCCGGCGTTCTTCGCTATCTCTCTCTTTCGTTCTACATCGCCTATCTCGGCCGTTAGTTCATTAAGAATAAAAAACGAATTTGGAGACAACGGCGCGATGATGACGGTGTGTGGTCGACGACATTGACGCAAATACGAGCGAATTGAGAGTGAGACAAATGAAGGATCTTCTCGCAGTGGTGGAAGAACGGTAGAGAATTCTTTTCACGACTGTGAAAGAACAGCAGAGAAGAACAATTTCTTTTGGTAGTGGAGCAGTTTCACAAGAGAAACGAAAAAAATTATAAACATCTAGGTTGATAATGATTTTAATTTTAATTAAAATAAAAAATTTAGAAAAATAATTTATTAAATATAAAGAAATTAAATTGAAAAACTAAAGGTACCGTTATAAATAATTTAATCAACTTAATATATATATATATATATATATATATATATATATATATATATATATATATATATAATATTGATGCTGATGTGGAAAAAATAACATATTTATAAATTAAGAGTACCCATAGTCCTTTTTTTTTAAATATCATAAAAAATTGCCTTTTGAAAATAGTCTTGACCAGAAAGTGGATTCTAGTGCTTGATTTAGAAGGCATGTTGGTGAGTTTTGACAAGCTGATACTTCTTCGACTAGCGCCTATAGAACTGTGGCTGAAGGAGAGGTTCACAATTTAGTGGTTAATTTTTATTAGATATTTAATAAATTATCCACGATTTTTTATAGATAATTTGAAAAAACTTTAGTTAAAATATGCTTAAATAGTGCAGGGTAATATTGGGCATATTTAAAATATGGGTTGTATGATTGAGACTGAAGAGGCATTGATTGGTGTGTAACAGTTTAGCACAAGAGTTAACGTGTAGATTTTACTGCTGAAATTAAGAAAGCTGTCATTATGTACTACGTTAGCGGAACAATACATATATTTTTGGACCATAGTGCTTGTCTACTTGAGATTGGTCAAGCATAGCTAAAGGGACATGTTAAGTATGGCCATAAATATTTACGAGGACCATAGTGCTTGTCTACTTGAGATTGGTCAAGCATAGCTAAGGGGCCATATTAAGATTATGTCCATAAATATTTACGAGGACCATAGTGCTTGTCTACTTGAGATTGGTCAAGCATAGCTAAGGGGCCATATTAAGATTATGTCCATAAATCTTTACGATGTACGAAACGTAAAAATACAATTTTGTTTTTTTTTTAATTATTTATAATAAGTTTTAAAAATAATATTTTGAAAATTTTAAATTTTTGAAATAAAGATTATATTTAAAAAAAATTTAAATATGGAAAATTTCAAAAAGATTTAAATTTAAAAAGTTTCATAATTTTTCTATTGAACAAAATTGTATTTCACGTTGATTTGGGATGACAAATACAGCTTTAGAGATACATGATAGAATGCTCAATATTTATAAGTAAGGGTCGTGTTAAAATCATGTCCATAAATATTTATAAGTAAGGGAAGGGACCATGTTAAAATTATGTCCACAAATATTTATAAGTGAAAACTAAGGTTTTTTTTTTAAATTTAAATAATTTATCTAAAATCAATTGAAATTAGTCACGTGTGTTTCATTAATGTCAAATCTAAAATTCTATTTAAAATTAGTAAGCTACGTGTTGCTTTAGTTGTGGTTAATTTATCCATAATTTTTTAAAGTAACCTAAAATTTACTTTATTTATATAATGACTCACATTTGTTTATATATGAAATTTGAAATTGAAATGGAAGTAATCTAAAATTTACTTTATTTATATAATGATTCACATTTATTTAATCAAATTCCACAAACTTTGATTAGATATATTAGTTTATAGGTGTAATGATTTACAGACTTCGAAATGTATGTCAGGCTGAATTTTGTGCTTTGGTTGTTTTGCAGGTTGTGTTTTTGGTTTTATTTAGTCGGTCTGATTAATTAGTTGTCTTCTACTATGATATCGAATGCAGACGGTTATTTTCTATATAAAAGTTGGAATACTCATTGTTCTCTTTTTTCACAAAAATCTTTACTTATTGAAAAATACGAAAAACTTTGGTTTGTTGAAGCTAGAGGTGGACAAGATAATTCGACCCGCCCATATCCGTCCGACCCATCTTGAATTTGGGTGACGCGGTCGGGTTGAGACGGGTAATCGGGTCCGCGTGGAAGAAAAAAAAGGTTCATAAGGGTTACGTCGGGTGGGTTTTATTTGGACTCATCGCCGACCGAACCCGCCCATATTATTATTATTATTATTATTATTATTATTATTATTATTATTATTATTATTATTATTATTATTATTATTATTATTATTATTATTATTATTATTACTACTACTACTACTTATCTGTCCAAAAAAAAAAGTTTACTTACAAGCCACATCCAAACCACTGCAAGCCCAAAAGCATCCGAAGTTAGAAGTTCTGCTAGACTTTGCTGATTTGGTCACTTCCTGATTTGGCAGGTTGATGTATTAAATTGATTATTATGCAAAGTGTGATGTAAAATTAGAAGGTGGACCAACTTTTTTTTAATCGGCAATAATTGTATTATATATAACAAATTATATTAGACCAGACTTTTTTATAAAAAAATAAATAAAAATAGGCCCAATAAAGTCCAACCCATTTCTACCCACCCACCCTAAACCGACACCCGACGAACCCGAACCCGACGAACCCGAATTAAAAAATCGACGAAATTGGGCCTATAAATATCACCCGCGGATTGGGCCGGTTTCACATTTTTGGTCCGAAACCATCCAAACCCGCCCGATGTCCACCCCTAGTTGAAGCAACTACCGCGGCTTATGACCCGTAAAAGAATTTACATGACCCAGTAGAAGAAACATTACACTCGTACCATTAACTATGCTACCATTACTATTGAAGAGTTTTTGTTTTCAAGTCGTTTTGACAGAACATGGTTCACTCAAAGATAACACTATTAAAACAATTGTTTTAGGTTTTTATAAAATTATTTTTTTATAAATTAAATACTACTAAAAAAATTTTACTTCATAAAAAACTCTCATATTTTAATATTTTTAAAATTAAAATATATAAATATTTTCTAAATTTAATATTATTTCAATAATATTAAATTAATTTTTTTAAAAAAAATATTACATAAAATCAATTATATTAATTTAATAATATTACATTAAAATTTATAAAATTTATTTTAGATTTCGTATCAAAATTCGCTTTAAATCTTGAAATGCGTTTGATCGGCACCAAACAGTTTGTCGCATACTTGCATGTACTAGAGATTTTTTCTATGCTGAAGGCCACAAGTTGGGATAGGTGAATTTCTAATTATCTTTTACAAATTGAGAGGCATGCATGTTGTCACCACATATATGGGTATTTATGGCTAGGTTTTTTCTAATTTTTATATTATATCTATATAATAACTAATAAAATGGTTTGCATTTTAAAATTGTTTCTAAAAACTGGTTTTTATCCAATAAACTTGTTTTGTTTGAAGTTTATTTTAATATTTTTAAAAATTATTATTTTGTGATTTTATAACTTATTTTCAAAAAAACAGTTTTTAATTATTTTATTTTTTTTTTCTTTTCATAATTTCCTTTCACATGAGGTAATTCTATATGAAGTATGTCAGACACTAAAGGGAGTTATCTCTCCTAACGCAAATTCGAACTCGAATTTTATATTTTTTTATTTATTATTTTAAAAAGATAATTTCTTATTATTTTAAAAATAAATACAATAATTTAAATATAATATTTTTTATTAATTTAATAATATTGTGGTGGTGGTGCTATGTGGCAAAGCTCAACCAAATCTTTAGGAATGTCGAATTTTAAAATTTTAATTAATATATTAAATATAATATTTTTTATATATATACAAATTTTAGATTGTAAATCTGTAATTTAAATATATAAAAAAATTGCAAACATAACGATAGAAAAGGAAAAATTGATGACCATGCAGGTTCGAGGGTGGAGTTTCATGAGTGATGAGCTTGTGGTGGTCGCTGGAGGAGCTTCAGTTGTCGACCACTTCTAACCACCACTATTATTAAATTAATAGATTATATAAATTCAAATATTATTTATAATTTAAAAATATATTATTCATTTTTAAATAGTAAAAAAATAGTTTATTAAAATAACAAAAATAGTATTTTATGGAGAAAATATTATGCCTATCTATACTTTTGAAGTCATTCTTTCACACATGTGTTTGGATGTGATTCTTTGAAAAAAAATTAACAACTTTCTCAAATTCTATAATTTTGACTATAAAGTCTTATATTTAAATACGGGTATATTATACTTAGCAAGCTATTAAATATAATTACAACATTGGAATTAATGAAATACCAACTAAATCTAACAGTAAAAAAATAACTGAGATGCAAAAATATTAATATTTTAATGATTCATTTGAAGACATTAAATTTAAATATTATATATGTATTAAATTATAAATACTCTACGCAAAAAAATAATTGTCTCTAGATATAAGTACTATTTTATTTTACAATGTGCTTTATTGTTATTTTCCAAACATAAATGTTTTTAATATTACTAATTTATCTTGAAATATAAAAAAAATTAAATTTAACACATTTAAATATAAATGTAATTTTAAAAATATTAATACATAAAATGAACACATTAACTAATTAATCTACCAATTTTTCTTAATAAAAATGAAAGAAACAATCAATCGCTTATAATAAAGGACGAAGTATATACATGTATTGATTAAAAATATAAAGAAATGTAATTAACATGTTCATTCATTTTTAATTTCCGCAAGAAAAAGTTATAACAATTTCAATTGTGATATATAGAACGAGTTCTCATACATGATTTACACCCCCACTTAGAATTTTTTTTTACTCAATCCCACTTAGAACATAAACAATTTCATCTGTGCCCATCTAGTGTATTTATTTATATATCACGCCAAGATTACTTTATGAAATTAGAATGATATGACACCGATGAATAGTTTTTTTGTGAGTAATCACAATCACAAAAGCAATGATTTCACATACTCCTCAAGTTTTGAAGGGTTGTTACCATCATAACTGTACATTATAGGTACCATTCGTGCACCATTGATACAAAGTTTAGTAAAAGATTGGGGTAATGGATTTGGGTTCAAACATTCTTTGTTGAGTTGTTTCCACGCATCTGAAATTTGTTGACTCATATGCTCCTTTGTCTGTTCAATAGAGACTCCTGGGTGATCCTTCATGTAACACTCCAAATACGACCCATCATTTCCATTTGAATTACCAACCTGCAGTAATTATTTCAACCTTTTTTTATCAATATATATATGGTTCACAAATATTAATTCTACAATAATACTATATATATATATCAGTTTCAAATTAATACTCGTTTTAAGCAAAAATAACAAGAAGTTAAATTAAGTGTCACTTTTCTTTTGAAAAGAAATTAAGTGTTACTTAGTTATGCATATATTTCTCTTTTTTCTGCAGAAGAGATGAAAAATATTATCAATTATATATTTTTATTTTTGCTTTCATTAATAAATATGATTAATTTAAAAAAAAATGTTGTTTGTTGCAAAAAACTTTTATTTCACATAGGAATTAAACCATACTTTTGTTATTTCCACTAAAAACCAAATTTACGAGAGATTTGATACTACATTAGAATTATCAGAATTTCAGTGAGTCACGTGATTCTTAAAAGTTGTAAGTTATAACTTTTGCATAATTACATTGACTCACTGTAATTCTGACAACTCTACTGTGATATCAAACATATACTTGATATGTATTTGGTTGTTAGAAAAGAGAAAGAGGGCAAAAAAAAAAAAGTGGAAGAAGATAAAGTATCATAATAATATCAATTAGTCAATTTATTAGTGGTCCAAATTAAGAGTGGAATTAGTGAAATTAGAAACAGGAGACAATTTTTTCTTCAAAAAATTAGATACAGAGACACTTCGTGAATATTTATGTGGTGATAAATAACATTAATATTTTGCTTACCTTGTGGCCTTCGAGGTCATCACAAAGCCTTAGAATTGTGGCTACTGAAGATACGATGTTTGGGATGTCGTCCAATAGAGACACGGTTTTCTCGGATATTTCAAGTCCCATGAAAAAGAAAGCATGTACAAGGACCACGTGCACCCCAGTGCTCCCTGTAGCATTTTTCAAATACTCCTCCGACTTTGGAACATACTTCGAATCAGACCATTTTGCTTCTTCTAGGAAAGCATTCAACAGTTTTACCCACTGCAATTAATAAACAAATTTTAATCACACGTAACCATTTTTAAAGAATAATTTTATTATAAATATATTAAACGATTAAAATTATAGACAAAGAAAAAAAAATGATAACTTTATAAATATTTTTTTTATAAAAAAAAAAAAAAAATCAAAGATTGAGAGAGTACCGATTTTCTCAAGGAGCTTATAGGATTCCATCCATGTTTGATATGAGTCTTAAGTGCAAATTCATTAGTTATGTCATAAAGTGCCTTAAAACACACTTTCATGCACTCCGGCAATTGCTCCATGGCTGCCAAGTCCCATCTGCTTCCAAACAAAAAGATATTAGTGTAATTTACAATTTAATTATGAGTGAGATTCACATCAATACCTTTTAACAGCTTCTGTAAAAAGAGCAAGTTCATCAATGTTTCCATAAAAATTAAATAAATCATCAATTATGTAGATTAGGGACACTGGTTTTGAGATTTCAATCCTTTCTTCTACGAACCGTGGATCTGGGATGCATGCCATACACCACATGTACCATTTTATTGGTTCATCTCTAGCAAATTCCAAGTCTCTTGCCAAACCTAACTCTTTCCACCATCTATACCATGCATAATGCATTGGTCATTATTAGTGTAATATGATCAAACATTTTATTAAAATCAAATACATAATCAAACATAAAAGAAAAAAATTCAATCCCCCAACAATATATTGTGGCAAAAACTCAGATAAAATAATTGAAGTGAATTATTGTCTGTATTTTCATGAAAAAGACAAAAATTAATTTTATTATATTTTTAATAAAATATGTAATATATTTTAATAAATGAAAATTAAAAAAAAATATTTTTACAAAATAAACTGTCACTAATTTTTTTTTTTAAAAAAATTCTACACATTATATCGAGTTAGGACTCACCTAGAAACTGCGAAAATTTCCTTGAGATGTAAAGAGGAAACTATTTGACCATCAAGTTTGGAAAGTTGTTGTAAAGAATTTGTCCAAGCCGTATTTTGTGATTGAATTATTGTGGGTGTGAATCTCGGCAAACTTCTATGAATAGGATACATCAAGGTATGTTCAACAACTTCGACTTGAGGGTGATCATGAAATCTTTTAGACCAAACATTAAGATACTTGGTGCATAATTGTCCTGCTTTGTCAAGACAATCTTCTCCTTTAATGCTTAATTGAGAGGCTTCAAACAAGGCAATTAACCCTTCTGGATCCTCACAAAATGCATTCTCTAGTATGCCTTTGTTGTCCAAGAACCTATCGAATACCTCTATACATAAGATGCATAAAGAAAGAAAGAAAAAAAACAAGGTAATTATAGGATCATGGACTCATGGGGCTTACATACATGCATCAAATAGTCATTTCAATATGTATTTGTTTCTCTTTGTTAACAAAATACTACTCGATCTTAAATATAAAGAAAGAAAACATCTTTGATGATAAAAAATCCATTTAATTACGAAATACCTAAAAATAAATAAAATCAAAAGATATTAAATGATAAAATATTATAACACCCCCAAATTCAAGGCACACGAACCTGTGCTAATGTAATAAATACCCTTGTTGCCTTAACATACGAAATTGAAATGCAACTTGTGACAGATTTCCTTGAATACTTTGAAATCTAAGCATCATATGTTTCCTATCAAGTGTTGCTGCAATTTCATCTTCAAAATAGTATTGAATGCCTAATCTTTGAATGGAGTCCACCATATATAAACATTCGTCCGTATTTTTTCCCATCTTGCTAACAAGTACCCGTTTGACTTTATCCAATGCTTTAGCATGATTCATATCAAGAGCTTCCTAAATGATTAATTAATTAATTAATTAATTAAAAGGCCATCCAACAAACATCCATAGAAGCTAAATATTAAAATAAAAAATTCTTATATACCTTGCGTTTTCCATTTTTAGACGTATTACTATTAAGTTGCACAATTACATATGTGATTTTGTTTGGGGAAAATGTTGGATGATTAGTTAAACCAATGAATGAGAAAGAAAAAGCCATATATTATTAGTATTAGTACTATTTTCTTTATCAGTAGTATTATAGTACTTAAGCGTTCTACAAATTTGATCTGATTTATATATAGACCCTTGCTCATTCGTGAATCGTGAAAAGCACGAAAATTATATTTGACTAAACATCAGCTTGATATAACATGATTTAAAATCTGATGGGGATATGTTTGAATTAATTTTGAGCTGGGACAAATATTCAGCCCCGCAATGACCCATTTTTTGACATTTTTTGTGGATCCAAATAAAAAAAATTGATATTTTTGGTGATTCTTTTTTTTCTTAGAAAAACAAGAAAAAAATTTATTGAAAAATTTTCAAAATCATTTTTTTTCTCAAAATCTCAGTTTGCCGTGATAAGATATTTTCTATATGCATGTATGTGCGAACAAAATTAAGGTATTCAATATGTAGTTTTTAAACTATGTAAATATTTATAAAATGAGATGTGTGTTAGAAACCAAGAATGTTCTGGAAAAATCAAAATAAACCAAGAACGTTCTTGGTATTGAAAGTTTGCGATTCAAGTTAAAATACTAAGTGTATGTGATAGCAAACTAACTAATCTCTTAATTAGTTAGTTAGACAGTTAGAATGAATAAGAATAAACTATATATAAATAACACACTTCATTCATTCAATAAATAAGTCCTACAACTCATATCTCATTCTATATTTCATTATTCTTGCATTTGAAGTAATAAGCTTGAAAGCTAACAATTGGTATCTAGAGCAAGGTTTTTGATCCCAAAGTGATAAACACGAGTGAAGTGAAGATGAGTTCAAGTGCAAACAATGGAAATTTTCCAGCCCATATGCCACATTTTGATGGAAAATTTGGGATAGATGGAAGGTGCAGATTCGGGCGTTGTTTAGGTTCCAAGAAGTATTGGAGATCATAGAAAATGGTTTTGAGGAGTTGGGAGTCAATTCAATAGAGGAGCAGATGTCGAAATTTAAAGAAAACAAGAAGAAAGATTGCAAGGCCACCTTCATTCTTCATCAATGTCTTGACACATCCAATTTTGACAAAATTTCTGATGCAAGAAACGCAAAAGAAGCCTGAGACATTCTAAAGAAGTGTTATTCTAGAGGAACCTAGGTCAAGAAAGTGAAATTGTAGACCCTACAGAGACAATTCGAATTATTGCAGATGGAGGAGCAAGAGAAGGTGTCTGATTTGATCTCAAGATTGATGAGCAACACAAATCAAATGACTGGCTGTGGGTTGAAGCTTACTGAGCAGGAATTGTGTGAAAAGATATTGAGATCTTTGCATCCCAGGTTCGATTACATTGTATGTATGATTAAAAAATCCAAAGACATTTTCACATTGAGTCTTGAAGAGTTGCAGGGAACTTTAGAAGCACGAGAATTAAAAATGGATGAAACAAGTGGAGTTAAATCTGGAGATCAAGCGCTGACAGCCCAAGTGTACAAGAAGGGAGATCAGAAAAGGAAGTGGAAAAAGAATAAATTCAAGAAACTTGAAGACAAGTTTGAGTCCTCATCAAAAGGAGGAAGCACAAGTGGTAGATCAAAAGGGAGATCAAAAAACTTTGACAAGAAGAAGACACAATGTTACAATAGTGAGAAGTCTGGACACTTTGCTAATGAATGATGGTCTGGCAAAGGAAAATAGAAGAAGAAAGATGAGGATGAGGCTTGCGCTACTCAAGAAGATTCAGACTCACACACAGTCTTGTTGATGGCTACCATAAACAAAGAACGTTTTTCGTCAGACTCAGAAACAGTCTTGTTAATGGCTACCACAAATGAAGAACATTCTTCTTCTAAATTCTGGTTTCTTGATACTGGATGCTCCAATCAGATGACAAGTCACAAAGAATGGCTAGTAGACGTTGATACATCAAGAAGAAGCAAGATCAAGTTTGCTAATGATAGAACCTTGGAAGATGAGGGAGCTGGCAACATGGTGATCAAGAGAAGAAATGACAAAACAATGGTGATTGAAAATGTGTTGTATGTGCTAAGAATGAAAAGCAATTTGTTGAGCATATGACAACTGATTCAAAAAGAATTTCAGGTGATTATGAAGGATGATGACTTAGAGATGTATGATGGGCAAAAAAAGATGATATTAAAGGCCCCTCTCGCAAATAATAGATCCTTTGTTATCAACATACAAGCTGCAGATATTCAGTGTTTGAACGCAGCAAGCTCATTTGATGAAAATTGGCTTTGGCACTCAAGATATATCTCAACTTTAGAAGCTTGCAGCAGCTAGTAGTCAAGGAGATGGTTAGTGGAATTCCTTTGATTGATCTCCCCGAGAAGGCGTGTGAAGTGTGTATGATAGGGAAACAATTAAGGAACTCATTCAAATCACAAGTGCAAGCAAGAGCGAATAACGTTCTTGAAGTGGTTCATAGTGACATATGTGGATCATTTGAGGTACCATCATTAGGAGGTAACAAATATTTCATAACCTTTGTTGATGAATTCAGTAGAATGTTATGGATTTATTTGATTAAAACTAAAGATGGGGCATTTGACATATTCAAGAACTTCAAGATTAAAGTGGAGAAGTTGTCAAGGTGCTAAGGATAGATGGAGGAGGAGAATATACATCACATGAATTCAAGGAGTTTTGTGTCAAGAATGGAATTGAACATGAGATAACAACTCCTTACACACCTCAACACAATGGTCTGACTGAAAGAAGGAATAAAACCATTCTAGACATGACTAGAAGTATGATAAAAGAGAAGGGACTGTTACACAAGATCTGGGGAGAGGTTGCACCAATTGCTGCCCACATTCATAATAAATGTCCAACAAAGAAACTTCCAGAGAAGATACTAGAGGAGATCTGGAGTGGAAGGAAGCCAGCAATAGGGCACTTGAGAATATTTGGTGGTCTATGTTTTAAACTTGTACCATATCAGAGGAGAAGAAAGCTCCAAGACAAAAGTGAAGCAATGTGATGTGTCTTAAATATTTATAAAATGAGATGTGACTTGTATATGTATCAAAAGATAGGTTATGGAAGAAAAAAAGTTAGATTATTAAATATAAATTTAAAAGTTTTAGCTTCTAAAGTATCTCAAAATTTAGTTTCTTTACATGATTTTTCAGAACTCTAGGTGTAATAATATATAAAAATAATATGTATAAATAATACTTCATTTGAAATGAATTATAATCAAAATTATATTCATTTTTTGAAAAAAAAATATCAGTAAAAAATCAACATCATTTCTCATATTTAATGTAACTTTTTCAATTTCTATAATTCAATTTATTAGTTATGAAGAATAATTTAAATAATTGATTTTATTTTTATTAGAATTACATAACTTAAATATATATTTTTGTTTCTATTTCTAAATTGATCAGTACCATATATCTAATCAAATACGATTAATGAATCAACTACCACGTTTTATATGTGTCTATGACCAATGAAAGAAACATGAATGGTGTGACCAACACATATACCAGTCTTCGTATGTAGTTTCGTTTCATTTTCATATAATTTCATAAATGGTGTGACCCATACAAACTGATCACGTATCTGTACATAGAGAATAATTTTTTGCATAATAAAGGAATTTAAATGTGGGATAATGTTACAGCAAGTTTTTGGAGATACACTATCTAGACATATGAGTGTTTATAGTGTAAAAATCAAATCGAATTGAACTGCATTAATAATTTGGTTCAGTTTTTGAAAAGCACTTTCGAATCATGTTCAGTGTTGTTCTATTTGAAACAAATTTATAAATATAAATTAACTTAATATTTTGAACAAGTTTTTAGTTAAAATATACTTCGAACTAATTATTTGAAAAAATAATTTTGAAATTCTTTCGTTAAAAAAAAAATCAGATTTTTTCGAGAAAAAAGTTTTTAATTTTTTTTCGAAAAAAATAAATGTAAAAAGTTTCCAGATAAATTCTTTTTCAAGAAATTGTTTTCGATAAGAAAAATTTCAAGAAAAAAATTTCATTCTTTTTTGAAAATGTTTTTCGATTTTTTTCTCAAAAATTGTCCAAGAAAAAAATGATTTAAAATACTTTTTGATTTTTTACAAAAACAAATTTCGAAAATGTTTTAAGAGAAAAAAATCTTAATTGAGGTTAACAAAATTTTAAAATTATTAAAATAGTTTTTGAATTAAGTTTGATTAATTGAATTATTTTATATATGTGATTCAATTCATGAATTATTTAATTGATTTAATTTTTTTATTCAGTACAATTTAATTTATTAATATAGTCCAATTAATCATACGTGGGCTTTTTTTTTTTGACAATGATAGACATATCATTGTTGACGTGTTGTATATATAGTCTTCGCTCTCCAATATTGACAAATGACAAACCCTCATCGAATTTAAGATAATTACATGATTTACATCTAATTATTACTCCGTTCTATAAAGTTATAGATTTATTTTTCGTTGTTGACATGAGATTTAATAAATGATTTGTAAATATTTTTGTTGGCACGTTTTGAAGTTAAATCATATTGTCCTGATTCCGATAAACACTTCGAATAAACTATTTGTTAGAAAAAATATATATGTTTTCAACGAGAATAAATAACAACTCTTGATTGGAGCTTATTTCCAATCCTTCAGTAAGAAATGTTTTGTAAACTTTTTTCTAATCTCATGTTTCGTAAAATTTAACAGTTTCTTCATCCAACTTCAAAAAAGAAATCTTTATGAAGCTCAAAAGATATTTTGAATCATCTACATTCTTAATTTGACAAACAATCTGACATAAATCACAGATGTTAAGTATTAGTTCAATAGACATATGATCATATTATTAAACCGAACATATTATTATGAGTTTGAACTCTAAGATCTCAACGCATGAATTTTTAGTGATAATTATATTATTTCATTTATAGACCAAAAATTAAATCATGCATACTCTCTGTCGAATAAAATATAAAAAAAAATAAATTAATTATAAATATTAAAAAATTTAGTTTATCACATTTAATCTAAGTAATCTCAATAAAAGTTCATTCCTTAAATTACCTTTCATAAATACCTTTAATTTGTAATTCAGTTGATAAATATTGATATTGTTAAGTTAGACGCCATGTTCTGAATTCAAATACGATATCTCACATTTGTGTGTAAATTTCTTATAATATTTACCATCTCGTATCAAGACCAAAAAACCCTTTAATGACTAATAAATTGGGTGATACATTAAATATTAAATGATATTTTAGAGATAATATCATTAAATATAAGAGATGTTAATTTATGCTTATATTTCTTTCATTAAAAAAGGAGTTTGATTTTTCATATAATTCATTTTGGAGGAAGTAATGGTTATAATAAGTTCACAGTGAAAATAAAGTTATTACAAAAGCAGGAGTACAATATACAAAAGTTTCCTTTCAAGTTGCTCATTAAATAGAAATAAAGTATTTTATTTTTTTAATAAAAAAATGAGTCTTCCTCTCCTTAAAAGTATAAGTCTTCCCCCTTTCTCTTTTAAAATCCAACTTTCAAATGTAATTTGCGAGGAGACGAAGATAAAAATCTCAACAAAAAAAAAATTTATATTATTGAATGTAAAATCACTTTATTATATTAAATTTTGATTTGAGACGAGATATTCAAACTTTTTAAATGTCTTGCCAATTTACAATAAATTTTTAATAAATTTTAATAGAATAATATATTTGTTTTTTGTTATTATAAAATTTAATTTTTACAAAAAATAGCAAGAGTTTGTTTTTGGATTAAAATTTGAAAACGAGACGAGTTGAGTCAAACTTAGTTTAGCTTGACTTGATTCAATTAATATTAGTTTAATTTAAAATTCAACTCGAATTCAATATAAATATATTTTTACTGTGTTTTATTCTAATTTAATAGATTTTAATCATTTTACATTATCGTCTAATATGTCGTATTATTTAAAACATCTTACTTCATCATTTTTTAATTAAAAAATCAGAATGAGAGACTAAAACTGTCGACTTTTAAAATATAAAGACCAATTTTATAAATAAATAAAAATAAAAGGACTAAAATTATAATTAAATCTTCATATTTTGTCTTCACAGTAGACTAGCATGCATGTGAACGAATATAAGGTTGGATGACCACAAGTTTTTGAAAATGTACTATGTATGTAAAAATGGACCATTATATTCCTTAATTTAAAGAAACTTATCACAAATAAAATAAAAAAGAAGTTTATTTTTTACTTTATTAATATTTTTTAATTTCCATATTTTGTCTACACACTAGATAAGCATGCATGTGAATGAATATAAGGTGGGATGTTTGCTACCACAAGTTTTTGAAAATGTACTATGTAGGCCGCCTACATGTGTGTGTACAATTACACTACAAGAAAAACTGTTATTATCGTCAGCCTAACGCTAACGTTGATTTAGCATCGGTGTCGGACTTAGACTAAAACGGTCGAAATTAATACATAGTGTCGGACAAATGCCATCTGACGCTATATTAGCGTCGGTCGTACCGACGCTACACCGATACTATCAACAAATTAGAAACAGCCGACGCTAGTTATATCCGTTGACACGTCACTTAAAAAAATTATTGGCGTCCGATGGCCGACACCAACAGTCAACAAATTGTAGTCATCCAAATATAATCCAAATGTACTACTAATTAACAAGTATAATAAGTAAATTATGTTTCTTTGACTATATTATAATTTATGTTTTTTTACTAAATAAGTAAATTATGTTTGTACATTAATAATTAAAACTTTTTATTCTTTTAATAATTTCATTTATTTATTAATATTATTTGTAAATTTGACTTTTTTCTTGCAAAACATTATTTAATATGGACGTAGAATGATATTTTATTAATAACACATAGAAGAGGAATTTAGTTAAAAAAATGTTAAATCGGGAGAAAAATAAATATGTTTCAAAGTTTAACTTCAAACTTTAGTTGAAATATTATTTAAAAAATGTTAAATAAATAGTAAAACAAATTACTAGATATGGCTTCCTTTTTAATAATGTTTTTTTTCTTTTCATAATTATTTATAAAATCACTCATATCATTGACTATGATTTATCGACTGTAGATACTAATTAAACTCATAAAAAATATAGTACAAGATATAATATCTAATTTTTTTGTATTAAAAAAAACAAAAATTATTTTTTCCTTTGTAGACTTTAGTAAAACTAAATTTAGCAAACTAAATTACTGTTCCATCTATATCATCAACTTTAGCTATTGGGATTAAAAAAATTTATTTTATTTATTGACGGAACTATTTGGATTAGTTATTATATATAGCTACAAAATCATTATTTTTCATAAAGCAAGGAATGAAGTTGACCCTCTAGCTCAGGAAGGGAGTGGTTATCGTCATAATTATACATCAATGGTACCATTCTTGCAAGGTTGAGTGAGGCCTTTGTGAATGTTTTATGGAAGTGGCTATCAAAAAGACACTCTTGGTTGAGGTTTTTCCATGCATTGGATATTTTAGTCATAACATCATCTTTTGCTCTTCTCGTACAGTAATCTGGGTGGTCCATCATGAGACAACTCACGTATGATCCATCATTCCCTTTTTGATTCTCGTCCTTTATTTAAGTTGTCGTGACAACATGTTTAAAATCTTAGTTAGTCAATATAATAATAATAATAATAATAATAATAATAATAATAATAATAATAATAATAATAATAATAATAATATCTTTTTCAAATTATTTTTGTAAAAAAAAATTAGAGAAGGAAAAAATTATTGATGAAAGGAAAGCTAATTAATTTACAACCACAGCAAAGGAATTTGAATTATATCTTTTGAAGTCAAACAATTTAAATACCTCAAGTTTTTACATTTTGTAAATGATAATTATTTTGATACATTTTTAAGGTATTTTTTTAATGAATAAATAATTGATAATGTAAAAATATCCTTTTATAAAATGAGCAAAAGTTTAGCCTAAATCGTTAAGTTAAAAAGCATAGATACGTTGAAGGAGATTAAAACTTCCTAACATAATCACTATTAATAAGTTTTTACCTCTGCATTTCCCAAGTCATCCCAAAGTCTAAGAATTGTAGCAGGGGAAGAAATAATGGCTGGGATTTTGTCTATTCTTTCAACATTTTCTTTGGTTAATCCTTTACCCAAAAGAAAGAAAAGGTGAACAAGCAAGATATGCACTCCAGAGCTAACTATCCCATTCTTTAAGTATTCTTCAGCACTAGGCAACTTCCCTGAACCAAACCATTTTGCTTCAACTAGAAATGCTTTGCATAAACTCTCCCACTGCATGATATGGAAAATATTTTTTTTCATTTTCAATTACTTATGCTAATAAATGAAGAAGCTAGCTATACATGTAAATGTTCTTTTTATTACTTATTACTCTCTAGATCAATCCGTCTCGTATTATATATTTTTTAAATAGAAATAGCAAAATAGGTCAACTTACTTCATCTTGTGCCGTAATCAATTCATTTAAAAAAAGTAGTATGAACCAATTAGTGTTAAATAATTTATCATGCTCCTTTTAAGGGCATGATTGTGGATTGACAGACAACCCAGACAAAATTTTAAAAATAAATTTATTAATTAATAAATTCACAAAATTCAATAATAAATGAAAAATAAAATAAAATTAAAGACCATTCATAGAAACTAAAATATAAAATTCATGAGTCCAACAAAAATATAGAAATTATCATATAAAAATATAGAATAAGTCAACAAGAAAATTAAAATAAAAAGTTTACTCATTTACAAACTATTAAAAATATGAGGCTAAAAATAGGGAAAAAATTGTAAAATCAGCTAAAACTTGTGATTACTAAAAATATAACAAATAAGATTTTTTATTTATTTATATCTAACAGGTTAATCTGCTCCACTCTATCACCACTTTTCTTTTTGCGGATTAGATAAGACAGACAAACTATAGTGGCAGATTGAAAATCTCAATTCGTTCTATTTAAACGACGGGTTGAATAAACTAGGCAAAGATCCAACACATTTTTACATCCCTACTTTTAAAGTTATCTATACCTCTTAAGAAATAGATTAAGAAAGCTATGATAATAATTTTTGTAGAAATAATGTCAAAATACTTATTAGTAGTAATTATAAAAAACTAATTAAAAATATTAATTGATATATATATATATATATAAATATTATCAGAAAGAAATAATTAACGTTTAACAATTTGAGATGAAAAAAATATTCAAAAAATGATAGTTAATATAAAAAGTAGAAAATAATTTTCACCGTCTTTTTAAGAGAGTCTATTGGGTTCCACCCATGCTTCTGAAAAACCTTAAAGCTTAATTCATTTGTCAGATCATAGAGGACCCTGAAACATGTTTTCATGTAATCTGGTAGTTGCTCCATAGCTGTATTAATGTCCCATCTGCACTCAACAATTACTAATCAATAATTATTTTCATTTTTCAACTATGAAATAATATAATATCTCAATATGTAAGAAATAAATCATATATATTTACTTAGAAACAACTTCTGTGAAAAGAGTTAACTCTTCCAGAGTCCCATATATATCGAAAATGTCATCAACTATGTAGATTAAAGATATTGGTTTTGTAAGTTCGACCCTTTCCTCTGATAAATTAGGATCCGTGAGCCATGCCAATGACCACATGTACCATTTAAGTGGTTGATTTCTAGCATAAGGTAACTCATTAGCTAAACCAAGTTCTCTCCACCATCTAAAAAAACAAAACCACGTGAGTACTAGTTTATAAAATATATTTGATCAATAAAAATTGATGTATAACTCAATTATCTTTTATAAAAAGAAATTGGAACAATGAACTACTCCATCAAATTAGCATTCATACTTGGAAATTTGAACAATCTCACGTTGGTGTAAGCATTGTAGCAAAATGAAATCCAATTTTGCCACTTCTTTCAAAGAATCAAACCATACATTGGTGCCATATAAATGATCCAAGCAATTATTTCTAGCAGTGAACATTGGCAAATTTTTGTGAAAAGGATTTTCCAAGGTTCTCCGTACAAACATAGCTTCATGATCATTAAGGTGTACCAATTTTTCCTTTAGTATCTTCATGCTAAATTTTTCAGCCTCATCAAGTATGTCTTCCCCTGCTATACTCAATTGTGAGGCTTCAAATAAATTTATCATTCCATTGATATTTTCACTTAGTTTTGGATTGAACTTTTCCTCCTTGTTTGTGAACTTGTTAAACACCTCTGTCATAGTAATTAATTTCCAATAATAAATTAACCTTTTAGTCTCCCAACATAAAAATAATTATTGTTAAACTTATGCAAGAATTTAAAGGAAGAAAAATAAACACATTCATGTGCCTCTGCAGAGACATTTCATGTGTCGGGATCAAAATCGGCCCAATATTTATTACTTAATTAATATTTATAACTTAATATGTATGAGTTTCGTCACGAAAATCTTTGAAACAAACAAACCTGGAGGCTGAAAGTGGCCTTGTTGTCTTAATAACCTAAAGCGAAGCGAAGTTTCATGAAGATCATCATGTTTCCAGGCAGAAGAATTAGTCACATATTGTCTTCTTAGGAATGTTTCAATTTCTTGTTGGAAATGGTAATCAATATTTAGGCGTTGCATGGCATCAATCATGTACAAACCTTTGAGTGAATTTTCACCAACACTCCTAAGTTCATGCTTAATCACCTTAGTGTGATATTTACTTCTGCTCAAATCTCTCTGCCAAATAACAACGTTCAGTATTAATTCAATTAGTTTGTGACAAAAAAAATAACTTAGGAGTGTTAGTAAAATTAATTTGGACATACAGGTTTTATGAGTGCGCTACACATTTGTTCTTCAACATTAATGCTCCACTTGTTAGGAATGGGAGGAGAATTAATGGTTTGAGAAAGTTGTGGATTTGTTGGGACGATTTGAGATTTCAAAGGGGAAAGGCACAATTTGAAATGCAGCGCCATGGTTACAAATTGGATGGATAGATAGAAAACTTGAGATGAATCAATATACTACCAACATTTATAGGAGTTCGCGAATCAAGATGTAAGAAATATGAAGATTGGACATAACACACATTCTAACATATTTTTATTTTATTAGTTGAAATTTATAATTATCTCATGTGAGTCCTATTTAAATTTTTTAGAGTAAATTTTAACAAATAAAAAAAAAGCATTAATAATTTGAGAATTTGGAGAAAAAAATTATCAAAAGAGCTTTGGAAGTTTGAGATTGAGGAAAACTCATAAAGAATCATTTTAATAAAAGATTGTGTAAATAAGTTTTTAGTTTTTATAAAATTTTACTATTTTGTTTTTAATATTTATAAAAAAATTCATTAACTTTTAGTCCCTTAAAAAAAATTATTTTGTCTTTGATTTTAAATCAACTATTGTGTATCTTTCGAATTTTTTAATGATTTTTTGCAGTAATGTTTCGGACATATTTAACAACTTTCATACAAAAGTTTAGATTTTTTTAACAAATGATGAAATAAATATGAACTTTTAAGCTTTTTGTGCTTAAAAATTTATATTTAATTTATCGCTTGTTAAAAAATTCTAAATTTTTGTAGGAAAATTTCTTATAATGTCTCAAGTATTACTGCAAATAAATCATTCAAAAATTTGAAAAATACACAGTATTTGGTATAAAATCAAAGACCAAAAATAAAAACAAAATTTTTTAAGAGACTAAAAGTTGGAAGATATATGGTAATAAGATCCAACTTGGAGAGAAGGTTGTGAAAAGGAAAAGGATCAAGTGACTTAGTCAAACAATCTGCCATCTATTGAGAAGATGAAACAGGGAGTAGGTGAAACAATTTTTGCTTTAGCTTATTCCGGACTAAATGATAGTCTAATTCAATGTGTTTTATGTGCTCATAATACGAATGGAATCACCTAATTCACTTCTCTAAATTCTTTCACCGATAATATAACATTTGGCATATTTAAAAGGCAAAAGCTAATTGTCTTTCAAAAATTACACGTAATTTATTCAACGCTGAATAAAAATTAACGTTGACTCACTTGCAAAATTTAACAATTAATTTAATCAACGCTTATAATTTTATAGATCAATTTGTATATTGAGTCAGAGTGTTTACATGTTTTCCTTACGAATGTTTATATTAACACCTGAATAGATGCGTATTCACATGCGTATCTTTACAGATGTTTACGAATGACAAATATTTGTTCCGTATTTTTTATATGCATCAGTTGTAAATATTATCTTGCATTTTATTATATTTTATTAATGATAAATATATGTCTCGTGTTTTTTTATTTATATGATTTTTTTATTTATCGCTAACAAATATTTGTCAAGTATTTTTTTTATGCATTAATTATAAATATTTATCTCGTATTTTTTTAATATTTATCAATAACAAATTTTTGTCTTGCTATTTTTTATATTTAACATAACGATTGAGTTTAATATTTGTCCTACATTTTTTTAATACTTTTTATATCTATTTCGTATTTTTTAATATTGAACATTTATCTCACATATTAAATTAATTTATTTCTCTATAAATTTATAATTAGTGTTCAATATTTTTCGATATTTTTGTATTAGTATTGAAACTCATTTAAACCATCACCTCAAAATTGGAGTACTTATCGGTTCCTTGCAAGAAAAAAAAAAGGATTGAAATGGGATTAAAAGGGGAAAGGCACAATTTGAAACGCAGCGCCATGAACCATGGTAAAAAAACTATATAGGTAAGTCAAGTGGTCACAAATTGGATGGACCAGGAACGTTTATAGGAATCGCGAATAAAGATGTAACCATGTGTGTGATTAGGCAACCTCATTATTTGTCATTTTTCTCTATTCGTGAATATTTATGTGGTGATAAATAACATTAATATTTTGCTTACCTTGTGGCCTTCGAGGTCATCACAAAGCCTTAGAATTGTGGCTATTGTTGATACGATGTTTGGGATGTCGTCCAATAGAGACACGTTTTTCTCGGATATTCCAAGTCCCATGAAAAAGAAAGCATGTACAAGTGTACCCCAGTGCTCACTATCGCATTCTTCAAATACTATTTCCGACTTTGAAACATACTTGGAACCAATGGCAGATCTACAGCAGGACAGGGGGCCGTTGCCACCCCAACAAAAAAAAAATATAGGTAGATCGACCAAATACTCTTATGAAAATTAAATAATTACAAAATTGCCATGAGTACCTTTCTATTCCTCTCTCTCTTCAACCCATTCCTCTCTCTCTTCCACCCGGCCTCTCTCTCTTTTTCAGTTCCTCTGCTCTTCCATTCCACCCGGTTCAGCCGTTCCTTTCTCTTCCACCCAGCCACATATTCATTCACGGTCGTCGCCTCCGTAACTCCGTTTTACCTCTCGTCATCACATTTGCCTCACGTCGCCGGATTCGTCGTCAATCGTCGTCGGCGTCGTCGTCAATCGTATTTTTATTAAATATTGTATTTTAAATATTGTATTTTTATTATGTAAGTATTAATTAAATTTTGGTATATTTTTTAAAATCAGGTATGAGTAGAGTTGACGTTCCTGCTACACTACCAACTATAGATTCTACAAATAAATTCACCATTGATTAGGTAATCTTAATGATAAATGATTTTATAAGTTTTAGTTTTTAATATATAGACATATATTGATATTTTATTTGAAATATATTTTGTAGATATTTTTCTCTCGAGAAGCTATATTCGAATGGGCAAAAACTAATGGAAGACAAAATAGAATAATAATTGTTACCATTCGATCTGATAAAGCTACCAGAAAGAGAGGAAGAAAAGACAAATTAATTTTGGGATGCGAAAGAGATGAAAGATATAAATCAAAATCAAAATCAACATTAACTTCTTCTCACAAGGAAAATTGTCCATTCAAACTCAAATGTATACCGTTGAGTATCGGTGAATGATGGAAAATTAGTGTTTGTTATGGAACACACAATCACGATTTAGCGGATACTTTAGACGGTCATTCATATTTGGGGCTTTTGAATGAAGAGGATAGAAAATTTGTCAATGACATTACAAAGTATAAGCTTGCACCAAGATTTATTTTGAATGCTTTGAAATAGAGAAATAAAGATAATCTCACAATTTCCACTCAAATATATAAAGCTAGAAGTACTTATCGATCATCTGTGAGAGGTTCGTACACAGAAGTGCAGTATCTCTTGAAGTTAATACAAAATGAAAATTATGTGCATTTGACAAGAAGACGGGAGAATTCAGATGTTCTGAGAGACATATTTTGGACGCAATCTAATTGTATAAAGTTGTTAAACACGTTTCATTTTCTTTTGATATGTGACAGCACATACAAAACAAATAGATATTGGTTACCATTGCTTGAAATTGTCGGTGTAACATCTACTGGTTTGACATTTTTTGTAGCATTTGCTTATTTGGAACAAGAGCGACAAGATAACTTTATCTGGACATTTGAAAAGGTAAGACAGTTATTCGTATCTGAGAATTTAGTTTATAATTCACCATTTTATCAAAGATTACATCATTGTGTATCAAGGAAGTGTTTATAAAAAATTAAAAAACAATTGAAAAGGGTAAAGATTGTAGGTACTAACAAAACAAAATGTGATTGCTCAATCAGAACAACTCATGGATGACCATATGCTTGTGAGTTGGCAAATTTGTAGATATCTGGTAATGTTATCCTTTTAGATAGAATTCTTTTTTTTTTTTTGAAGAAAATTAAACATGGAACATGAATTGGAGGATGAAGAATCTTTATTATAATATGACTTATTAGAAGAGTGGGAGGCAATGAAAGTATACATGAAGACACAAGATATTGTTGGTTAAAGGATATTCAGGGCAAATATGCGTGAGCTTGTATTTCCACATACAACAACAATGCGCCTACCACCTGATAAAGTGAAAACCAAGGGAACTACTAAAAAGAGAAAAGAATTTGATGCTCCTCGTGATCCTTTATATTGGGAGTATATTGATGATTCTCAAGAATCTGCAAAGCAACCATCTCAGCGTTCTGCAAATCAATCATCTCAGCGTTATGCAAATCAATCATCACAGCGTTATGCAAGGCAACCATCTCAAGAATCTGCAAAGCAACCATCTAAGATACGTTTTCCTACTTTTATTCATCAATATATCGAGGATATAATAGATGTTGTGTTTGATGAAAATTATGGGTATCGCGCAATTGCAGCATTATTTGGTTAGACCGAAGAATCCTGGCCTTTAGTTCAAACACAGTTGAATAAATAGATCAATCTACATCAAGATCTTTATTCCAATGTTTTTGATGACAACATTGAAACCGTGCGAAACTCATTGAGGATTTCTAGTTTAGGTGCTCAAGGAAAACATAAGTCGATGACTATACCAGAGTTGGGTTACGTGATAGCAACAAGATATAATATCTTATTGGTGTCGTTGTCTCGTAATTTGAACATAACATTCTTTTCACTGAACAAAGCACCACAAAAGGATTCTTCTGTTAATTCTTTAATAGTAATTGGATTCGTCAATAGAAATCATTGGGTACAAGTAAAATTTATGATTGATAGTACTATTTAATAATCAATTAATGTTTAATATTATCTTGTTTAGATAAATTAATGTTTAATATTTTTTTGTTCAAATCAAATTGAAGTCTGATTTGTTAAGGCAAAAAACCTTTTTGATGTAAGTTTTATGAATGGTGATCTACTAATGAGTGCACTTGAGTTTTATTTAAGGAAGATGAATTGCATAATCAAACAAGCAAGATCATTTGAAAGAAGCTAGCTCAAATTTGAGAAAATAGAAACGGAGAATATTCTGGTTATTAAACATAAAAACGTATATCATTCTGGACAGCAAATCATTCTGAACAGTAGTATGAAAAACGAAGATCATTCTGAACAGTAGTTTGAAAAATAAAGATCATTCTGGATAGCAGTCTGAAAAACGAAGGATGTTCTGGTTTTGACAGCATTAATCCAAGAACATTCAGGTTTACAAAGAACAATGTCTTCTTTAATTCAAGATCGATCTGGGCTACGAAAATACATCAATCTATATTGCAAATCACCAGTATTCATTACAAAGGATCATAATTATATACTCAAGATCATTTTGGATAGATTCGATCAAAGAGAATCAACAAAGGCAAAGCAAAACATCAAGATCAATCTCCAAAATGATGAGATATGAGCAAAGACAACCATGACAGCAAGAACACTGCTGCAGCACCATTTTGCAGAAATTAATTGTTAAAAATATATAATCAACTAAAGAGGATATTCTATCACAAAAGATAGTAGGTCCGTTTGTTTAAGATTTAAAAAAATGATTTTTACTTTGTATTTTTAAAAATGATTGTTTTGAAAATTGACTTCAAAATAGTAAAAGCTTTTTAAAATTATTTGTTACCAATTCAAAATAAGTAATTTTGACATTCAATAACTTAAATATTCATTATTAGATATTTTAACATGAAAAAAATTACTTTTTTAAAAATGAAAATATCTTTCAAAAATGATTTTTATGAAGAGCTTCTCAAAATAGCTTTTCATTTTCTAAAATTTCATTATCTAAAAAAAAATTATAGAAAATAGATTAAATACTTAAAATCATATTTTAAGATAAACTATTTAAACCTATTTTTCATTTGAAGCTTTATTTTAAAAATCTTTTTTTAAATATATTTTAACAAAAAGATAAAATCATTTTTTAAAAATTCTTAAACAAAGAGATCCAATATATATAACCAGCTAAGTTGATTGGATCTCTTTTAGACCTTTTTTTCTTGTGGGTCAATTTTATTATTTTTATTTTTAAAAAATTAGTTATGCGGATTGCGAAGTACTCGATACCCATACTAACTAACCCAAAAGAATAACGGATTTTTTCAGACCGAGCTAAAAAAACCTTGGAAAATTTTAAACTAAAATTATTAGACACAAGACCTATTTTTTAGTGGACAGAGCAGATTGGTTCATTTAGATTAGCTTATTTTGAGAGCTCAGTATGCTTAACAATCTACCACTTTTGACATATCTTTGTTAATGTCCTCATCAACACTTCACATAATAATCAAAACACTCCACCAATAGCCAAACAAGTTAAAAGGTTAAAAATTTCGGTGATGTAGATCATAATCAAATCAGTGCGTAGTTTAAATTTAATTTACACCTAATAAAAATTTGATATCTTTTAGAATTTGTTACGAGTTACTTTCTTGTTGATTAAAATTTTTATTATTATGACACTTTTAAATAGATAAAAAAAATGTCAACTAAACACGGGGTAAACAATCACGAACCCTCTTGGAGTTTGAAAACAAACTTTAAAAAAGACAAAGAAAGAGGAAAAGCACCATGTGTTCCCAACCAAGGCCAAATCCCACTCTACAACTTTGTATAGAATGGACACTCAAAAAACAAATGTTAAACAAACTCCTTTCCCATACAATAACTTGTGCATATATAAGACCTTGAACAAGCACCCTTACGTGAACTAAGTTATTTTTTTGTTAGTAATCTATTGCTAAATAATATCCACACGAATAAAGAAACTTTCATCGTGAATATGCATTTTCATATACCGAAAAAAGAAATAATTACCTTTTTTACTTATGTTTCATTTTAATTTAATATATCCACTACTAGAAATCAGCGTTTTACCTGAATTTTCTTGCATATTTGAGCTAAAAATCCACAGGAACACACGTTTTCTGCAGAACCATATCCCCACGTAAAACTTTTGTAGATAATTGCGGTTAAATCCGCAAGAAAAGTAAATAAATTCTGCAGCAAGTATTTAATAAACTTAAGACATTCTCTTACGACTTTTAATACAGAAATATCTGCAGTACTATTCCTCCAAATATTTTTCGCATGAAAATCTAGAGGTATATCCACATGATATTTTGCACCAAAATACTTTTCGCATGAAAATTTCCAGGTAATTTCGCATAGGATTTGTTTTCAAAGTAAAATCCACAGGATATTTACTTAAATTTCCACTGTAAATTAGTTTTCCTAATTTTTTTTATTTATATGAAAATTTCAACTAAAAATATATGAAAACATTATTATAAATACATTTTTTAAATATTTAATATTAGTCTTTAATTGAAATACTATTGCAATACTCCAAAACAAAATTTATATCATGTTCACAGATCAAAACTAAATATTAATTAAAGCATTATCCAACTATTGCGAAATTTGTCAGCTATATATAAAAGTAGTACTCATCATTTTTTTTATTATCAATTATCAAATACACAATAGCTCAAAACACCATAGCTCACTTAAGGAACTTCAATGTCATATTTACTTTTCCAAGTGCTAATTCTCAACATATACATCATGTTCATAACAGAGAATTATTTTTTAGTATCCAAGTGTTAATTCTCAATATAACTTATCTATTGTACTACACTGGTTTTTAAGCTATCCTATAGGCCTAATAATGAAGGATTGAAGATTTAAAAACAGTTAACTGATATGAAATGTATTATGGTCAACTTAAAACCTCACAAATTGAGGGCATACCAATGACTCTAGACAACCCCTTTTTTGCATTTATATGGTGAAATAACCCTGTCAGTAGCTAGACTCCCCACCTGCCACTTAATCCACCAAACTTCATATAAATCAAATGAATAACAACATATGGTAGTATCTAATCTCATTTGAAGTGATGACTGCTAAGTGGACAACTAGGGGAGTAAGGTATCCAATACCATATGTTATGTCCATTTGACAATTCAACTGTATCTCCATGCTTTTTGAATCATTGTATAGAAAGAGTCTAGTCAATACTGTTTCCAAATTGAAGTTCAGTATAAAATTGGTTGCCATTTATTGATACTCACAATTTAAGAATTTCCAACCAAAATCCTGGATTCAACTTCAATCCTTAAAGTATACATGAACCTTTATATAAATATCAGTAAGGATTCAATTAATAAACTTCAGAGATGATGAGAATCTAGAAATAGACAGGAATGAGGTGAATATAGTTGTAATCGTAGAAGTTAAAGTATGGAATTTAAGAATAACCAACCAAACATGCAATTTTTATGATCATTGTGCATATAGCAAGGAACTAGGTCATCCGTAAATAGCAAGGCAGGCCCTTTTCTCAGCCAAAAATCACCAAAACATAAAGAAAAGATACACTACATAGATGACCTTAAAAATATACCTAGAAGGCAAGAATTGAAACCACGGTTAGTTATATGTTCTGCAAGTATCTTCCCTAATTGCTTAGCAACAGTAACATGAGAAATTTAACTAATGATCCTATTCAATCACTGAAAAATTTGCAACAGTTGTCCATCCTCTATATAGGCTCTGATGCTTATGAAGGTTTAAGTTTTCATTTTCAAGATGGATGGTTTCAAAAACTAAAGGAACTGTACATTGAATATTTTCAAGCATACTGATCGTTCAAAACAGATTAGACATAAAGCATAATTGAAAATACCTCTATGCAAGTAGCAATGGCGGCAATGTCAGAACTCTTTGGTTTTCTTCAACTTAATAATAGACTCCAATCTCAGAAAAACACCGTATCTGCAACTAAAGCAATTTGCAAATTGAAAATGTTCAAAAAACAACACACAAAAATACTAAATCAGAAGAAAAACCCAAAATCAGAAAGCAAAAAAAAATCAAAACTCTAACTCAAAGTAGTTCACGAAAATCATTTTTCTCCTCCTTCACGAGAAATCTGAACGACGCTGAAGGTCGAGGTAGAATCGAGGCTCACTCACAACAATTTTAACGGCACTAATAAAATCAAAAAACATTACCTTTATTTTTTTACAACCAAACATAATAATTTTCGTAGAATTCATACATTTAAATCAAATCAAATTAAATTAAATCAATAATAATTAAATAATATGATATTTATGAACCAGTTTAATTATATTTTAAATTTATTATTTTTAAATTTGTATATTTTATCTTTCGAAATAAAGTAAAAGCCAAACCATCTAATTTAATATCAATGAAAAATCACAAAATGCACGTTGTAGGTAGAATTTTTCTTATTTTTATTTATTTTGTTTATAAAACAATTGTCCTTTATTTATATAAAAATAGAAACATAAAATATACTTTATTTATATAAAAATAGAAACATAAAATATACTTTATTTATATAAAAATAAAAACATAGAAATTTTTTGCAGAAGCGAGTTCGGGTGTGAAGTGAATATCAACACTTCAAACCCCTCTCCTCCGAGAATTTTAATTTCGAGAAAAACCTATATCCATCAGAGTAGATTTTCTCCTATAAATCAAGATGCATTCCAGTAGATATCGCAAGTACGAATTATATGTCATCCTTAACGGTGGAATTTGTTTTACATTTTTAATTCTACTTTATTTACATAAAAATAAAAAGGTTTAAATATGTTTTTGGTCCCTGTAAATATAACCTTTTTTGATTTTGGTCCTCGTAATTTTTTTTTAATTAACATTCTTGTAATATCAAAAAAAATTATTTTTGGTCTTTAACACTAAGTGGACGTTACAAAAACGTTAAGTGACAAAAGGAAACAGTTTTTATATATAAATGCAACATTTTTCAGTTTTAGTCCCTGAAAAATATTTTTTTCTAATTTCATCCCTGTAATATTCAAAAATCTCCTTGAATATAAAATAACATACAAAATTAATCTTTATTAATAATAAACTTATGCCGAGTAATGTTTAAAATATTTTCACTTCAATAATTTAAAAATTTATTAATCTTCTGTTTTATTTATTATTAAATTAATTTTCATTTTCTGTTTTAAAAAATTCATTTATTTAATTAAAATGATTTCTCTCTTTTATTTAATTAAGAACCAAAAGGTTTTTCATTTCCTTTAAGAACAAGAAGGTTAAGAGCAAAAACTTATTATTATTATTATTATTATTATTATTATTATTATTATTTACAAGGTAGC
>JBBPBP010009779.1:12504268-12530735 GCA_037974735.1 Cicer chorassanicum | reverse complement strand
TGATAAATTTTAAATTAAAAAAAAAATTGTAAACTACTATTTTTAAAATATTTTAAACATTAATTAATAAAATTTATTTTTATTTAAGAATGTCCTTTAATATCATTTTACATTTTAAATCAATTGAGCCGCTAATTTACCAAACACTTGAATTAGTTTAACAACTATCAATAATAATAAACTATATATTATAAATTATTTGTTATAAACTAATTTTATCAAATTTTTGTCTGTGAATTTTGCTATTAAACTCTATTAAAAAAAAATTAAACTTTCACATTGAGACAAAACAAAGAAATAACCAAACAAAAACGTAGGATAAAGGAATATGATTATGGATAGGACAATTGGAATCTGAAATGTGTAACAAATCAATAATTATATCAGTTACACTAGCATTATATTTTAATGTTCAGTGTTCCCAACTAGCTTTTTTGTCCCAAACAAAATTGTTCCAACTATGAAAAAGACCATCTGGCTTTATGAGCCAATAAACAACTTGTTCAGGAGCCTTTAAGTCACCTTGAGCATTAAATATAGTGACAGTGGCCTTTGAATGATCCCAAATCACATGACATAACACATCATGGTCAATGGAAACATGCATGGTGTAAGTTTTTCGTGGCAGTAATGCAAAGCTTCCCACTCTTCCACAATTAAATAACACACATTTTGCATTCAAAGGCATTCCACTTTCAAGGGTAATGTTAATTCTATGATTGGATAACTGGATTTTATTCATGGGCTTGGCATCAATTGAAGCACAACATAGAGCAAATACAAGAGCAAGGAAGAGTGCCACATAGCATTTGGCAAACATTTTGAAGTTATTTTCTAAAGCTGATTCAAGTATCTACGATGAGGCAAATGTGCAAACACATATATATAATCCAAATGTACTACTAAAACAAGTATAATAAGTAAATTATGTTTCTTTGACTATATTATAATTTATGTTTTTTTTTACTAAATAAGTAAATTATGTTTGTACATTAATAATTAAAACTTTTTATTCTTTTAATAATTTCATTTATTTATTATTATTATTCGTAAATTTGTAGACTTTTTTGTTGCAAAACATTATTTGATATGAATGTAGAATGATATTTTATTAATAAAGCATAGAAGAGGAATTTAGTTAAAAAAATGTTAAATCTGGAGAAAAATAAATATGTTTCAAAGTTTAACTTCAAACTTTAGTTGAAATATTATTTAAAAAATGTTAAATAAATAGTAATACAAATTACTAGATATGTTTTCCTTTTGATGATCCTAATCTTAGAATTCACTTTTTGAATTATTAATAATGTGTTTTTTTCTTCCATATTATCGGCTGTAGATACTAATTAAACTCATAAAAAATATAGTACAAGATATAATGTCTAATTTTTTTTATTAAAAAAACAAAATTATTTTTTCCTTTGTCGACATTAGTAAAACCAAATTTAGCAAACTAAATTACTAATCCATCTATATCATCAACTTTAGCTATTGGGATTAATTATTTTTATTTTATTTATTGACGGAACTATTTGGATTAGTTATTATATTTAGCTACAAAATAATTATTTTTCATAAAGCAAGGAATGAAGTTGACTCTCTAGCTCAGGAAGGGAGTGGTTATCGTCATAACTATACATCAATGGTACTATCCTTGCAAGATTGAGTGAGGCCTTTGTGAATGTTTTATGGAAATGGCTATCAAAAAGACACTCTTGGTTGAGGTTTTTCCATGCATTGGATATTTTAGTCATAACATCATCTCTTGCTCTTCTCGTACAGTAATATGGGTGGTCCATCGTGAGACAACTCACGTAAGATCCATCAAGCCAAAAAAAAAAAACGATGATGTTCTTCTCAAACAAAAAAAAATACGAACAATTGTAAATATATTTAAAAATGTAAGTTAAAAATAAATAATATAATTACACAAATAAACAATGGAATAATTAAGCATTTAATATGAAATTTCAACTCTTATATTAAATCAATAAAATTAATAAATTTCTTAAAGGTAAATTAAAGAAAAATAAATTTAATCAAATGGTTTTATTATTCATAATTAGTGTATGACACACATAATTATGTCAAAATTAAATGATTTTAATATGTTTTCGAACTATCAATTGATGAATTTTGAATATGTTTTTGAGCTGAAAAAACTTGTAATTGATTCTCTAAACTTGTTGATAATTTGTAATTAGGTCATTAAACTAAAAGATATATTTGATTGAGTCTATGACCTTGTAAACTTAAAATAATTTATATTTGGACCCTTAAATGTTTATATAATTTGATTCCTTAATATGGAGACCTAAGTAAAAATTATTTTAGAAATTCAATTACAACTTACCAAAAAAATCCAGGTAATCAATTGAATACTACAGGCTCTTTTAGAGCTTATTTTAGAAATTAGTTTAACAGCTTTATTAAAAGTTCAAAGAGCTTGTTTGATGTTCAAGATAAGCAACGTGATAAAATAATTATGTCATATAATGTTTTAATTTAGGATTTGATGAGACAATAGGATATGATAAGTTAATTATAAAACTTATCATATCATATCAAATGTATCTAGTTAAAATTTTTATCATGAATTTGGATTGGTTAGAAATCAGCAGGATGAATAATAATACTTAAATGATTTTTCTGTATAAAATATAATTTAAAATATAAAAAATTAAATAAAGGAAAAATTAAAATTTTAAAAAATTGTTATTGAATTAAAAAAATAAAAATATTACTAATTAATTTTTTAAAATTATGTATGATTTTATCTCATGGATAATTTTGTAATTTACACAATCTAAAAATATAAAAACAATTCCTATAGAATATTTAAAAATTACAAAAATATTATATTTAATGATAATTTATTTTTAAATATAATCACCATCGATATTTTTGTTTGGATATAAATCTTGTGTTAAAAATAAAAATAAAAGGTCGGATGATTATAACGGTAGTGGGTCGAGGCCCATGGTTCAACAAAAATAAAAGCCCATGAGAATAGGTTTATATAAACGGCATATACATACTCCGTTTATCTCATTCTAGAGTTACGCTTATAGCTTACAGTGCAACTATATTGGGGGTTTCATTGTCGGGTTCGTTTTCTTCAAGAAAATAATTAAATACACAACATCAACTTTCTGATTGAATCTGTATGAATGTTATCGTCCCGCGTTGTGTGATCTGTTCCAAGACAATTTTTCTTGCTTGCTAGGGTAATTTCGGAATTTTAATTTCGATGTATTTGCATTGATGTATGCTGGAAAATCCATTTTTCTCATTCTTGTTTATTCAAGAATATTCAATCTTCTGCTTTAGAAAATAAAACTACCCATTTTTTTATTCTTGATTATTATTCAAGAATATTCAATTTTCTGCTTCAAAACCAAAAGACCCATTTGATTCTGTAAATCAAAGTTTAACTGGGTATACAAACCCTAAAAGATTGTGAATTGCTGCAAAATTGAATCTGTTTTCAAAAAAGGGGTGGAATACATGACCCGTAAGCTAACCCTAAAAGGATGTTTCTGTTCGAATACTCTTTTTTGTTGCAATATATTTGCATTGATACATGTTGGAATACTAATTTTCTCATTCTTGATTATTCATGAAAATTAAAATGTGCATGAAAAAAAATCTTAATGGGGCAAACATGCTATGTCCCAATACCCTGTCGGTACAAATATTTAGAACTGCAGTTTTTTCTGGGAAACAAATTTTCTCATTCTTGGTCATTCAAGAACATTCAATCTTTTGCTTCAGAAAAAAAAAAAACATTAAAATTGAGCAAGCATGCTCTTTCCTAAGATTCTATTTGGTATCAAGATTTTGAAAGAAACCTTTTACGTTTTGTTCCGATAATGGAGTTATATAAGATTTTGTAATTTTCATTCCAACAAAATTTGCCCTGTCTGGTTTATTATTGAGATACCTGTTTTCTAATTCTTGATTATTCAAAAACATTGAATCTTCAAGCTTGAGATAAAAAGGAACCTTAATTGAGCAAAATGCTTTGTCCTAAAATCCTGTTTTGTTGCAAGATTCTGAGTTTTTTTTTTATTTGCTACGACAATGGAGTTTTGACTATTTTGGAAGTTTAATTCCAAAAAATTTGGAAAGCAACATTTTTTTGTTGTGGTAATTTTAACTTATGTGCATTGATGCTTACTGGAATACTCATTTCTCATTCTTGATTAATCAAGAATATTCAATCTTCTGCTTGAGAAAAAAACAACCTTGGGAAACCAATTTTTTCATTCTTGATTTTTTAAGAACATTCGTGCAATCTTCTGCTTGAGAAAATAAACCTTAATTGAGCAAACATTCAATCTTCTGTTTGAGACAAAAAAGACGGTGAATACATGACCCTAGTACCACCTAACCCAAAATGCTGGAATTGATGGATATGCTCTGTTCCATAATCTTTTTTTTAAAGTGATGGATGCCTCAATGACTGTAGAGTGAAAATGAATTATGAACTCTTTCTGGATAATGTAGGAAATGCAAGTGTGCTTTGTGAATTGATAAGTGAAATTATTTTCTTTTCATTATTTCAAAAAGGGTGGTATACATGAGTGCAATGATCCCAAATTCATAGACCCAAAATGATGGATGATGCCTAAATGTGAAAGCTAGTTGTTGCCTTAAATGCAAATTTAATGAATTTTCATTCATACTGTAAAGCATCGATCAATATCTACTATGCTTTGATGACTTAGTCCCTTTGTGATTGTAATATGAAGTGATTTTGCTGATGTAAAATGGAGTGATTGTTTTTGTTGTATTAACCTACTGATAGGGGTTTCATAGGAAGAAACCAGTTACTTAAGCAAAGTACATTTACAAATGCAACAAAAACAAATTTTTTGGAGTCTAAACTATTTTTTTACAGCATCTTGCATTATTATGCAGACGACTGTCATAATTTTTGCCTTACCGTAGTCTTTTTAGTATCATTTTTCCAATTTGCTTGAAGCATTTTTAAAATCCAATGGAACAAATGGTTTGTATTTACAACTTTTTAGTATCATTTTACCAATTTTCGTGAAGCATTTTTAAAATTCAATGAAACAAATGGCAATTTTCTGTTTTCTGATGAAACAAATAGATTCAAAGTGATGAATGATATGTGTCACATGTCTCTGAACATTGCCAACTTTTGGAGACAAACAAAAAATATCTGTAATACAAACCATTTGTAGTATCCTTCACTAAAAGTTTTCTCATCTAAAGTGAGCTCCCATTTTAGAGTGTAACAGTAAGATGTTACCTTTGTATGTAAAACGTGATAGTTAATATTTGAAAGGAGTTGCTTCTTAATTTTGTTGATTTCGATGCCCGACAATGCTCCGCACAAAATTTCTATAAGTTTTTTTCCTCAGACATTCTCCATTTCATTAAGATTGACAATTTGATGTTCAGGATAGTATCTTCCTTTCTACTTATCTACTAGATTATACATCATGAGTTATTTTAGAAATTTATGTAATGATCTGGACATGAGGAATTAAGTACCGTTGGGAGTTGTGTATGCTTTAGAGGAAAATGGAAGGCGTGGTTGGATTTATTTGTAGATATGTCTTTTCCCCAATAATACTAGTAATTTGTCAATAATTAATATACTAAATGCGTAATTTTTAGTTTAAATATTTTATGCACATTTCCTTGGGAGACATATGGGTTGCACACTTATTTGATATATATTGTTTAGATATCAACCTTCTGCTATGCAGTCAATAGTTACTCTTGCTCTACTGGCCATCACATTGACCTTACTAGCATGGTGCATTTCTCCGATCAGAGTTGTTAAAACTTTGATGAGGAGTTGGAGATGAATAAGCATATCACTTCGTGAAAGCGTTGCCTCAACTTTGTTAATACACATACAGACACACAACATCATGTTTTCTATTCCTCTATTTCTTAAGAGATTTTAGTCCTAAAAAAACATACAAGTTGTTTTTTAGTCATGACATCAGTCACTAGATGAAATGTTACAAGACAAGTAGATAACTGGGATTTGTTTGTGACCCCACCTTGGTGTTTGTGCTCCACATATTATATTTGCTTTATGAGTAAGAATCAAACTAAGTATCTATGAGTTTACAATACTCACACATAGCGCACCAACTTCAGCTAGAACCCGGTGGTAGCTCTAGTGTTAAACTCTTGTGTGTTATGTATCTAGTTGGTTGAAGCATGTTAATTGAACTATTAATATCTACATGTAAATGTTTCAATACTTTGTGCAAACTTTTCTAATCAGGGTTGAACATGAGAGATCAGCCTATTTGTTATTGTTGGGTTGTCTTGGCTGGTATTTGGTCAATATAAAATACTCTCAGTTATGTTTGGTGTTGAGTGGAGGGGAGAAGTGTCATGGAGTGGAAAACATGATATGGTGGACAATGTATCTTTCAATGTTTTTTACTGCAAGATCTATTATGTAAATCAGATGAAACGAGGGGAAAATTAGTGGAAAGATGGATCAATGGATAAAATTTGGTAGGTGCTTCTATAACAATCAGGTAGCACTAGATTTTGAGTTGATAATTGTAAGTGCAGGCTTTGGATTTAGTAACCGAATACAAGTGAGCTCTTATAAGTGTGTTGGTTTGATTAATTAATGATAGTAACATTGTTTTAATTGGGCATATTCACTGTAAATCTGGGTTTACAGGCATTGGTATCTGACATATAACATATCGATGAATTTTGTTTGGTAGGTGCTTGTATAACAATCAGGTAGCAAAGAATATGAAAATCATCCCAGAAGAACAAAAAGAATCTAAGCATGAGAAAAGCAAAGTCCTAGCAAATGCATGATTTTACAACTAAGTATATGGACAATGTAGGAGGAAGTAGCTATCATCTTAAGGAGAGAACTAGAACTTTGTAAGAGAAAGTGAAGAAAAAAAATTCAATTCTGATAAGGACTTCTTTACATGTATCTTGATCATACCAAGATAATTTTCAAATCTACATCTATCTGCACAGGATGGAAGGAAGAAATTGTAAGTGCAAGTCTTAGATTTAATAACTGAATCTAGGTCGGTTATGCAGTAAATAAACTTGCACTGATGACCATACTTCTGGACAATTATTAGTGTGTAGCATGTGTTTCTTGCATATGGGCTGCAGCTACCAAGTTATGCAGTTTATATACTGCCTCTGGATTCCAAGAGGATATGTATCCCTTAGCTTTCTTAGAAAAGTTATATATATAGAGATGAAATAATTTTGATTTATCAAAAAGAAATATGTAAAAGCTTTTATTTAATGTAATTATTTTATGAGAAAATATAAGATATTGGGGACTTATGGTGATTGCTTTGGTATAATGAGTGTGCTTGTGTGTTTTTCTTTAAGCAATTACATATGCTGCCAACTACCTCAAGCGCTGACCAATTTGCGATGTTGTTATACAACTGCAATTCTATTATTTGATGTATCAGAGAGATTTGGTGCTTAATGCAGTTTAATTTGGCTGCTGAAAATTTATCCAGTCTATATGATATGTTGCTTTGGTACAATTTGTACTGAAGTTTAGATTTTATTCTTATTAAATAAATAATGTGAACATTATAAGTTATTCAATAGAAAACACAACATTAGATGCTTTTGAATATATATAGTTACTATTTTTAAAGCCTTGATAATGAAGAGTACATTTAATATTATCAACACCTTTTTTTATGATTTTTTTTTGATGTTGCTGCAGCACTGTTAGAAATATTATAAAAGTAGAATGAGATGATACCTAGTGAAGAAAAAGAAAGGTAACTCTAGCTTTTTTGTCTTCTAACAACTCAGCTCATTTGCTTTCATTTTCTTTGCATAATGTGGTTGGTGTGTGACTTGATTTTATGTATGCAAGGACAAAATTCAAATATCACGGTGAGATGGTAAAATGGATTCTAGAGAGGATTCAGGTAAAATTCAAACTCAACTACAGATAACTCAATGATTGAATGAGTTTCGGTGGTGATGAGTAAATGTATATATGTTAGACAGTTTTTACTAATTCAAACTCAACTAAAGAGAATTCAATGATTGAATGAGTTCTGGTGGTGATGAGTAAATGTATACATGTTAGACAGTTTTTATTGAGAAGAGATAAATTTGTTGAAATGTGTGTTTCACTCATAAGACCATTGGTCATAATATAAGCATGAGCCCTTACAATAAGGAGAATATTCCAACAACTTACCAAGTACCATGCAAAGTCTTAAATCACATTCTTGTCCCTTAAAGTAACACTACCCTCCCTTAAAGCACATTCTTGTCCTCAAGGATGAACATTCCCAAGTACCATGCAAAGTCTTCCATTTGAGTAGAACAATAGGAACATGAACACTTTCCATGTTGACACAAGCTGAAATTGGAGAAATGGTATAGTGGAGTGCAATTTAGGATCCCTGCAACATTTTCAAGATCAAATCTCAAATTTTGTAAGGACTTCAATAGAAGAAATTGTCCTCTAAAGATCATTTTGCTATGCAAAATAGTCATTGTTTCAACAAGTTTGAAAATGGACTGAAGATTATATTGTGACAGATGGTCAACATCAAAATATGAGTTATGGCATAGCTTCAACAGAAGCACTTGGAGCAAGCTGAGAATATTTGAATTAGGAGGGAATATAGTATGGATTCAAATCACTAGTAACTATGCTAGGCAGCCCTTGTAGCTTGGATTTGCGATTCATGAAAATTTGGATTGCAACCATACTGATACCAACATCAAGGAAGTGCTTGAAAACACCATTTGAGATCCAAAAATACAACAACAACAAATCATGGGTGCGATAGTTGAACAACCTTTGGTTCAGTAATTTAAAACCACTTCCTTTTGTTAATTCTCGTTCCTCGTACTCCAAGGTTTATAGGACATGGGTAGAGGTCTGGAATGGGGCAGGTTTAAGATTGGTGTGCACATATTCATAGAGGTGTTTAAGGTTTCATGTACTTCGCTTAGGTTGGAACATTTTCTATGTGTTCAGGTTTAGAAAAAATGTGTAGCATCATTGTTGCATGCTCCAATCCATTATGAAGACGATGATTCAGTGCATTCTCTGGGTAATTGTAGTTCGTTGGAATTACTAGAAGCTACCATCAAACTATCCTTGATTTGGGTGGCAAGAATCGTGGTTTCATTGCTTTAAAAATTCAATTTGACAGCTCAAAATCATTCATGCTCTAAACTAATTGAGATGGTAAAATGGATTTCAGGGAGAATTTCAGTAAAATCCAAACTCAAATTAGGGAGTTCCATTGTGGTTGCTCCAAGAGCACTCTCTTAGTACAAATTAACTTCACCCTCTTTTTGCCACCTCTTTAACTCTCTTAGACATCTCATAAATCCTCCATAATTTTTCCCATCAATATAAGATTTGTTATGCCCTATAAACTGTAAATATAAATAGGCACAATTGAAATATGTCTGCATAAATGTGATTATGATGGTTGTTGTATGATGAGAGGTTTTGTTATAATAAGCTTGTTTGACAATTGATCAATTACATGAGAATTAGAAGTAGGGAAAATGGTAAGTGATGGCATGTAAGGTTGATTTTAGATTTTGGAAGGGGTTATAAAAATTAGCACCTCCTACTTTACTTGCTTTATACCCTTATTAAGTTTATAAATGAGTCATTTTAAAAATGACAAGAGGTTTAGATCATCATAGAAATATATAGATAATTAGTTAACAAAACAATAAAACAATAGGTGATGTTGCAAGTTGACTTAGAATTTAAATACCTAAACCATCACATACTGTCTCCTCTGGTATACAAATATTTTATTCATAATTATGCAAAAATTATATTTAAATATGGCTAGCAACTTTGGGACACAAGAGATCAATTGGATATGAAATAAGGTACGAGTGCTAATTGCTTTGAAATTGTGCGATAATATTATCTATAACTCATATTAAGAGCTATTGAATATCAAACTTATAAATCTGAGTGAGAATAAGTTAATTTGTTCTAAACAAAAGTTATACAGAAAAACAATGTTTTGAACAACACAAATGAATATTCCATAATTGTTTATACTTATTTAGATGCACTTTAGTAGATTTATCATATATTCTAATTTTTTTTATAATTATATTTTAGCTAACGCTATTTGCAAGGAATGAACGCATATGTATAATTATTAAAGCAAGATATATGTTTAATCTTTATTTTTAATTATATATGTCAAGTAAATGACCATTTGATTGCAAGATGAACGTTTTAAATATTGATTCAATTGATTGATGACTATTATAGTGGTTTTGTGGTTAGACTTTGTTATTTTTGGTACAATTTGTAACTATTTCATTTGAAGTTCTGATAAATACTCTGATGAGAAAATTAGACACTGGTTTGCATATCGTTATTTAATTCTACTGCAATGTAATTGTCGTTTGTTTGTCTTTGATTCATAACATAATTTACAAATGTCAATGTAATTGTCGTTTGTTTGTCTTTAATTCATAACATAATTTACAAATGTCAATTATTAAATTGAATGCCATATTCTAAATTCAAATTCAGAATGCAATTAAGTAAATTACTTATTGTGGTAATTTTTATCTTTTTTAAGAAAAAAAAATTATCACTTGTCTAGGACGTAGTAACAAGTCTCCAATGTCAGCCAGCTTTAAAAGTTGATAAGAAAAAGAGGAAAATATGGGTGCATTTTTTTTAAGGTGGCCTTTTTTTTAATGTACTAGTAGCTTTTAGAAGGGACTTTACTTGCTTTCATTTGCTTAGCCATGGTATCTAGTTCGAACATGAACTTGGCATGCAACAATGTTCAAATTCTTTGGGAGAATTTGTTGTTCATTTAAGTCTCACAAGGTTCGAGTCCAATTACGTCAAGTGTGTATAAGATATCTAGTTTTTTCAAAAAAACCGATAGTTGATGGCAAAGGATAACTTTAACGTTGAAACTATCTCAGAGGGGAATTTCTAAAATATATTTGGAATTTTCTAATAACTATATTAATGTAGCAAAATTAAATAACGTATAATTTGGTCAAGTGATTGCAATGTTTGGATTTAATGCATCTATTAAGTTACCAAAGGTTACAATCTTTTTCAAGAGTTGTTTTTTTCACCAATTAGTATGAGTTTATTTATAGAGATACTTAGAGGCATAAAGGACAAGACAAAGTTTTGTAAAAAATATTTATAAGTCATTTCTTATATTCTCTAGTGCACGAGAGTAAATGAAAAAGTTTATTATGTAAACTATCATTGGTCGATAGACTTGATGTGAATGTGAAATTCACTTCAAGGATTTCAAAGTATCCTGAAAAAGATTCGCCGATTAATTCGTTTGCATCCAATATATACAGATTGGTGGGAGCGAATTGAACCTAAAGCTTAGTGTGGATACACACGCTTTGAAATTCACTTGTGCAATTTTCATCATCATCAATTTTTTGGTCAAGATTTGCAGTATACCCCCAACAAAAGATTTAACAATCTTTACGTTCGATTTTGATTTTAATTTTTTTTCGAACAATGACTGTTTCTTTGAAGAAGATGAACAATCACATATTTATGATTATGGTGAAAGGTATATAATCAATTTATATTAATATATGATATGTTTGATATTATATATATATATTAAGTTAAAGATAATATATTTTTTTGGATTGCATGTCTTGTTGCTGTCTTGCTAGCGTATATAATTGATGATAATTTTATTGTGGTTTATATATGCATGAATTTATTTGTTGGGATTTTGAAAATTAGTTTATGCATTGATTTTTGTTAGTGGCATTGTATGTGTTTGACTCTTGGCTGATATTTTGGTTTCAAATCTTATATTTTGAAGTTGTTAACAAAAAGAAACACAAAAATTAGAATGACAATATGTTGCAAAAATTATATTGAATATTTTAATTTTACAAACAAAATTGGCGTAGATGTTAATTTCTATGATTTTATGAAATACTCATAATTATAATGCTACAACGAGTTTATATTTTGATACTAACAAATATGTGATTTTATTAGCATTCGTATGTTTGACTTATCATGCATGCTTGTGTACTAGTTTATTATAAAAGTAGTGTAACTAACTTTCATAAATATCAAGTGGGGTTTTAATTGGTTCACGCAAGAAGTTTTATTTTTATTTAAAATGAATGATCTCACGGTATATGTGCATGATAGTATAAAAATAATTGTTTCTTACTTGTCTTGATATAGAAAATGATTTGGATTTATTTTGAATTATTGTAACGTGAATCTACGGTCTCCCTAAAAGGCAACTGTACGGTGGTTTAATATCCATCACTTGGAAGGTTATTCCAAAGTCATAGGGTCCGATTTGAATTGGCAGGTCAATCTCACCAACAACTTGTCTCCTGGATCCATCAAACGCTTTCACCACCAAAGCACTCGGCTTCAAACAAGCTCCATCAACAAATAGTTTTGATAGGGTTGATTTCAGCATTATCAACAAGCACTCGTGCAAGAATATGATCATGACACTTCACAGAGATGTGTAATGCTTTATTATGCTATATCCCCTCATATGGTAATTCACCATCGCTAAAACTCAAACCGCTACTGGCGGTGATATTACCGACAACTCCATCAAACTGGTCGACAGTGATACCATGAGTAACATGGGCCTCGTTTAAAAATTTCATCAGTGCCCTTCTATGCGCTTTAGAGTTTAATAACAAAGCAAGAACAAATATCTTGAAAAGGGGTTTGATTTAGTTGATCTACCACCTTATACTCACTTTGCTTGATAAGCTTCAAAAATTCGTTAGCTTCTTCTTCAAGCATTGTCTTTTTGCCTTTTCCTCCATGGCCCTCCTTTTCCTTAGGTTGACCGGGGGCATATACTCGACCACTTCGAGTCATCCCGCCAATCCCTGAAATGTTTGTGATATCAGTACCTTTAGATTCACAACTATCACTTGATTGATGATTGGCCAAGTGGGAGGTAATTTCATAATTCCATGGTACCGCCTTGGTATTTTTATAAGGAAAAGGAGTTGGAACTTGGACAATTATTGCATTGGGCCCGTGAGGAGTTTGTTTAAGATTCTCTTTTCTATAGAGGATTTCCAATGGTTTTTTGAAAGATCTACTATTTTCCATGTACGACTTTATGGTCAACACATGATCATCTTTTGCACATTGGTCTATCTCATCTTCAATGGCATTGACAGAGGTATCCCCGTGGCCCGGCAAAGGGTTACTCCCTACGTTGGGACCGTCTTCCTTAAAGGTAAGCCATTTTGCATTGATCAATTCTTGCACTTTAGATTTTAGGGCTTGACAATCTTTGATGGAATGCCCTACGGCTCCTGCGTGGTATTCACATTTGGCATTTGGGTTGTACCATTTTGGGAATGGTGGTTCCAGAGGTTTTATTGGTCTTAGGACTATCATTGAATTCTGGAGTAGGTGAGGCAACAATTGGCTGTATGTGATGGGAAGCAGGTCGAAACAGGTTATCTTCTTTTCTCGATTAACTGGTGGTTTGTAGTGATTCAGGATTGAATTTTGGTTCCATTGGTTTTGTTGGGAAAACGTGGCAGGTGGTGGTTGCACCAAGGGTGGTTGATAATAAGGTGGCCTTGAAAGGTGATATTGGGGGTATGGAGTTTGTGAGGTCGCAGCCACATATGGATAAGGAGTGTAGGGAATTTGGGGTATCGGAGGCTGAAAATTCAGAGGTCAATAAGAATTCATGGCTGGAGAATAAGAGACCCTTGGGTTTGCTATTACAGCACTAGCATCCCCTTCTTTCTTTTTTGGGAATCCCATTTGGGGTTTCTTCACACCACTTGTTGCACATACGATCTTGCCACTCCTCATTCCACTTTCTATTCTTTCTCCTATCATGACCATGTCAGAAAAGTTTGATGACATACTCCCGACCATCTTCTCATAAAAAGGAGACTGAAGAGTATCCATAAACATACCCACCATTTCTCTTTCAGATAAAGGAAGATCTACTTGCGACGCAACTTCTCTCCACTGTTGTGCATATTCTTTGAATGTTTCATTGTCCTTTTTCATCGAATTTTGCAGTTGCATCCTGTCAGGGGCTATATCAATATCAATGTTATACCTGTATTATTTCAGGAAGACATCAGCCAAATCTTTCCATGAACGGATTCGATTTAGCTCGAGATGCATATATCAATTTAATGATGTCCCACTTAAACTGTCTTGAAAAAAATGGATGAGAAGTTTGTCATTATGAGCATGAGAAGCCATTTTTCTACAATACATGGTCAAATGGTTTTTAGGGCATGTGACACCTCTGTATTTTTCAAACTCAGGTATTTTGAATTTTGAAGGGATCACCACATCGAGAACCAAACACATATCAAAAGTTTCGAGAACATAGACCTTACTTCCTTCAATTGCTTTTATTCGTTCTTCTAAAACATGGAATTTTTCTTTCGACTGTGTATCGTCACCAACATGAGGTTGTTGCCAATTTCCATTGGCATCAAAACGGGGTACTTGGGGTGCACTAAATGGAATATTTTCTAAAGGTATAGTGTTTTGGGGTGGCACGTAGCCCTGAGGAGATGGGATTTGCGGTTGGTTTAGGCTTTGAGAGTTGATATTTGAGTGGTTTGGATTATTGTCCATGGGATTGATGACTAGGGGTGGACTATAACCATGTGGGAGACCATATATAGGAAATTGCATGGCTGGCGCCCGAAATTGTTGGGTAGTTAGGGTAAAGCTTGGTGGGTGAGACGAGGTAGCTTGGTGTTCTTCATTTGTAGTTGGAGGATTCCCATCTGTATTATCCTTCGTTGTTAAAGCTTGTATAGCCTCTAGGATTCGATCAACCTTGTCCTTCAATTGGCTAACATCTGCTCTCATCACTTCTTGGTTTTGCTCAAGTTCGCCCATGATCTTGGAGTTTGCGCGAGTCCGATAAGGGTGTCGGGGAAACAGCTTTATTAATTTTTTTTTCTTCTGAAAGATCATATGATGCTAATTAAAAAAAATGAAGATTTATATGCATGCATGTGGGTATTAGAGAACCATTGATTTCGCAACCTAGGCACAAACATCTTTTTAGAAAACTCAAAACAAGTTCGTTCATTGATAATTAAAAAGGGTACAAGTGCAACATTTCTCTCTATATCTGAAATACATTGTTTTTATCGCTCTCGGCGAATTAAACTATTCATTGCTTCTATCAAACTATTACAATGTTGAATGAAAGTAATAATTTCATCAGGTGTGACAGATGGAACTATGCTTGCTTCTGCTTTCCTTAAGAGTACGGGGACCATTTCAATGGCTTGGTTGGCTATGGAAGTGAGTTTTTCACAACGATCCATCCACATTATCCCTTTTTGCCTAAGCATCTTTATTGCTTCCACTTGTTCCATCATTCGGTTTCTTAACATATTTGCTTCCTCTTGTTCCTTCAACCACGCATCTCAGTACATAGCAACAACTTCTTGTTTTTCAATTTTTTCTTCTTCTATCCTTTTCTTATATTCTACTACCACTCTCTCCAACCGTTGTTTCAAATCTTCCAATTGTCTCTTCGCATTTCTTTCATTGATTTCTGAATCTTTCAACCATTTTCTCATTTTTTCAACCTCCTCTCGCGCCTGGTCTCTTTCTTGTCTTCTCAAACATAAAGACTCGTCTGAAGCCCTTAAATTGCATTGAAGCTTGATCTTATAATCCTCCTCTACCTTTGCCCTCTTATTTAATCTTTCAAGAGAAATCGTCTTCTGCTCATTTTCCAACAGGGCGAACTCATATGCTCGACGGACTACCATCAACTTTTCTCGTATATTCTTCTTTTCCTCTTCTGCCTTTAGAATTGATGCTTGCAACTTCTCAATTTCTACACTAACGATAATGGGTTGCGTTGGTGTTTCATCGACCACCTTAGATGTACGACGAAAAGGCAGCTTGATCTTTTGGGCCCTATTCTTGACCCACTGTCGGTAGCAATCATCTGCACCACAACTTCTACTTCCAAGTTCCTTCCCTTTTCTGATTATCATCTTCCAAGATTGACGTACTTTCCTCAAATCTTCAATGTTTTCTAAACCCATGTCATAAAGAATAAAAGGGGTTATTAGTTTTTGCATTGGTTTTCCTATGATAGGATACCCAAGTTGCCTCAAGGCTAATACTAGATTATAATTCACACAACCTCTAGTCCCCATAAGTGGCACATTAGGGAATGTTCCACATTGGTATATTACTTCTTTTACCTCTCACCATCTCGCATACCATCGAACTGTTTTTTCATTAAGATCTACCAACCTCTGAGCCCAATTACTTTTTTTATTTCGAAAATTTCGAAGTTATGGTGAATTCTTTCTAAAGTTTCGAAAGAAGTGGTGAAAAAATGAGTGGTGAAAAAATGAGTGGTAAAAAAAATTGAGGATTTTATACATAATTAAAAGAGTAAAATTATATTTCACGTTGATCGAAGGTGACAAATTTAAATGTGAGAGTGCAAGATAAAATACTCTAACTTTCCTCCTTTCCTTCCAAATAACAATGTGGTCCAATAAACTACTCCCCGCCTCAATAAATTTTTGTTTTACTCAAGCCTCAATTAATTAATGAGTAATAAAATCATTCATTTATTTTACTTCGAGATACGTAACTATTCGGTCGTTCATATAAACCTTTGTAAAAAAAACATGTGAACAATCCCACTCAATATATAGATTGATATTGAAATGAGAAGGGTAGGTTAAAATAATCGTTACAATTTTTTGAATTAATAAATATATCTCTAAAATTGTAAAATATTAATGAAAATTGTTCATAATAAATTTTAGCTAGATATATTGATGCGTCAATGTAATTAAATATATGATTTGTCAATGTTGATTCTACATTAATGTCATTTTTTTGAATAAATTTGTTAATAAAATTTTGTCATCTCAAAAACAAATTTGTGAGTAATTATAATTGTGTTTGAACTAATTTTTGACAAATTAGTCAATGAAAGTTTAAATTTCATAGGAAAAATAGTTTATATTGTGGTAAGATTGATATGAGATCAACATAGAGGTCATATATTCAATTAACATGTCAAACCATAGTCTTTTATAATAAAATTTTAAATGTTGGTTATTTTAATTAATGTTTTACGATTTTAGGAATGTATTTGCTAATTTATAAAATTCGGAAATTAATTGACTAACGCTTTCAATTTAAATAACTAATTTGTCTAAGACGGTTTAGTATATAAATTTCAAGTGGTTGCAGGACGAGTCTAAACAAATGGGATAAGTATATAAATTTTAATTTAAGATATATTGATTAATTTTTTTTAAAAAAAGATATAATATTAAAAAATGGGAAAAAATTGTTGAATGGTTTCCAAGATGGTTTGGTTCCAAGTATGTTCCAAAGTCGGAAATAGTATTAAGAATGCGATAGTGAGCACTGGGGTACACGTGGTCCTTGTACATGCTTTCTTTTTCATGGGACTTGGAATATCCTAGAAAAACGTGTCTCCATTGGACGACATCCCAAACATCGTATCTACAATAGCCACAATTCTAAGGCTTTGTGATGACCTCGAAGGCACAAGGTAAGCAAAATATTAATGTTATTTATCACCACAAAAATATTCACGAATAGAGAAAAATGACAAATAAAGAGGTTGCCTAATCACACACATGGTTACATCTTTATTCGCGATTCCTATAAATGTTCCTGGACCATCTAATTTGTGACCACTTTTGACTTACCTATATAGTTTTTTTTAGGGGTGAATAAGATAATTCGACCCGCCCATACCCGTCCGACCTATGTTGAATTTGGGTGACGCGGTCGGGTTGAGACGGGTAATCGGGTCCGCGTGGAAGAAAAAAAGATTCATAAGGGTTACGTCGGGCGGGTTCGGGTTGATTATTTGGACCCATCGCCGACCGAACCCGCCCATATTATTATTATTATTATTATTATTATTATTATTATTATTATTATTATTATTATTATTATTATTATTATTATTATTATTATTATTACTACTACTACTACTACATTGAAGTTATCGGTAAAAAAAAAAGTTTTACTCACCAGTCAGTATTACTAGTCCAAACCTACAAGTCCAAAGCCTCATAATTCAGAAGTCCAAACCTCAGAACTTAGAAATTGTGATGTTGAAACAAAACTGATTGATTATTGTACAAAATTGTGATGTATTAAATTGATTATTATGCAAATGCTACGTGCTTTAGAAAAATTGAAGATATAAAACAAGTGTGATGCAAATGCTATGTATTAAATTAGCAGGTGGACCAACTTTTTTTTAATCGGCAATAATTGTATTATATATAACAAATTATATAAAACCAGTTTTTTTATATAAAAAAAAGCAAAAATAAGTCCAATAAAATTCAACCCGTTTTTACCTACCCACTCAAAACTGACACCCGATGAACCCGAATTAAAAAACCGACGAAATTGGGTCTATAAATATCACTCGCGGATTGGGCCGGTTTCACATTTTTTGCCTGAAACCGCCCAAACCCGCCCGATGTCCACCCCTAGTTTTTTTACCATGATTCATGGCGCTGCATTTCAAATTGTGCCTTTCCCCTTTTAATCCCATTTCAATCCACTTTTTTTTTTTAACATAGTCTTGCAAGGAACCGATCAAGTACTCCAATTTTGAGGAGATGGTTTAAAAGAGTTTCAATATTAATACAAAAATAGCGGAGATTGAACACTAATTGTAAATTTAGAGAGAAATAAATTAATTTAATATATGGGATTAATATTCAATATTAAAAAATACGAGACAGATATAAAAGTATTAAAAAAATATAGGACAAATATCAAACTCAATCGTCATGTTAAATATAAAAAATAGCAAGATAAAAATTTGTTATTGATAAATATTAAAAAAAATACGAGATAAATATTTATAATTGATGCATAAAAAAAATACTTGATAAATATTTGTTAGCGATAAATAAAAAATCATATAAATAAAAAAATACAAGACATATATTTATCATTAATAAATATAATAAAATGCAAGATAATATTTACAACTGATGCATATAAAAAATACGGAACAAATATTTGTCATTCGTATACATTCGTAAAGATACGCATGTGAATACGCATCTATTTAGGCGATAATATAAACATTCGTAAAGAAAACATGTGAACACTCTGACTCAATATACAAATTGATCTATAAAATTATAAGCGTTTATTAAATTAGTTGTTAAATTTTTTATAATTAATATACAAATTGATCTATAAATAGAACTCTTGTATTATCATTTTTTATAATTATTTATGGGTTAAATAAGTTTTTAGTACCTAGAAAATTTCACTATTTTATTTTTAGTTCTTATAAAAATCTCATCAACGTTTAGTTTCTTAAAAAAATTTGTTTTTATTTTTGGTCTCGGATTTTATACTAAATATTGTGTATCTTTCAAATTTTTGAATGATTTATTTGCAGTATTACTTGAGACATTATAAGAAATTTCTCTACAAAAATTTAGAATTTTTTAACAAGCGATAAATTAAATATGAATTTTTAAGCACAAAAAGCTTAAAAATTCATATTTATTTCATCATTTGTTAAACAATTCTAAACTTTTGTATGAAAGTTGTTAAATATGTCCCAAATATTACTGCAAAAAATCATTTAAAAATTCGAAATATACACAATAGTTGATTTAAAATCAGGGAAAAAATAATAATTTTTTTTAAGGGACTAAAAGTTAATGAATTTTTTTATAAGGATTAAAAACAAAATAGTAAAATTTTATAAAAACTAAAAACTTATTTAACCAATCCTTATGAGTTTTCCTCAATCTCAAACTTTCAAAGCTCTTTTAATCATTTTTCTCTCTAAATTATCAAATTATTAATACTTTTTATTTATTTTATTTAAATTTATTCTAATAAATTTAAATAGGACTCACATGTTTATAAATTTCAACTAACAAAATAAAAATATGTTAGAATGTGTGTTATGTCCAATCTTCATATTTCTTACATCTTGACTCGCGACTCCTATAAATGTTGGTAGTATATTGATTCATCTCAAGTTTTCTATCTATCCATCCAATTTGTAACCATGGCGCTGCATTTCAAATTGTGCCTTTCCCCTTTGAAATCTCAAATCGTCCCAACAAATCCACAACTTTCTCAAACCATTAATTCTCCTCCCATTCCTAACAAGTGGAGCATTAATGTTGAAGAACAAATGTGTAGCGCACTCATAAAACCTGTATGTCCAAATTAATTTTACTAACACTCCTAAGTTATTTTTTTGTCACAAACTAATTGAATTAATTCTGAACGTTGTTATTTGGCAGATAGATTTGAGCAGAAGTAAATATCACACTAAGGTGGTTAAGCATGAACTTAGGAATGTTGGTGAAAATTCACTCAAAGGTTTGTACATGATTGATGCCATGCAGCGACTAAATATTGATTACCATTTCCAACAAGAAATTGAAACATTCCTAAGAAGACAATATGTGACTAATTCTTCTGCCTGGAAACATGATGATCTTCATGAAACTTCGCTTCGCTTTAGGTTATTAAGACAACAAGGCCACTTTCAGCCTCCAGGTTTGTTTGTTTCAAAGATTTTCGTGACGAAACTCATACATATTAAGTTATAAATATTAATTAAGTAATAAATTTGTTATCTTAGTTTGTAAGTGTAAGGTTTTGAATTTCATGTCCATGATTCAAATCTACGTTATGCTATAATTTCATTTATTTATAATTTCAAGAATATAAATTAAAACAATTTTGATAAACAACTAAAAAATAATTTTATTCTATATTAAAAAATCTATTGGACCGATTTTGATCCCGACACATAAAATGTCTCTGCAGAGGCACATGAACGTGTTTATTTTTCTTCCTTTAAATTATTGCATAAGTTTAACAATAATTGTTTTTATGTTGGGAGACTAAAGGGTTAATTTATTATTGGAAATTAATTACTATGACAGAGGTGTTTAACAAGTTCACAAACAAGGAGGAAAAGTTCAATCCAAAACTAAGTGAAAATATCAATGGAATGATAAATTTATTTGAAGCCTCACAATTGAGTATAGCAGGGGAAGACATACTTGATGAGGCTGAAAAATTTAGCATGAAGATACTAAAGGAAAAATTGGTACACCTTAATGATCATGAAGCTATGTTTGTACGGAGAACCTTGGAAAACCCTTTTCACAAAAATTTGCCAATGTTCACTGCTAGAAATAATTGCTTGGATCATTTATATGGCACCAATTTATGGTTTGATTCTTTGAAAGAAGTGGCAAAATTGGATTTCAGTTTGCTACAATGCTTACACCAACGTGAGATTGTTCAAATTTCCAAGTATGTATGCTAATTTGATGGAGTAGTTCATTGTTCCAATTTCTTTTTATAAAAGATAATTGAGTTATACATCAATTTTTATTGATCAAATATATTTTATAAACTAGTACTCACACGGTTTTGTTTTTTTAGATGGTGGAGAGAACTTGGTTTAGCTAATGAGTTACCTTATGCTAGAAATCAACCACTTAAATGGTACATGTGGTCATTGGCATGCCTCACGGATCCTAATTTATCAGAGGAAAGGGTCGAGTTTACAAAACCAATATCTTTAATCTACATAATTGATGACATTTTTGATATATATGGGACTCTGGAAGAGTTAACTCTTTTCACAGAAGCTGTTTCTAAGTAAATATATAAATTTATTTCTTACATATTGAGATATTATATTATTTCATAGTTGAAAAATGAAAATAATTATTGATTAGTAATTGTTGAGTGTAGATGGGACATTAATACAGCTATGGAGCAACTACCAGATTACATGAAAACATGTTTCAGGGTCCTCTATGATCTGACAAATGAAATAAGCTTCAAGGTTTATCAGAAGAATGGGTGGGACCCAATAGACTCTCTTAAAAAGACGGTGAAAATTATTTTCTTCTTTTTTTATTAACTATCATTTTTTAATATTTTTTTATCTCAAATTATTAATCATTAATTAATTTTTTATGATAATATATATATATATATATATATATATCAATTAATATATATAATTTGTTTTTTTTATAATTACTACTAATAAGTATTTTGATTAATTAATGTATTTTTACATTATTTCTACAAAATTATTATCATAGCTTTCTTAATCTATTTCTTAAGAGGTATAGATAACTTTAAAAGTAGGGATGTAAAAATGTGTTGGATCTTTGGCTAGTCTATTCAACCCTTAGTTTACATAGAACGAATTGAGATTTTGAATCCGCCACTATAGTTATAGTTGGTCTGTCTTATCTAATCCGCAAAAAAAAAGTGGTAATAGAGTGGAGCAGATTGACCTGTTAGGTATAAATAAATAAAATCTTATTTGTTATATTTTTAGTAATCATAAGTTTTAGCCAATTTTACATTTTTTTTCCTAGTTTTAGCCTCATATTTTTAATAGTTCGTAAATGAGAAACTTTTTATTTTAATTTTCTTGTTGACTTATTCTATATTTTTATATGATAATTTCTATATTTTTGTTGGATTCATTAATTTTATATTTTAGTTTCTTTGAATGGTCTTTAATTTTATTTTATTTTTCATTTATTATACAGTTTTGTGAATTTATTAATTAATAAATTTATTTTTAAAATGTTGACCGGACGGCCCGCCAACCCACTAGGCCATCTTAAAAAGGAGCGGGATGAAATTTTTAACCCTAATTAGTCTACTCCATTTTCTTTTAAACGTGTTAATCACGGGCATAAGTCAGGACAGGTTGACTCATTTTACCATCTGCATTTAAAAAACATATAATATGAGACCGATTGATCGAGAGAGTAATAAGTAAAAAGAACATTTAGATGTATAGCTTCTTTATTTATTAGCATAAGTAATTGAATATGAAAAAAAAAGATTTTCCATATTATGCAGTGGGAGAGTTTATGCAAAGCATTTCTAGTTGAAGCAAAATGGTTTGGTTCAGGGAAGTTGCCTAGTGCTGAAGAATACTTAAAGAATGGGATAGTTAGCTCTGGAGTGCATATCATGCTTGTTCACGTTTTCTTTCTTTTGGGTAAAGGATTAACCAAGGAAAATGTTGAAACAATAGACAAAATCCCAGCCCTTATTTCTTACCCTGCTACAATTCTTAGACTTTGGAATGACTTGGGAAATGCAGAGGTAACTAAACTTATTTTATTATAATCTGAACTTTTAACTACATTATTTTTTATTTAATTTTTTGGTACGCATTTTTTATTTGACATGCATATATTAATAGTGATTATGTTAGGAAGTTTTAATCTGGAGTTCTATTAACAACTTGTGATTTAAACTCTTTCAACGTATCTATGCTTTTTAACTGAACGATTTAGGCTAAACTTTTGCTCATTTTATAAAAGGATATTTTTACATTATCAATTATTTATTCATTAAAAAAATACCCTAAAAATGTATCAAAATAATTATCTTTTACAAAATGTAAAAACATGAGGTATTTAAATTGTTTGACTTCAAAAGATATAATTCAAATTCCTTTGCTGAAGTTGTAAATTAATTAGCTTCCCTTTCATCAATAATATTTTTCTTCTCTAATTTTTTTTACAAAAATAATTTGAAAAAGATGTTATTATTATTATTATATTGACTAACTAAGATTTTAAACATGTTGCCTCGACAACTTAAATAAAGGACGAGAATCAAAAAGGGAATGATGGATCATACGTGAATTGTCTCATGATGGACCACCCAGATTACTGTACTAAAAGAGCAAAAGATGATGTTATGACTAAAATATCCAATGCATGGAAAAACCTCAACCAAGAGTGTCTTTTTGTTAGTCATTTCCATAAAACATTCACAAAGGCCTCACTCAACCTTGCAAGAATGGTACCATTGATGAATAGTTATGACGATAACCACTCCCTTCCTGAGCTAGAGGGTCAACTTCATTCCTTGCTTTATGAAAAATAATGATTTTGCAGCTATATATAATAACTAATTCAAATAGTTCCGTCAATAAATAAAATAAAAATAATTAATCCCAATAGCTAAAGTTGATGATATAGATGGATCAGTAATTTAGTTTGCTAAATTTGGTTTTACTAAAGTCAACAAAGGAAAAAATAATTTTGTTTTTTTTAATACAAAAAAATTAGATATTGTATATAGTACTATATTTTTTATGAGTTTAATTAGTATCTACAGTCAATAAATTATAATCAATGATATGAGTGATTTTATAAGTAGTTATGAAGAAAAAAAAACATTATTAATGATTCAACAAGTGAATTCGAAATTCGGATCATCAAAAGGAAAGCATATCTAGTAATTTGTATTACTATTTATTTAACATTTTTTAAATAATATTTCAACTAAAGTTTGAAGTTAAACTTTGAAACATATTTATTTTTCTCCAGATGTAACATTTTTTTAACTAAATTCCTCTTCTATGCTTTATTAATAAAATATCATTCTACGTCCAAATTTGTTTTTATTAATAAAAAATTTGTTTTTGTTGCATTTGTAAATGTACTTTGCTTAAGTAACTGGTTTCTTCCTATGAAACCCCTATCAGTAGGTTAATACAACAAAAACAATCACTCCATTTTGCATCAGCAAAATCACTTCATATTACAATCACAAAGGGACTAAGTCATCAAAGCATAGTAGATATTGATCGATGCTTTACAGTATGAATGAAAATTCATTAAATTTGCATTTAAGGCAACAACTAGCTTTCACATTTAGGCATCATCCATCATTTTGGGTCTATGAATTTGGGATCATTGCACTCATGTATACCACCCTTTTTGAAATAATGAAAAGAAAATAATTTCACTTATCAATTCACAAAGCACACTTGCATTTCCTACATTATCCAGAAAGAGTTCATAATTCATTTTCACTCTACAGTCATTGAAGCATCCATCACTTTAAAAAAAAGATTATGGAACAGAGCATATCCATCAATTCCAGCATTTTGGGTTAGGTGGTACTAGGGTCATGTATTCACCGTCTTTTTTGTCTCAAACAGAAGATTGAATGTTTGCTCAATTAAGGTTTATTTTCTCAAGCAGAAGATTGCACGAATGTTCTTAAAAAATCAAGAATGAGAAAATTGGTTTCCCAAGGTTGTTTTTTTCTCAAGCAGAAGATTGAATATTCTTGATTAATCAAGAATGAGAAATGAGTATTCCAGTAAGCATCAATGCACATAAGTTAAAATTACCACAACAAAAAAATGTTGCTTTCCAAATTTTTTGGAATTAAACTTCCAAAATAGTCAAAACTCCATTGTCGTAGCAAATAAAAAAAAAACTCAGAATCTTGCAACAAAACAGGATTTTAGGACAAAGCATTTTGCTCAATTAAGGTTCCTTTTTATCTCAAGCTTGAAGATTCAATGTTTTTGAATAATCAAGAATTAGAAAACAGGTATCTCAATAATAAACCAGACAGGGCAAATTTTGTTGGAATGAAAATTACAAAATCTTATATAACTCCATTATCGGAACAAAACGTAAAAGGTTTCTTTCAAAATCTTGATACCAAATAGAATCTTAGGAAAGAGCATGCTTGCTCAATTTTAATGTTTTTTTTTTTCTGAAGCAAAAGATTGAATGTTCTTGAATGACCAAGAATGAGAAAATTTGTTTCCCAGAAAAAACTGCAGTTCTAAATATTTGTACCGACAGGGTATTGGGACATAGCATGTTTGCCCCATTAAGATTTTTTTTCATGCACATTTTAATTTTCATGAATAATCAAGAATGAGAAAATTAGTATTCCAACATGTATCAATGCAAATATATTGCAACAAAAAAGAGTATTCGAACAGAAACATCCTTTTAGGGTTAGCTTACGGGTCATGTATTCCACCCCTTTTTTGAAAACAGATTCAATTTTGCAGCAATTCACAATCTTTTAGGGTTTGTATACCCAGTTAAACTTTGATTTACAGAATCAAATGGGTCTTTTGGTTTTGAAGCAGAAAATTGAATATTCTTGAATAATAATCAAGAATAAAAAAATGGGTAGTTTTATTTTCTAAAGCAGAAGATTGAATATTCTTGAATAAACAAGAATGAGAAAAATGGATTTTCCAGCATACATCAATGCAAATACATCGAAATTAAAATTCCGAAATTACCCTAGCAAGCAAGAAAAATTGTCTTGGAACAGATCACACAACGCGGGACGATAACATTCATACAGATTCAATCAGAAAGTTGATGTTGTGTATTTAATTATTTTCTTGAAGAAAACGAACCCGACAATGAAACCCCCAATATAGTTGCACTGTAAGCTATAAGCGTAACTCTAGAATGAGATAAACGGAGTATGTATATGCCGTTTATATAAACCTATTCTCATGGGCTTTTATTTTTGTTGAACCATGGGCCTCGACCCACTACCGTTATAATCATCCGACCTTTT
>JBBPBP010009779.1:12478365-12496137 GCA_037974735.1 Cicer chorassanicum | reverse complement strand
AAAAGGTCGGATGATTATAACGGTAGTGGGTCGAGGCCCATGGTTCAACAAAAATAAAAGCCCATGAGAATAGGTTTATATAAACGGCATATACATACTCCGTTTATCTCATTCTAGAGTTACGCTTATAGCTTACAGTGCAACTATATTGGGGGTTTCATTGTCGGGTTCGTTTTCTTCAAGAAAATAATTAAATACACAACATCAACTTTCTGATTGAATCTGTATGAATGTTATCGTCCCGCGTTGTGTGATCTGTTCCAAGACAATTTTTCTTGCTTGCTAGGGTAATTTCGGAATTTTAATTTCGATGTATTTGCATTGATGTATGCTGGAAAATCCATTTTTCTCATTCTTGTTTATTCAAGAATATTCAATCTTCTGCTTTAGAAAATAAAACTACCCATTTTTTTATTCTTGATTATTATTCAAGAATATTCAATTTTCTGCTTCAAAACCAAAAGACCCATTTGATTCTGTAAATCAAAGTTTAACTGGGTATACAAACCCTAAAAGATTGTGAATTGCTGCAAAATTGAATCTGTTTTCAAAAAAGGGGTGGAATACATGACCCGTAAGCTAACCCTAAAAGGATGTTTCTGTTCGAATACTCTTTTTTGTTGCAATATATTTGCATTGATACATGTTGGAATACTAATTTTCTCATTCTTGATTATTCATGAAAATTAAAATGTGCATGAAAAAAAATCTTAATGGGGCAAACATGCTATGTCCCAATACCCTGTCGGTACAAATATTTAGAACTGCAGTTTTTTCTGGGAAACAAATTTTCTCATTCTTGATCATTCAAGAACATTCAATCTTTTGCTTCAGAAAAAAAAAAACATTAAAATTGAGCAAGCATGCTCTTTCCTAAGATTCTATTTGGTATCAAGATTTTGAAAGAAACCTTTTACGTTTTGTTCCGATAATGGAGTTATATAAGATTTTGTAATTTTCATTCCAACAAAATTTGCCCTGTCTGGTTTATTATTGAGATACCTGTTTTCTAATTCTTGATTATTCAAAAACATTGAATCTTCAAGCTTGAGATAAAAAGGAACCTTAATTGAGCAAAATGCTTTGTCCTAAAATCCTGTTTTGTTGCAAGATTCTGAGTTTTTTTTTTATTTGCTACGACAATGGAGTTTTGACTATTTTGGAAGTTTAATTCCAAAAAATTTGGAAAGCAACATTTTTTTGTTGTGGTAATTTTAACTTATGTGCATTGATGCCTGCTGGAATACTCATTTCTCATTCTTGATTAATCAAGAACATTCAATCTTCTACTTGAGAAAAAAAACAACCTTGGGAAGCCAATTTTCTCATTCTTGATTTTTTAAGAACATTCTTTCAATCTTCTGCTTGGGAAAACAAACTTTAATTGAGCAAACATTCAATCTTCTGCTTGAGACAAAAAAGACGGTGAATACATGACCCTAGTACCACCTTACCCAAAATGCTGGAATTGATGGATATGCCCTGTTCCATAATCTTTTTTTTTTAAAGTGATGGATGCCTCAATGACTGGAGAGTGAAAATGCATTATGAACTCTTTCTGCATAATGTAGTTTCTTTTCATTATTTCAAAAAGGGTGGTATATATGAGGCAAGGATCCCAAATTCATAGAGTCTTGATGACCCAAAATGATGGATGATGCCTAAATGTGAAAGCTAGTTGTTGCCTTAAATGCAAATTTAATGAATTTTCATTCATACTGTAAAGCATCGATCAATATCTACTATGCTTTGATGACTCTAGTCCCTTTGTAATTGTCATATGAAGTGATTTTGCTGATACAAAATGGAGTGATTGTTTTTGTTGTATTAGCCTACTGATAGGGGTTTCATAGGAAGAAACCAATTACTGAAGCAAAGTACATTTACAAATGCAACAGAAACAAACTTTTTGGAGTTTAAACTATTTTTTACAGCATCTGGCATTATTATGCAGACGACTTATGTATTATACGGATGCATGCATCGAGATCAATGGAGGAAACCATATAACAAGGTTAAGGACCTTTTCTACAATGAATACTTAATTTTGGGGGATTCGATAGTTAAATTTTTTCTTAGTGTATGTTTTCATCGGCTTTATACTAGTTCTTACCTCTTATGAATCCTAGTTTTTAGCTTACTGTCATAATTTTTGGCTTACCGTAGTCTTTTTAGTATCATTTTTCCAATTTGCTTGAAGCATTTATAAACCATTGGCAATTGGCTTACCGTGATGAATGATGTGTCACATGTCTTTGAACATTGCCAATTTTTGGAGACAAACAAAAAATGCCTGTAATACAAACCATTTGTAGTATCCTTCACTAAAAGTTTCCTCATCTAAAGTGAGCTCCCATTTTAGAGTGTAACAGTAAGATGTTACCTTTTGATGTAAAACGTGACAGTTAATATTTGAAAGGAGTTGCTTCTTAATTTTCTTGATTTCGACGCCCAACAACGCTCCGCACAAAATTTCTATCAGTTTTTTTTTGTCAGACATTCTCCATTTCATTAAGATTGACAATTTGATGTTCAGGATAGTATCTTTCTTTCTGCTTATCTACTAGGTTATACATCATGAGTTATTTTAGAAATTTATGTAATGATTTGGACATGAGGAAGTACCATTGGGAGTTGTATATGCTTTAGAGGAAAATGGAAGGCGTGGTTGGATTTATTTGTAGATATGTGTTTTCCCTAATAATATTAGTAATTTGTCAATAATTAATATACTAAATGCGTAATTTTAGTTTAAATATTTTATGCACATTTCCTTGGGAGACATATGGGTTGCACACTTATTTGATATATATTGTTTAGATATCAACCTTCTGCTATGCAGTCAATAGTTACTCTTGCTCTACTGGCCATCACATTGACCTTACTAGCATGGTGCATTTCTCCGTACAGAGTTGCTAAAACTTTGATGAGGAGTTGGAGATGAATAAGCATATCACTTCGTAAAGGCGTTACCTCAGGTTTGTTAATACACATACAGACACACAACATCATGTTTTCTATTCCTCTATTTCTTAAGAGATTTTAGTCCTAAAAAAAAAATACAAGTTTTTTAGTCATGACATCGGTCACTTGTTGAAATGCTACAAGATAAGTAGATAACTGGGATTTGTTGGTGACCCCACCTTGGTGTTTGTGCTCCACATATTATATTTGCTTTGTGAGTAAGAATCAAACTATGTGTCTATGAGTTTACAATACTCATACATAGCGCACCAACTTCTGCTAGAACCTGGTGGTAGCTCTAGTGTTAAACTCTTGTGTGTTATGTATCTAGTTGGTTGAAGCATGTTAATATCTACATGTAAATGTTTCAATACTTCGTGCAAACTTTTCTAATCGGGGTTGAACATGAGAGATCAGCTTATTTGTTATTGTTGGGTTGTCTTGGCTGGTATTTGGTCAATATAAAATATTCTCAGTTATGTTTGGTGTTGAGTGGAGGGGAGAAGTGTCATGGAGTGGAAAGCATGATATGGTGGACAATGTATCTTTCAATGTTTTTTACTGCAAGATCTATTATGTAAATCAGATGAAACGAGGGGATAATTGGTGGAAAGATGGTGTGTGTGATCAATGGATAAAATTTGGTAGGTGCTTCTATAACAATCAGGTAGCACTAGATTTTGAGTTGATAATTGTAAGTGCAAGCTTTGGATTTAGTAACCGAATACAAGTGAGCTCTTATAAGTGTGTTGGTTTGATTAATATCTAAAAAAGTAGTAATATAATTAATGATAGTAACATTGTTTTAATTGGGCATATTCACTGTAAATCTGGGTTTACAGGCATTGGTATCTGACATATAACATATCGATGAATTTTGTTTGGTAGGTGCTTGTATAACAATCAGGTAGCAAAGAATATGAAAATCATCGCAAAAGAACAAAAAGAATCTAAGCATGAGAAAAGCAAAGTCCTAGCAAATGCATGATTTTACAACTAAGTATATGGACAATGTAGCAGGAAGTAGCTATCATCTTAAGGAGAGAACTAGAAATTTGTAAGAGAAAGTGAAGGAAAAAAAATTCAATTCTGATAATGACTTCTTTACATGTATCTTGATCATACCAAGATAATTTTCGAATCTACATCTATCTGCACAGGATGGAAGGAAGAAATTGTAAGTGCAAGTCTTAGATTTAATAACTGAATCTAGGTCGGTTATGCAGTATATAAACTTGCATTGATGACCATACTTCTGGACAATTATTAGTGTGTAGCATGTGTTTCTTGCATATGGGGCTGCAGCTGCCAAGTTATGCAGTTTATATACTGCCTCTGGATTCCAAGAGGATATGTAGTGACAATAATGCCCTTTCCCTTAGCTTTCTTAGAAAAGTTATATATATAGGGATGAAATAATTTTGATTTATCAAAAAGAAATATGTAAAAGCTTTTATTTAATGTAATTATTTTATGAGAAAATATAAGATATTGGGGACTTATGGTGATTGCTTTGGTATAATAACTGTGCTTGTGTGTTTTTCTTTAAGCAATTACAGTTGCTGCCAACTACCTCAAGCGCTGACCAATTTGCGATACTGTTATACAACTGCAATTCTATAATTTGTTGGAACAAGAGAACCTTTATGACTATGTGATGTATCAGGGAGATTTGGTGCTTAACGCAGTTTAATTTGGCTGCTGAAAATTTATCCAGACTATATGATATGTTGCTTTGGTACAATTTGTACTGAAGTCTAGATTTATTCTTATTAAATAAATAATCTGAACATTATAAGTTATTCAACAGAAAACACAACATTAGATGTTTTTGAATATATATAGTTACTATTTTTAAAGCCTTGGTAATGAAGAGTACGTTTAATATTATCAACACCTTTTTTTTGTGATTTTTTTCGATGTTGCTGCAGCACTGTTAGAAATGTTATAAAAGTAGAATGAGATGAGACCTAGTGAAGAAAGAGAAAGGTAACTCTAGCTTTTTTGTCTTCTAACAACTCAGCTCATTTACTTTCATTTTCTCTGCATAATGTGGTTGGTGTGTGACTTGATTTTATGTTTGCAAGGACAAAATTCAAATATTACGGTGAGATGGTAAAATGGATTCTAGATAGGATTTAGGTAAAATTCAAACTCAACTACAGAGAACTCAATGATTGAATGAGTTCCGGTGGTGATGAGTAAATGTATATATGTTAGACAGTTTTTACTAATTCAAACTCAACTATAGAGAACTCAATGATTGAATGAGTTCCGGTGGTGATGAATAAATGTATACATGTTAGACAGTTTTTACTGAGAAAAGATAAATTTGTTGAAACGTGTGTTTCATTCATAAGAACATTGGTCATCATATTGGCATGAGCCCTTACAATAAGGAGAATATTCCAACAACTTACCACTTCACATTTGACAACTCATCACATAAAACTAAATGGAAAAAAGATACTAATATGTAAATACGGTAACAGTACCCTCCCTTAAAGCACATTCTTGTCCTCAAGGATGAACATTCCCAAATACGTCTTCCATTTGAGTAGAACAATAGGAACATGAACACTTTCCATGTTGACACAAGCTGAAATTGCAGAAATGGTATAGTGGAGTGCAATTTAGGATCCTGCAACATTTTCAAGATCAAACCTCAAATTTTGTAAGGACTTCAATAGAAGAAATTGTCCTCTAAAGAACATTTTGCTATGCAAAATAGTCATTGTTTCAACAAGTTTGAAAATTGACTGAAGATTATATTGTGACAGATGGTCAACATCAAAATATGAGTTATGGCATAGCTTCAACAGAAGCACATGGAGCAAGCTGAGAATATTTGAATTAGGAGGGAATATAGTATGGATTCAAATCACTAGTAACTATGCTAGGCAGCCCTTGTAGCTTGGATTTGCGATTCATGAAAATTTGGATTGCAACCATACTGATACCAACATCAAGGAAGTGCTTGAAAACACCATTTGAGATCCAAAAATACAACAGCAACAAATCATGGGTGCGATAGTTGAACAACTTTTGGTTCAGTAGGACATGGGTAGAGGTCTGGAATGGGGCAGGTTTAAGATTGGTGTGCACATATTCATAGAGGTGTTTAAGGTTTCATGTACTTCGCTTAGGTTGGCAACATTTTCTATGTGTTCAGGTTTAGAAAAAATGTGTAGCATCATTGTTGCATGCTCCAATCCATTATGAAGGCGATGATTCAGTGCATTCTCTGGGTAATTGTAGTTCGTTGGAATTACTAGAAGCTACCATCAAACTATCATTGATTTGGGTGGCAAGAATCGTGGTTTCATTGCTTTAAAAATTCCATTTGACAGCTCAAAATCATTCATGCTCTGAACTAATTGAGATGGTAAAATGGATTTCAGGGAGAATTTCAGTAAAATCCAAACTCAAATTGGGGAGTTTCATTGTGGTTGCTCCAAGAGCACTCTTAATACAAATTAACTTCACCCTCTTTTTGCCACCTCTTTAACTCTCTTAGACATATCATAAATCCTCCATATTTTTTCCCATCAATATAAGATTTGTTATGCCCTATAAACTGTAAATATAAATAGGCACAATTGATATATGTCTGCATAAATGTGATGATGATGGTTGCTGTATGATGAGAGGTTTTGGATTTTGGAAGGGGTTATAAAAATTAGCACCTCCCACTTTACTTGCTTTATACCCTTATTAAGTTTAAAAATGAGTCATTTTAAAAATGACAAAGAGGTTTAGGTCATCATAGAAATATATAGATAATTAGTTAACAAAACTATAAAACAATAGGTGATGTTGCAAGTTGACTTAGAATTTAAATACCTAAACCATCACATATTGTCACCTCTAGTATACAAATGTTTTATTCATAATTATGCAAAAATTATATTTAAGTATGGCTAGCAACTTTGGGACACAAGAGATCAATTGGATATGAAATAAGGTAGTAGTGATAGATAATTGCTTTGAAATTGTGCGATAATATTACCTATAACTCATATTAAGAGCTATTGAATATCAAACTTATAAATCTGAGTGAGAATAAGTTAATTTGTTCTAAACAAAAGTTGTACAGAAAAACAATGTTTTGAACAACACAAATGCACTTTAGTAGAGTTATCATATATTCTAATTTTTTTATAATTATATTTTAGCTAACACTATTTGCAAGGAATGAACGCATGTGTATAATTATTAAAGCAAGATATATATTTGATCTTTATTTTTAATTATATATGTCAAGTAAATGACCATTTGATTGCAAGATGAACGTTTTAAATATTGATACAATTGATTGATGACTATTATAGTGGTTTTGTGGTTAGACTTTGTTTTTTTTGGGTACAATTTGTAACTATTTCATTTAAAGTTCTAATAAATACTCCGATGAGATAATTAGGCATTGGTTTGCATATCATTATTTAATTCTACTGCAATATAATTGTCGTTTGTTTGTCTTTAATTCATAACATAATTTACAAATGTCAATTATTAAATTGAATGTCATATTCTAAATTCAAATTCAGAATTTCGCAATTATATACATTACTTATTGTGGTATTTTTTTATTATCTTTTCTAAGAAAAAAAATATTATCACTTGTTTAGGAAGTAGTAACAAGTCTACAAATGTCAGCCAGCTTTAAAAGATGATAAGAAAAAGAGGAAAATATGGGTGCATTTGTTTTTTTTAAGGTTGGCCTTTTTTTAATGTACTAGTAGTTTTTACAAGGGACTTTACTTGCTTTCATTTGCTTAGCCATGGTCTCTAGTTCGAACATGAACTTGGCATGCAACAATGTTCAAATTCTTTGGGAGAATTTGTTGTTCATTTAAGTCTCACAAGGGTCGAGTCCAGTTACATCAAGTGTGTATAAGATATCTAATTTTTTCAAAAAACTGATAATTGAAGGCAAAGGATAACTTTAACGTTGAAACTATCTCAAAAAGTGAGAATACACTCTGAGGGGAATTTTTAAAATATATTTAGAATTTTCTAATAACTATATTAATGTAGCAAAATTAAATAACTTATAACTTGGTCAAGTGATTGCAATGTTTAGATTTAATGCATCTGTTAAATTATCAAAGGTTACAATCTTTTTCAAGAATTGTTTTTTCACCAATTAGTATGAGTTTATTTATAGAGATACTTAGAGGCCTACAGGACAAGACAAAGTTCTGTAAAAAATATTTATAAGTTATTTCTTATATTCTCTAGTGCACGAGAGTAAATGAAAAACTTTATTATGTAAACTATCATTGGTCGATAGACTTGATGTGAATGTGAAATTCACTTCAAGGATTTCAAAGTATCCTGAAAAGGATTCGCCGGTTAATTTGTTTGCATAGGGCGAATTGAACCTAAAGCTTAGCGTGGATACACACGCTTTGAAATTTACTTGTGCAATTTTCATCATCATCAATTTCATCATCTTTTTGTTCAAGATTTGTACTATACCCCCAACAAAAGATCTAACAATCTTTAGGTTCGATTTTGATTATAATTTATTTTCGAACAATGACTGTTTCTTTGAAGAAGATGAACAGTCACATATTTATGATTATGGCGAAAGGTACATAATCAATTTATATTAATATATGATATGTTTGATATTATATATATTAAGTTAAAGACAATATATTTTTTTGGATTGCATGTCTTGTTGCTGACTTGCTAGCGTATATAATTGATGATAATTTTATTGTGGTTTATATATGCATGAATTTTATTTGTTGGGATTTTGAAAATCAGTTTATGCATTGATTTTTGTTAGTGGCTTTTGAAATTGTTGACAAAAAGAAACACAAAAATTAGAATGGCAATATGTTGCAAAAATTATATTGAATATTTTAATTTTAGAAACAAAATTGGCGTAGATGTTAATTACCATGGTCATAGATCATAAAGTTTATATGGTTCTACATTTCTATGATTTTATGAAATACTCATAATTGTAATGCTACAACGAGTTTATATTTTGATACTAACAAATATGTGATTTTATTAGGATTCGTATGTTTGACTTATCATGCATGCTTGTATACTAGTTTATTATAAAAATAGTGTAACTAACTTTCATAAATATCAAGTGTGGTTTAAATTGGTTCATGCAAGAAGTTTTATTTTTATTTAAAATGAATGATGTCACGGTATGTGAGCATGATTAAGGGTGAACATAGACGCGGGTCGATCCGTCAACCCGATCATCCAATCCAACCCAACCCGATTTTTACCCGTACCCGATCACTTTCGGGTCCGACCAAACCCAACCCGTTGAAACTCGCTTATATTTGGGTCAGGTAATGAGTTTAACCATTTGAACCCGTCGACCCGACCCGGTAACTAGTTATATTTTTTTTTTTAAAAAGTTGGTTGGCTAGTTCAATATGGTTTTATTACTCTTCTTCTTATTTATGAGCAAAATTGATGCTTATGCAAAAGTTTACGATGAATTTAGTTTAAATTTTTTATATTTAAATCTATTAAACACTTTTTTTTAGTATTTTATTTGAAAATAGTAACTATAAACAAATGAATGGTACTTAGTAAACTAAAATGGTTGGTGGATTATGTGTAACTAGTGGCTAATCTTTGTTGGGAGGGCACGACCACCCCAAAATTTTCTCTAATCTTTTAAAAATACTTCTTATTTTATTTATAATACTATAATTTGTTAAATAAAAATTAATATAGATTAAATCAGGTTTATCTTTGTCGTGAAAAAGCATTTGATAGGGAAACATGAATTTTATGTTGTTTTAATGTTGGGTTCTATAACTGGTGTATTTTATGAGTTGAATTGCGGTTGTTGAGTTATGTTGTCAAGATGTATGTTTCAGTCTAATATGTGAAGATAACATACTATATGTGCATTTTTTCTTGTTACATGAATTAATTTAACCAAATGACATGAAGATTGGTATTATATCTTTTAGGATTGATATGTGTACATGGACTAAAATTTATTTATTAATTTTTTAATTATTAAAATTGCACTTTTTTTTATTAGGCCCAATTTTATTGATTTACTGTTGTTGAATTTATTTATGTATTTGAAGATTGTTGGATTTTTTCTTTTTTGTGAGAGGTTGATGAGTTTTTTAAAAAATTGCATAATTTGATTGAAATTTTATAGTTTTGAGACATTTAAGTACTAAATATATTTTCATTCAATATTTTTTCTTGTAAAATAAAAAAAAAGAAGTTATTATTTATGTATGACCCGCCAACCCAACCCAACCCAACCCGTTCTTGATCGGGTCGGTTCGGTTCGGGTTAAATTAAAAAAATACGGGTTTAGAACTTAACCCAACCCAAAGATAATCGATCGGGTCGGGTCTTGGATTTTGTCAAAACCCGCTTAACCCAACCCACGTACACCTCTAAGCATGATAGTATAAAAATTAAGGGTGAACATGGGCGCGGGTCGACCCGCCAACCCGATCACCCAATCCAACCCAACTTGATTTTTATCCGTACCCGATCACTTTCGGATTCGACCCAACCCAATCCGTTGAAACCCGCTTATATTTAGGCCGGGTAATGGGTTTAACAATTTGAACTCGTCGACCTGACCTAGTAATTAGTTATATTTTTTATAAAAAAATTTGTTTGGTAGATAGTTCATTAGGGTTTCATTACTCTTCTTCTTATTTAGATTTTCGGCTGCCTTGATGCGCTTTCTGCCTGTACCTTCTTCAAGACTTTTTGAAGTCGCGCCGCTGTCCACCTTCTTCTTTTGTTGTGCTCATAACTGATTTTATACGAATTAGTTATAATAAAATATTATTAATAAGTGATTTTTATATGAATGTTGATGCAAGGTGTTCATGCGTCTATGTTAAACACTAAACTCGTTTAATTTGTTTTGACATTGTAATCTCGCGTATATGCCTACCCATAAAATTCATATCTAATTTTTGAATTGTCTCTTTCAAATGAGCAATTTAATTTGAGTTAAATACTATTTATTTAAATGTTATATTTTGTTATATATATTTTTACGTAATAAAGGTATGAACAGAAAGCATATGCTTATAATGAATTTAGTTTAAATTTTTTACAATTGTTAAATACAATGTTTTTTAGTTAAATACTATTCATTTGAGTTAAATACTATTTATGAGCAAAATTGATGCTTATGCAAAAGCTTACAATGAATTTAGTTTAAATTTTTTAAATTTAAATCTATTAAACACTTTTTTTTAGTATTTTATTTGAAAATAGTAACTATAAACAAATGAAGTTTACTTGGTAAACTAAAATGGTTGTTGGATTATGTGTAACTAGTAGCTAATCTTTGTTGGAACATATATTGGGCACGGCCACCCCAAAATTTTCACTAATCTTTTAAAAATACTTCTTAATTTATTTTATTTATAATAATATAATTTGTTAAATAAAAATTAATATAGATTAAATCAGGTTTATCCTTGTCATTGTGAAAAAGCATTTGATAGGTACACATGAATTTTATGTTGTTTTAATGTTGGGTTCTATAATTGGTGTATTTTATGAGTTGAATTGCGGTTGTTGAGTTATGTTGTTGAAATGTATGTTTCAGTCTAATACGTGAAAATAACATATTATATGTGCATTTTTTTCTTGTTACATGAATTAATCTAACCAAATGACATGAAGATTGGTATGTGTAGATTGTTAGATTTTTTTTTTTTTTTTTTGTGAGAGGTTGATGACTTTTTGAAATAATTGCATAATTTGATTGAAATTTTTTAGTTTTGAGACATTCAAGTATTAAATATATTTTCATTCAATATGTTTTCCTGTAAAATAAAAAAAAAATGTTATCATTTATGTATGACCCGCCAACCCAACCCGTTCTTGATCGGGTCGGTTCGATTCGGGTTAAATAAAAAAAATACGGGTTTAGAACTTAACCCAATCCAAAGATAATGGATCGGGTCGGGTCTTGAGTTTTGTCAAAACCCGCCCAACCCAACCCACGTACACCCCTAATAAAAATAATTGTTGCTTACTTGCCTTGATATAGAAAATGATTTGGATTTCTTTTGAATTATTGTAAGTTGACAAATGTTCATGGAAGAAACTAATAGAAAATCTTAATGATTTTATCCATTATTTATTTTCTATTGTGATACTTATTTGAATTTACAATAGAACATATTAAAATATGAAACTTGAATTAACAAATAGAATTCATGATGCATCTATTAGTTATAATATAACTATGAAGAAATGGTTTCTTTAATAGAAATGAAATGAATTCTTATTTGTTAATTAGTAGATAACTTACATGTTTGGTCCCATTTTATGATATTTGATTATGAGAAATTTTTATGATCATGTTTTATTAGTTTGTGGAAATATATATTTGATGCACTAAGTGTATTATATCTTAGACTTGGATATATTGAAAAGATAATTAGAATTTTAAATTGATATGCTTATTAAATATAGTAAAAGTTAGAATGACATAAAAGTTAATTTGTGTATGTGATAATTTATATGCTTATTAACTGTATGTGATACAATATAAAGAGATTAAATGATAAAAGTGTCATGATTTAGTGATAATTGATCAACACTATCAAGAATATATAAATGTTGTTATGATTTATTTATATGTGGATGATTTGTTAATCTTTGGCACCAATTTAGATGAGGTAGAAAAGACTAAAACTATCTTATCATAAATTTTGATATGAAAAATTTAGGTGAAGCAGATGTGATTTTAGGAATTAAAATCATAAGAGATGGTGTAAATATTGATTTATCTCATTCTCACTATATTAAAAAAGTGCTAAATAAATTTGACCATTTTGATTGTAAATATGTTTCTACCTCATTTAATCAAAATGTTAGTTTACAACCACATAAAGAATATCATGTGGCACAACTAGATTATTCAGAGATAATCGAATGTTTGATGTAAGTCATGACTTGTACCAAACCTGATATAACATATGTTGTTGGAAGATTAAGTCGGTATACAAGCAATCCAAGTAAAGAACACTGACATGCTATTGATAAAGTATTAAAAATATCCTTCAGATTTAGACAAGGATACACAAATGTCAGTTGGGTAACTTATGTTAAAGATCATGCTTCCACAAGGGGATGGATTTTCAACCTTGATGGAGGTGCATTTCTTGGGCTTCCTTGCATTGTCGGCACCACTATAGGTGCATAATTTATTGTTCTAGCCGTAGATAGTAAAGAAGTTGAATAACTAAGAGATTTGTTGTATGAGATACCAACTTGGCAAAATTCAATGACACCAGTATCCATACATAGTGATTGTCAATTCACACTATCAAAAATATATAGCCAAGTATATAATAAAAAAATCTAGACATATTGGTTTAAGACATAGTTATGTAAATGATTTAATGGAGTGATATCATAATGTTTGTAAAAACTAAAAAGAATCTTGTAGATCATTTGATGAAAGGTCTGACAAAGGATATGATGTTGAAGACATCATTAGGAATGTGATACAAACTCATATCTAAATAAAAACGATCAACTCACACTTGAGTAACTTCAAGTCTTGAGTTTAATGATGAAAAATACATTATTAGAGTTATTGAAGTATTTGACAGTAGATACATCATAAAAGGTAAAAGTACTTGAACCATAAAATAAAAGTGGAAGGATGAGATCTCCTCTTAATGGACATACAACATATATTTGTTGGAATGTATAATTATGAGTGCATTTTTGATATAGTCCACCTACATGAGAATGAAGTGGGCAACTTCATATAATTCAAAGGATTGACTCTTAAATTCTAATGAAAAAGATGAGACACAGAACGTTATCAAATGTGTCATCTTTATAATTTGATAAATGAGATTTCATATGTGAGTTATGCACACTTGTTCTAATGAATGGTTGGTTCAAAGCTTATTTATCAATTTATTCGAGGATGAGTGAAAACATAATTTTCTAAGTAATGGTTCAAATCGTAAGATACCTTTATCTGAAACCATAAGATTTCCGTAATAATGGATTTAGCTGTATTATGAAAATAGTGGGGGACTGTGAGGCGAATTTCCAAAATATATTTAGAATACTCTAATAGCTATATTCATGTAGCAAAATTAAATAACTTAATGTATCACTTGGTCAAGTGGTTGCAGTGATTGAGTTTAATGCATATGTCAGCTATCGAACCAATGCATATGTTAAGTTACCAAATGTTACAATCTTTTTCAAGAGTTGTTCTTTCACCAATTGGAATGAGTTTCTCTATAAATAGAGATACTTTAGAGGCAGAAAGGACAAGACAAAATTCTTGTTACATAGTTAAAATTCTGTCAAAAATATTTCTAAGTCATTTCTTCTTTCTCTATTGCACGAGAGTACATGAATGAACTTTATTCTATAAACTATCATTGATCGATAGGCTTGATATGAATGTGCAATTCACTTCAAGGATTCTAAAGTATCATGAAGGAGATTCACTGATTAATCCATTTGCATCCAATATATATAGATTGGTGAAGGCTAATCGAATCTAAAGCTCACTTTGGAATTTACTTGTGTAACCTTCATCTTAATCAATTTCATCACCTTCTTGTCCAACATACACAAAGGAAAATCTTTGGTGTACATCTGTCGTACAACAATTCTTTAAGGAGAATGCATCATAACAAACTTCTTCATTTTGTTTGGTTTTACCATTTCAATGGTAATAATAGAGGCATCAATTTACGAACTGCTTTGCTGCCATGTCAAGCTTTGTACTTTAACATTTTTTTCATCTAAGAATAGCCTTAATCTAATTATACTGAGAGAAAATAAAGAAGCAGAATATAGAAGAAAAATGTAGGGAACTTACGGAGAGTTTGAGTCACACACATCACCACCTTCATCATCCTTTGCAAACCCCATTATTAAACCATCACCACAACCTCCACCGGAGACAATTCAAACTTGAACCACCGTGACCTCCCCCTCTGCGAGCAACTCCGACGCGCACCACTGTCGAGCTCGCTCATGGCCTCACTACACACGACGCCATCTGTTGCATCTCTTCTCTCTCACACCCAAACTCCATATGGGTGATTCTCTCTCCCATTTTTTTTTTCTTTAAAAATGAAACTTTTCCTCTTCTCCATTTATAATGTGCAACTCTCCCCCTCCCTTTATATTTCTTTTCTTTTTCTACTTTCTAGCCGCTACTTTATTAGATAAAAATTTTGTTTCTCCCCTCCCTTTGTATTTCTTTTCTTTTTCTACTTTCTAGTAGTTTCTTCATTAGATCAAAGTTTTGTTTCTTTTAATTTTATTTTATATTTATTTTTTTAATTTATTTATTTTTAATTATGTTTGGACTCCAAACCCATTTAATTTTTTTTCTTAAAGACTTCGTCATTTTTCTTTTCTTATTGAAACAAAAATGATTTTTTATTAAATATTATCTTTTTATTCTTTGAATTGTCAGTATACAAATTGTACAATATGATAATTCTAAAATTTATTTTTATAAATAAATTAATCTAAAATTGATTTTTAAATTTGATTAAAAATATGTGACATCTTTTAATCTTTGGGTTGTTAAGATATAAGTTGTACAACTTGGTGATTTTAAAGCTCATTTGTATAACCAAAATAATAAAAAAATATTCTTAAATGAGTTAACCAGATGTGACATCTTTTTAATCCTTGAGTTTTTGAGACACACATTGTATAATTTGATAGTCTTAAAACTCGTTTTTTAAAACTTATCTAAACAAAAAAAAAACTCATTTTTTTTGCAAAACAACTTTTTTTTACCTAACTTGTTTATCAACAATAAAACACATTTTCTTTAAAATCAATCAACACATCCGCAATTTCTACTAAGAACTAGTATGTTTGATTTTTCCATCGCACCTAGAGATACGTAGGAAGGAGCAAGATTGCACTCTTGTCAAACACAATAAAAAAACTTTGTTCCTCTCTCTATTTTGCGTACTCTATTATTGTAGCATCACATTTATAAAAAAAAATTATATTAATAAATAAATATTTTTAAGGTAACATTAAATTTTACATCGTTTTGTAACGGATGTCGTAGGGCGCTAATATTTTTCCTACGCATAACCGACTTTTGAACCTTAAATCTTTTTTCATATACCATTTTTTCTCAATGTTTCTCATATTAAAATAAACTTTGGTGGCGATTCCATTAAATTCGAGCTAAACCTCGACATTTTAGGCTGCAACAACATCCATAAACGGCAACTACAATACACCTTGAGAAATAAATAAAGTGATGTGATATGTTAATACTGTAATAGAAGAAGAAAGATGAAAATAAAATGAAATGTTGAATATATATATATATATATATATATATATATATATATATATATATATATATGAAAATTTGAAATATACGTATATTATTGTATACAATTGCACTGCTCAACCAAACCTCCGCTCAAAACATAAAAATTGAATGGAAACTTGTGTCAACCATTCTATAAACTTCTCTAAAAATGAAGGAAACTATGGCAAGTGAGATTGCAGTACCTTGATTATCCTTCTCAGCGTAATTTAGCACATTCCATATTGTGCACATGGACCCCATCATCTATATATCAATTCATCACCAATATAGGTTTCAACTCACAAATACATTAATTATTAGTTTCAACTCACACATTGGAGGGTTAAAAATTTTCATAGGTCTTCAAAAAAGAAATCCCAAAACTAAAAAAATCCTAAAATATTATGGGTTTAGTGGAGTCTATGGACCTACTTTTTTTATAAAAAAAGTTCAAAAAATTATTTTTTGATTTTTTCTCAAAATTTTCTGATAAAAAAAGATTTACAAATTTTTTGATTTTTTTTGAAATTTTTTTGATTCGAAAAAACAAATCGATTTTTTTCAAAAAAAAAATTTATTTTTCTCACAACTTTTCAAGAAAAAAATAATTTACAAATTTTTTCGAGAAAAAAGTGTTTTAGAGTTTTCTGAGATTTTTTCAATATTTTTTTGAAATAAATAAATTTCAAAAAAATTTCAAGAAAAAATTTCAACAAAATATTAGACATACGAACTCCACATTTATGCTCACAAAAAATAATGAAAAAATAGACTGAGACATTAAAAAATTTATTTTAACAATAGGCTTAAAATTAAGAGTTTAGTAGAAATTTTTTTAAAATAAACTTTAGATTTATTGTCGGCTTTAATATCTGTGGACCAAAGCCTCTCTCCACTGCAGATTTATACTATTATTCCGTCGTGCCCCTGACAGATCCAGCAATTGCGTAGTTTAACTTTAAGCTAGAGATTTCCATCATTCAATATCATAGTCATAATAATATCAAGGGACGAAAAAACTTCGTTTGTTGTTTAGCTACAAGAATCCTTTGCATTAGCAATATTAGATGGATTAATTTTTCTATATATATATCATCGGTGCTCTTCGATTTCAATTCCTAATAATTCGATTTCAATTATTTATTTTTATATGCATATATAACCTTAAAACAGTCTAAAACACATGAGAAGTATGACAAAATATTATGAATGTGGCATTTCTTTTTCAATTAATATAGAAAAATATAACATGTATCCTAAGTACAACCAGATAATAACTATAGATATATTTGATAAGTTGAAATACATATTCGAATCGGAGACAATTCTCTTCTCTATATTTGATAAAGTCAAAAAACGAGTTTATAGCTTAAAACTCTGTTAGGTAACAATCATTTATAAGCTTATAGCTGATAGTATTTTTTTAATAAGTTAATTCAAGTAGTTTACGAGGTGATAATTTATCATTTTTTTCTTCTAATTTT
>JBBPBP010009779.1:12450042-12471760 GCA_037974735.1 Cicer chorassanicum | reverse complement strand
TAAATATGAATTTTTAAGCTTTTGTGCTTAAAAATTCATATTTAATTTATCGCTTGTTAAAAAATTCTAAATTTTTTGTAGGGAAATTTCTTATAATGTCTCAAGTAATACTGCAAATTAATCATTTAAAAATTTAAAGATACACAGTATTTAGTATAAAATCAGATACCAAAAATGTAAACAAAAATTTTAAAGAGACTAAAAATTGATGAAATTTTTATAAGAACTAAAAATAAAATAGTGAAATTTTATAGGGACTAAAAACTTATATAACCCATAAATAATTATAAAAAATTGATAATACAAGAGTTCTATTTATGGAACTTATTAGAAACTTAACATATTAACCAATTCCTAACTAATCAATAAATCTAACTAATTCTTAAATAATCAATTTATTACTACTCCTAACAAACCCGTCACTGATCTTATAGATGGGTACTATCCTATCTAATCTAAAATCTTACCGGCGTCCTGTAGACAAACTCATTTATCTTACCAACATTAGACCAGACATTTTATTCGTCGCGCAGTAGATTAGTCGGTTCATGAATTCTCCAACAAAATGTTCATTTTGACGCAACAACAAAACTCATCAGACATTTTATGGTGAAGATGGTGATTATTATAATAAAATTATTTGGTAAGGAAGGGCCAAATGAAACAAAGTTGAAAACAAAAGCTATAATAATTTAATAGTTCCATCAAATAAAAAAGTTAGAACATTACGGTGCCATCACTGGTCAACCTTACTGTAGCTATTCTTTTCCAAATACGTATGTTAACATAGGCACCAAATTTGATCAAATATGTATCAATTCTTTTCCAAATACGTATGTTAACATAGGCACCAAATTTGATCAAATATGTATCAAATATGTTAACATAGTATCAAATATATGTTAACATATATAGTAAGGCAAAGTTATTATTTTATTTTGAAGGAACTATTAAATTATTATAGATTTTGTTTTCAACTTTGTTTCATTTGGCCATTATTGACGTCGGATATCCCACAAAAGATGCCCCTTCCTTACAGTCAAGTAACATAGGCACCAAATAATTTTAATATAATAATCACCATCTTCACCATAATTTTAGTTCGTGCAAAAAAAAAAATACAATTTTTAATTTAAATATAAAATTAGCATACATACATTATTAGGCCTACAATTAAGTTGATATATATTTTCGAATGAATTTTTACATGCGTAATCACAACATTATAAAAAAATTATTCCAAAAAATAAATTTAAAATTCGATTTCTAAATACATATTTTTCATTATTTTTATCTTGAATTTGATATGTTTTAAAAAAATCATATTTAATTAATCTCTAGTGATAAAAATTCTAAATTTTTATTGATAAACTTTTAATAATATTTAAACATACATGCAACAAATTATTCAAAAAATTTAAAGTTGAAGAACAGTTAAACATGTTTCATCTTAATAGAGACTAAAGTTGTTTGTTGAATAATTTTATAGAGATCAAAAATTATTTATTTTTTTTTTACGACTATAAAATATCAAAATTTTATAGAGACTAAAAATATATTTAACCCTAAAAATATACTAAGGTTAAATATGTTTTTAATCTCTGCGTTTCAAAACTAGGTAAAATATGCTTTTAATATTAAAAAAGCATTAAATTGTTTGACTATGTTTTGTCAAAAAGAATTTGTTTGACTATAGATATAATTTACAATTAACCTATTGATATTCATGTAGTCGACCCTAACCTAATAAAATAAGAATTGTTATTTTCTTCCAAAATGTATATGGGTCCATCTAACAAACCTTGGTAAAGTGAAATTATTCAGCTTCATAACCGAAATAGATTGTGATGTCAATGTGGGATTTATCCTACAGTAACTACTGCCGATTCTGCAAAATTTAATTTAACAGCATTTTTAAGGGCAACTTTATTAACAGAATGAATCTTCATATTTTAGTAGGCACTTGCTGTGGCTATTGGAAGTTCATGTTGTGATGATGCACAATCTCATTTTCATGGAGTTCCCTGCCATTAGATAATAGAAAAATATATGAATGGTGGCATTCATGTAAGGAGTCAGCTGTAGAAATTTCCTTATTTAAAACACCAAACATAAACACATAATACAACATTGATTCTCTTCATGTTTAGAACCACATTTACAAATGTAACATATGAATGGCCGTGTATATATTCATCAACATTTATGAATATAATAATATAGCAAACATGCATGTAATGGATTATGGAAGGAGCAATCTGCTGTGCACCTTCTAGTACTCCTTCAATGAAAATTCACAAATTAAGCTAATAAAGAAAAACTACCAGCTTGAACAAAGGAGGACTTTGCACCTTGAAGTGGCAATATTGACTTCATCACCCAGATGTTAATGAATTCAGCTTCTTTTCATACATTTTGGCACGTCGAAGAGCATCTAAAGCTTCAGCTTGTTTTCCGGATCGTTTCAAACTAACTGCTTTCAGTTTTTCTTCTTTGACTCTTTCTTCCAGCTGAATTTTCTCTTGATTAGAGTCATCAATTTTGACAATGGATTTCTTCACAGTCTCTTGTTTTTCTGGGCTTTTCTTGGATACAACACCTACATCTTCAAGTCCAACAGCTTTCAGAGCAGATAAGAGTTGAGGATCAAGAAAATCCTCAACAGTCACATCATCTACTCCATCTGACTTATTGGCATCATGAGCAGACAACTCTTCCAACTGGGTTTCAATTGCCTTTGCTCGTTCAAACTCAGCTTCTGCTTCCTCGGTTCGGCCCTCTCTCCGTAGCTTTAGCGCTTGACGTTTGTGTGCCAGCGACTCCTGTTGCAACTTGAAGCGATCACGACTAGTCAATGGTTTAACAGAGGAATTTGATGAATCTAATTTCTTTTGCATGGCATTTGATGCATTGGAAACATTGCTGGTGGAGGCAATATTTGGCTGCATATTTCCCTCCTCCAACCTTTTCTCCAACAGCTTGGCATGTCGAAGATCCTCCCTGGCTTCGGTTAGTTTTCCTTCTCTTTTCAAAGCAACTGCCTTCCTTTTAAGAGCCAAAATTTCTTGACGCAAGGAAAGTTCGTCTTGAGAAGCATTATCTAGATCGGCATTCGACTGGCTTGTGTTTGGCTTTTGATCAACATCAGTCACTTCTTTTCTTCTTTGAGCTGCAATGTTGTTTTTGTATATCTGCTCTTGGCTGAGATTCACTGAAGAGTCCAGATGAATAGTAGGACCCACTTGAGATGAATTAGCTGAGCCAACTTTATATTCTTCTTTTTGTTTTTGGGACAATATTTCAGAACTGCTACAATCATCACCGGTAAGTAAATCTGGCATATGCATAGAGTGGCCAGTTGAGGAGCTATGACCTATGATTTTTTCCACTTTCATCCTTTTTGCAAGATTTTCACTTGAAGCACTCGCCTGAGAAGGTATTGGATGCTTATCATCTGCAAAATAAGAGGTTGCAGGACTTAAATTATCTGGCTTCCTTGAGAAAGGAACATTTGTTTCGTCGTCGATTCTTTCTAAACCGATTGCTGACTCAACATCATTCTTAAGTGAACCAACCACGGAGGAGGCTGAAGTATTATCCACTTCAGCAGCAACTCCCCAACTTCCATGTCTTTCCTGGCTCTCAAAATCTTCCATTTGGGTTTCCAGATTCTTAGCCATTCTTAAAATTTCCTCAGCCTCATCTATTTCTCCCTTGCGCCTCAAAGCAAGTGCCTTTCTTTTCAATTGTAAGAGTTCTCTTTGAATTTCTCCTTTGTTCCTTGAAGCTGTAACAGCAATGAATGAAGAGGAATTAAGTGCAGATGGGTCTACAGTATGTTTAAACCTACTAGTAGCTTCCTTAACTGGTTCTTTTTTTATGATCCCGGGCTCGGATGAGTCATCCTTCCACCCTAGATTAGTAAGCAATGAATTCAATGCTGGATCATGCATATCCTCTTCTGAAACAACCACATCCCTCTCTTCATCAACTGCCGTTTCAACTGGAGAATTGACGAGTTCTTTCTTCATAGGAGCCTCAACCTGCACTTTATTTTTCAGAGCATCCATCTCTTCTATCTTGGCTTCTAATATTTTGGCCATTTTAAGAACTTCCTCCGCATCTTCAGCTTTCCCTTCCCGCCTTAGAGCAAGGGCCTTTCTTTTTAAGCTCAAGAGTTCCCTCTGAATTTCAGCTTTACTTCTTCTTGGTGCTTCAAAGAGGACATTTGTAGAATGCTTACTTAGAGAAGTATCATCGATTGGAATAAAACTATCATCATATTTCTTCGAAAGCTTGCACGAAGAATTAGAAGGTTTATCTTTGTCATCATTCCAACCCAAGTCCGTAAGGAGTGAAAGATATGTTGGATCAGACATGTCTTTATCTGTTACATCATCTTCATTTCCTTCCTCAATTGGTGGATTTCTACTCATATCACCAAGTCTTTGTGCTGCGTGTAAGACATTGTCAGTATTCATCAATGATGATTTATTACTCGGAGCATTATCCATCTCCAGCAGCTGACGCTCAAGAACTGCACCCTTCCGCATTTCTTCTTCTGCTTCATTCATTTTCCCTTCCCTTCTCAATGTGAGAGCCTTCTTTTTTAAATTCAAAAGCTCTCTTTGAATCATCAACCGGCTTTTTGGTGCCACTGTGGAAGCAGCATTGTTAGTGGCATTATTAGCTTTCTCGTCCAATTGAATAGAATCAGATCCATCATTGTCATCAGACCCAATGTTGTTGAAGTCCCTTTCTAATAACTTTGCCTTTTTCAATATCGCCATTGCTTCTTCAGTATTACCAGCTCGCTTTTGATTAACAGCCTCTCTTTTCAAAGACTGGATTTCGTTAAGCAATGCTTTTTTGTCAAAGGTTTGAGATTTGGAAAACGAATTTTCAGGTTCAGTCCAACCTAGTGATTCCAAAGCAACAGCTAACTCGGGGTCCATCATATCCTCATCAGTCACTTCTAAATTACCATCAAGATTATCAGAAATGCCCAAGACATTATCAAAATCAAAACCATGCACATTTGAAAATTCTTTATCATCATTATCCATGCCACGTATTAACGCTGATAGCTCATCATCAGAATCTTCAGCATCAGCAAGGAGTTCCTGTTCTTCCAGTTGCTTTTCTAAAATTTTTGCTCTTTTTAATTCCTCTTTAGCTTCTGCAAGCTTACCCTCACGCTTCAATGTTAGAGCCTTCTTTTTCATAGCAACAACCTCAGTCTTGTCGATCCCACTTCCCTTTACTTCACCTGTCTTTGCAAAGGTTTCTCCAACTAATGAAGAGAGTTCACCCTCCAAACTCAAGTTTGCCGACTTTCTGTCTTCTTTGTGTAGATCCACATCAGACCATCCCAGCTCTCTAAGTTCTGAAGTAAGATCATCCTTATCTTTACCAATCTGAGGAAGTGACTTTGTTTTTCTGCCAGACTCTACAGGAATATCCCTGTTATGCATATCAGACATGTTTCCAGAAGGCAATAACTTCTTCCGAGCCTTCCTTAGTTGAATTTCCAGAGCATCAGCCTGCCTCTCAAGCTCCTTCCCTCTCTTAAAAGCTCTCAAGGCTTCCTCAGATTTCCCATCTCCTTTTAGAATCTTATACTTACTTTTTTCCGCCAAAGCTTGCTGACGTAACTCATCAGGAGTGGTGGATCCCACATCAATACCCAAAATATTAGTCCTTTCATTTGATACAATCTTTTGTACATCTACATCGTCATGATTGGAAAATCCTCCTTTAGTACTTGAAGAAGATGCAACACCAACAGATCTTTGGCCACTACGACCTTTGTCACTAGTTGCCTGCTTTCCTGATGAAAGGAGATCCTCATTTTGACCAAGAATCTGAGTCAAAATTTCATCTTCATCTTTAGGTGATGATTTCAAGCTTCCTGGAGAAATTGGAGTGAATATTCAAAAGTATGGAACAGTATAGTAATAAAGGAAGCAAAATGCAAGAGTGATACTAACACAAACAAGCACAGGTTCAAAATCATGATTTTAACAAAAATGGGGGGATACCTCTCCCAGCCCTCCGTCCATATCGCATCTCAAACCGTGCTGCCTCTTCTAGCTTCTTACAAGGTTCACATATACGTACAGGCGAATCACCCTGTCCACGTAAAACCATTCTTTGTTGGGAACAACTGTTGCAAAACAAGCCCCCGCACCTTCTACAGTGGTGCTGAAAAATAAAAATTAATTTTCCAAAAATTAATTGGGACAAAGGATTCAGTTTGAGTTTAATCAGATTATAATAAGCAAACATGGAAAATCATCTTCCGGTATCTCACTTTTCATATAAAATCATGGAATTAACAAACATATTATTTGTTTATTTTTACCAAAGATTCCATGAAGCTTAAAGTTTGATAAAAGAATTAAAACTGAGTAACATAGAAAACACGGTGACTTATCCAATCCAAGGGAAATTACATTTGCAATTACAGATGGAAATATGTCAACCACACATCAATTGCCTTATGACTTACTCCCTCAGGACTTCAAATATAAATAAAAAATAGAACATATCTTGTAATCTAAAATATAAGCAGAACCCAACTATTTTTACTATATTTAATGTTATCATTGCCAAGTAACTTTTAATTAATATTCTCATTAAACAAATTTTTATAGAAAATTTAATGAAGAGAAAGGGTAGCTTGGAGAGTGCAACTTTGTTATTACATTTGTTAACTAATATTTTTAATCAGTGATGTTAAATGGCCGCCGTGGAGGAATAGCATGGCAGATTTTTTTACAACTTCCAGAGGCAATTTGTGAAGGGATGCCTGCCAAGGGGGGTTTTTTGCCTTCGATCATATTTGCCGTCCACAACACTGTTCTTAATTAATGTTCATTTAATTATTTTTGCTTATATTTGAGTTCAGATAGAGTGATCAACATTAAATCTAGACCAAATCAGACTTCTATACTAAATAAAGTAGGTCAAGGCTTTTTCAAAAATCTATTCAGCTAAAAAAGGCAAGACTTCAGACCAACCTAAAACCTTTAAACCCAACAAAACCGACCTACTCAAGCATATTTATACTGAACCTGTGAGCTTATATAGAGATAGCCTTCTCACTTATTTTAAGGCCTTATTAAAAATGGGCTGTTATAAAAGTTTAAGGCCAAACCAACCTCTTAAAAAAGTCAGGTCATGTATTAAAAAAAGAACTATATAGAGAAAAAATATCAAGCTTAGGTGTTAGGTTTGATATACAGGTAGAAGAAAATATTTCAGTCTACCTATTTCCACTCCTGCGTGCAATGCACAAGGGTGTGGAACAAAATCGGTATCACTAGACATGGAAAATTGATTCTCACTAACTTTATATTAATTAACAGGAGACAAATCCCGTACACATGCTCCTAGCCTCCTAAGAGGAAAATGAGCAGCAAATGACCAGATATTAAACATGGCTTCATAGAGCAAAAAAACATTATAAACTAATTGACTGTAGTTTTCTTGAAAACAAGAAATTACTCTTGTTAGCAGCAATCTACTTCATCATTATAGACAAACAAAGTCTCTTACTATCACTGAAAACAGCCAATAATAATATTAAGAAAATGAAAATCAATCAGCAAAAACAAAATAACCCCCAACTATCTTTAAGCCACTTTTCAAGAAGAACAAAAAACTATAAACTTTAAAACGAAATTGATTATCTGTGCTGTAAAAAAGATGTTAAATGATAAATACACACAATCTTCAATCAAACACAAAATCCATAAACCAGCTAGCAGAACCATATAAGAGACAAATATTCATTACTGCATGAATAAATGAGTGAGAACTTAACGAATACCCTTATAAAATTAAAAATACTAGAAGGAAAATAAATATTAGGTTATCTCTCTAATTGAAAAAAGTTGAAACATTTAACATTGCCTCTTTCCCCCACCACCACAAAAAAGGAGGGCGAAGTGAATAAACGGATCATATGCGTAACATGAAAGAGTTGTAATAATGGTGTTAACCTTGCGATTGATGAAGGTAAACTGAACGGAACATCCCTGGCAATTAGATGCATCAACAACCCAATTATTTCCTCGCATCGAAGGCTTTGGTGGCAACCCGATCTTCTCCAACATAATGATCTCTCTCGATCTCAAAGACAGAAATAAAAAAGAAAGGTGCAAAAATAGTGCAGTGGAAAAGTGATGAAATAAATATTAACGGAGAAGAAAAGCGATGATGAAGTTGAAGATGAAGATGACCATGACAAAACGAGTACACGATTTCGGTTCCTGCACGCCGAGTTGCTGCAAATTGTCAAGTGCATTACGTCGTCGTTTTAGCTTTAGTTTACTTTATGTTGGATTTCTTTTTTCTCAGCCCAAATATATTATTATATTTTAGGTCCAAAATGAGAACATTGTTGGGTTTCTTTTAGCACCCCTATTATTTCTGATACATCTCTCGCTGCTTAAATGGCTAACTTTAATATTTTTCTAAAATTACACCTTTTTTTTCTTGGAAAATAAAACTTTTCATAGCTATGCTTTTGAAATGCATTATATTATTCGATCATATACTATATCACCATGTAAATGTTTATTGAGATGTTTAAAAAAATAATATAATGGTGAAGTATGATTGTTAGAACCAGATTTCCTAGTCCTTTTGTAGGTGCTTGTATGTGATTGAGAAAATCACCCATGTGAAATTTAATTGAGGTTAGCTCAATGTAGGTTGAACAGTAATTTTTTAAGTTTTATCGAATCATTGAATTATACGGTTTCCTTTCTTTGGTTATTTGACTTAATTTTTTAGAAAAATAAATAACAGTGAACACATTATTGAATGGTGTAAGAGTTCTAAGTCTTACATACCATTATCAATGTAAGTTTCTTTTTGAAAGGATTATCAAAGTATTTTTTTAGTAGCCCAATTGTTGAATTATAACTATTGATTGTCTTAATTGTGTCAAATCTTGTTCAAATTAATACTGAGAAATGCAATCAAGAGTTTTTTATTTCAGTGTGCATGTGACATTATTTTTAACATTTCTTAATATTATTGAATAAATATTTTTTAATATAAATATCATGTATGATATGCATAATTGTAACTTCCAATCCAACAGTAAAATTTAAAATTCAATCATCTAATCAAAATAATACTACTATAGTATAAAATTATAAGTGATAAAATTGTATACGAATTTAATTATTAAAAGAAAATAAAAGATTTAACCCAAGATAAACATGGAATAAGGTGAGAACTACAAAATTATTTTAGAATTTGAAATCCCTAATCAATAAATAACCCAAGATAGCAGCTAGACGAGTAAGCTAAAACGAACAAATTATATCCTATAATCATGCTTTTTCTCCCCTCTCACCACAAAGACCAAGTAAAAAAAAATAGTGTTTTGGTAGCAAATAAGGTCTCGAAAAAGAAGAAAAACATGGCAATTGTAAATTGACATTGTCATAAGAAATGCATCGCAATTTGTAACTATCAACTGTTTTAATTGTCTTCACTCAAGTTCATGAACGAGAGGAAAATAACTAAAACTACAATCACTTCATGGAATGATCAGCAATTCCATAGTTTGCATGAATCAAATGCTGTCTCTAAGAGAAGTCTCTAATGAACCCCATTTTTCCACCAAACACTTAATAACCATTGATCTGAGGCCTTGAAGTAGGACCAACAAGCCGCGAAAAGGGCATTTGTGTCCTTCCAGTGTTCAAACCCCTCTGACCCGAAAACCTATCATTTACTTTGGGATCTGATACAGATTTGGAGAATGCTTGTGCAAGTTCAACGGCTGAAGCTGCTCTACCATGGCGTCCGCCAGCTGCCCCTTGAGATGATTCCACCGGCTTGCGCCATGTTTCAGGTGAAGGTTGCCTCTCAGAGACTTGCTGCCTATCGGTCTCCCTTGAGTTTCTCCGATTACTATCACCAGCACGCCAATTCTTCCTCTGTCCAAGAACCCTCTCGCCATCTACCTTTTGCTCCCTCCTTTCTGGTTTTCTGCCTGTTCTTTGATTGAGACCATCCTCGGTTTTTTCACCATATCGACTCTGGATTGAATGATCATGAAGTTTCTCGGACCTCGGAATATTTTGTTCAACCCTTCACAATGCATAATAATTGATTGAATAGCATTGAATCAGACTGGGACACCAATTGAGTCATCTAGAATCTCACATACAAACAAAAAAAACAAGTTCTTACCTATTTGAATTCTCAACCACATCATAGTTTTTTATTGCAACATCATCAACTCCTCGCTCCTTCAAAACCTGATGGAAAGATGAGTAACATTAAATGATGAGTAGTTGCATTTAGCACTATATGAGAGAATAAACATGTAAACAGGCCAATAAATGAAAGAACTTACTAGTTCTCGAGGGCGAGCTCCACCGAATAAAGCATTCCTGAAACATTTGCATCAGTTGTTCCATTATTAAACAGGAAGCGTTGGATAATTAAACAAATAAACTTGCCGAAAGCAGCGGCCATGCATATCAAGCATTTACCAAAAGATTCAAGATGAAATTAAGAGATCACAAAGTTCGACATAATCAGTAGTTTTCAGTGCTTAATATTCACTTGCTTTGAAACAAAAACAGAATTTAGAACCCTTCAAATTGGCAGGTCAGGAACACAGTAAACACGTTTCAAGAATCCCAAGAGATGCTAATTTGTTAAAGGGGTCAGGACATGTAAAGTAGGCAATGATTGAGAAACAGCAGGGTTAGATATATGTATTGTTCTTGATCTCATACTAAAATCGATGTATTTCCAAATCACATGTGCCACGTTGCACTTGATGATAACTGAAAAGTAAGTATGCATTCACCATTGTATGCATCACCGGCAACCATATCCATAACGACAATTCACAACAGCAAACATGAAACATTATGACAAGAATAAAAGCACATATATGACAATATTTTTGGAATTGAAATTCTTAGGATCTGGGTTTAAAATCCAAAATGGCACTGTTTAATTGTTTTTCAACCTCATGGTTAAGAAAAATAAAGGATATAAAAAGCATGAAATTTGGAGTCTAACGGCCCAATTTCAATTCGAAGGTTCCAAGAACAAAACAAGCCCTAAGCCTAGTCATCCTAAAGCAAATAAATCTTGTGGACATTCAACAAACTTTGATAGATTCAAGTGACAAATCTAATAAAAGTCTTTTAAGACTCATAATCAATTAACTGCTGTTCTGTTCCTCCTTTGTCCACCTTCTAATATTTTCCACAATTCCAACTTAATGGACAACAAGAATGGGGAAGTTAGCATGACCCCACCCTAACACACACATATACACAAATGAGGGTTTAGAAACACGCATAACTCCCCATTCGTTACTTAAATAAAATTTTAAAGATTTTTCGAAATTATAACTTGTCCTTTCTTATGTATTTCAGGAGTATGGGTGTTTGTATCTGTGTGGTGAGTGTTTAAGACTTTAAGTGTTGCTGTTTAGTACAAATGATTTTGTCCGAAACACTCAAGAAACCCGTATAACTTATCAGAGGGGAAGAATCAGCAGATGACATTACAGAAACGGAAGAGTGGGAGGTAATAACGCCATTCAAGAAAAACCATGTAATCCTTCATGATTTTTGAGCTAAATTAATCCGTACATTTAGCATTCATGCAAGTGCTGGGAACTTGAGATTAAATCTTCCTCCATTATTCTTGATCATGCCAAAAGAAATATCAGTTGTAGAGAGGGAGAATCTCCTTTCTCATAAAGAAAACATGCAACCTCATACTCACATGACACAAATATTCTTTACTTTGCCATAGGGCACAGACAACCTTAATCTCTAACTATTCATTATATAAGTGGCTAGTATGTACTTTTCAAATTGACCTGATATATGACCTGGCCTGAAAAGCTGAGTATGCATGTATCTTCCAAATTCAGTAATTTGAAAGTATTAGGATTATTTGGATCGGGGTTTTGAGACTGAGTTATGGCAGTCACTCTTTGTGATCTTCATTAACCATAGCAAATTGTCTAAATCTTTAGCCTGTGGAAGTAGGCTTATGGCTACAGTTCATGGTAGGTTGAACCATCTAGCATTATTAAAAGGACAACATATCTGACACAACCGCCAAAAAATAAATATATAACACACTGAAAAACTTCTCAACCCACTGTCTCATGAAACTGACCTGTCTCTTTCATTGTTTCCTTCCAACTGTTCTTGGACCTCAGATCGAGGCTTCAGAGGTTTCAGGTTCAGCTTTGGGCGCTGTCCTGGATCCTTCCCACTCTCAGTTCCAGCCGATACAGGCCTCACAAAATTGGCCTGTCCATGTCCCTGATAAACAGTTTCAACACGGCTAGGATCATTAACTTGACGATATCCCTAACATGGAGAGAAAATGAGAGAGTTCAAAATGTGAATAAAATAATGATTAAAAAATTAAATCAAAACCACCTCTGCCAAAAAAAAAGTTCTCCTGGGGAAGGGAATCTCATAAGTTGAATATGTGAATACCTGCGGATGTTCTGCAACAGAAGGTTCTGAACTTTCAAGTGGCTTTGTTCTTGGCAGCAACTTCAATTTAGGTCGCTCAATTGGTTCAGAAGCTATCGGCTGCTGCAATTCAGAGCCAACAACTTTGCCATCAGTTCGGGCAGGCAGAACCCCATCAGAAAACTGAGCTACACTTCTCGGCCGTACATCTGAATACTTGGAAACCCCAGACCTTTCATGTTCGAATAGTAACTCATTCCTACCACCTTGCATCTGGTTATCAATACCTAAACCCCTTTCAGCATGTCTTGCTAGCATTTCATCACAATGCTCCTTTTCACCCACTGTATCCATCCTATTGTAAGGAATATTGCCATTAATAAATCCACGTGGTCTATTATTCTCCACTTCGGAAGATCTAACCACCTCAGCATCAGTCTGATATTGGACTGCCTTTGACTGCCATCTACCAGAAGACACCTTATCAAGGGCACTTGCATGCGCCAACTTGGAAACAGCATTAGCACTAGACCAAGCAGATTGCTCCGGCTCAACAGCACCAGCAACCTCCTTCCTCATCGACCACGCATTTGGATAACCGCCGCCACCACCACCAGCACCAGTTGATCCATGCTCTTTACTACTTCCAAAACTATGGGAATTAATTCCCACATGAACTGTCTCAGAAACCCTTGCTGAGTACGAATTAACACTCTCAACAGGGGACACTGGAGCCACTTGCCTACTTAACGAACTCCCGCGAATCACTTCAACACGAGAAGGCAGAGGAGCACGGATGCTCTCATCACTAATTGTTCTCCGTGGGGCCGAATTACCATCCAACGGCTTCCTCTCATCCTCATCAAAATTCCTGCCAATTGGAGCAGTATGTGGGAGAAACGGTGATTTGTCATCATAATGCCTAGTTGCCGGGGACGTGTGGGGCCGAGACCAATGATCCGGCCGCCCCATCGAGGTCCCCCACGATGCAGGCCGATCATAACCAGGACGATCTGAAGTCCTCACAGTTCTGTGTAAAAACCAAAAAAAAAAAACAATACACAAACTGTAAATCATCACACTCGCTTTACACAACCAGATCCATCAATTTAAACAACTCATCACACCAAAAGAATAAAAAACATACACAATTAAAAGCCATAGATCTAATTAAAATAATTTCTCTCTCAAATATCGAAATCAATATTTTCATCGCACAACCACAGTATTAATAAGAATACCCATTAGCAAATAAATGAAACAAAAATCAAACTAAACGAAAAGATTAAAAATTTAATCATTGAAATTAAATTAATGAAAAGAAGAATAAAAGGGGGTGAAACTTACACGCCGGGAGCAGAAGGGAGAGGGAGATCAGAGGGTATGGAACCGCCATGGAAGTCCTTGAGCGTCATAGTGCTTCCACTAACTTTCTTCTTCGACATTCTCCCCCTTCTCCTTCTCACCCTCAACCTCAAAAATTCAAAAAAAAAAATAGAAAAAGAAAAACGAGAATCGTAAATTTCCGGCTAGTTTTTCGTTGTTGATTAGGAATGAATAAAGCGAAGGAGAGAAAATTAAAACCAAAAAGGGGGGAAGTGAATAACGAAAGGCAAAGAATGGGAAGAAATAGGTATAAGAAGATGAAGAAGGAAGAAACACGATTGGTGATATTTTGGGTGCCAAAAAAATAAAAGGAAAGAAAGTGAAGAGAGTGAGAAAAGATGATGATGAATGAGAAATTATTATTTGATTAATTTTTGTGCAAATTTTTCGTTTTTCTGGTGAAGAGGGAGTGCTTGTGTGTTTTACGGTTTATTACAGTTGTCCGTGGGATGTTTGCCACGGAGAGGAACATAACTTTCTCTTCGTTCGATCGGATACAACGTGGAAATTCTAGATTGTGTCTTGTGCTAAGGACAGGTGGTGGCTAAGTATTGGGTGCTAGTTTTTCACTTAAAAAAAAATCATTCACATGTTTTTAAAAGTATATTTGTGAATGGCATAAATTATCTCCGGTGTATTGTGGAAAACAATTTTATATTTACATTTAATAATCTTTATGTTTCAAAATAATTAAATAAATGTGGGATGATGTGTTAAATTGATATTGATACAAAATTGCTTTACATTAATCGTATATAATCTTTAATTCTAATTATTTAAGAAAATATTTAATAATAACATTTTTGTTAAAAAAACAATATTGTTGTCATACTAAAAATAATAATATTTATTCTTATTCTATAGTAATGTAATATTTCCATCATTTGTCAAAAGAATATACATTTTTTCATTTTTTTAGGAAGCTTCTATTCTGTAACAAAAAAGAAAAAGAAAAAGAAAGTTTAGTTTTTACTCCACATATAATTGATAAATATTCTTCGGATAAAAAACTGTTTTTTTTATCGTTTAAAAGTATGTTATTAGATTACATGTATAATCTTTTATAAGTGTAAGGAGAAAAAGAAATTATCTTTTCTAAATAAAATTGTTGATTGTACTTTTTCTATTAACATAGTTATTAGCAAACAAGGATATATATAAGTGTAAATCCAAATAGTTTATCACACAAAAATATATAATTAGTTTGTCCGATCCGAAAATATTTACAACTAAAATGACTTTTTAATACATATTAGATATCAAAGATAGAGGTGTTGTTGTAAAAATATTTGCAAGTATGTACAGTCAAATAAAAATTTAGTTTAATTCTTATAAATCATACATTCAATTAAGTTTATTAGTGGGTAGAAAATGATAACAATAACATTCATGTGAATAAAATAAAATAAGATTAAAAAGAAGTAAATTATGCTTGATTTGAGATCATATTGGTTATAACGAGCATGACAAAAAATATACACAGAAAACACATGTATAAATCTGTTACAACTTAAAAGAAAGAAACTGAAATAACTTAAGTTGAACCTTCTAAAAAATAAAATGATATTTCAATCACGAGGGCTCCAATTAGTGATACTTCATGTTGGTTCGTTTGCGTTATGGAGGAACGGGAAGAAATGACAATGTCTAGAAATGTAGATTGGAGGTAGGTGAAAGAGGAGCAGTGGCCACAATCACACATATGATAAAGACTCTTAAATGTTATATTTATATTATCTCATGTTTCTCAATAGATTAACCTTATATTTGATCATAAAAGAAAAAAGATCCGACGAATAAAAGAACATTATATGTTCTTGCAATTTGCACGTGTCACTTAAACGAGTCACAACACACTTTATTTTACTCCATCCATCTTACAACCAACGTCGTTTAAAGTTTTTACATAAATATTAAGAAAGTAATAATTAAAAAAAATGATTCATTTAACCATTGGTGATTATTTAACTATTATCAATGCAAAGTAGAATAATGTATTGTAAGTTGTGCACATTGTAATTATTGAAGGGTAGTATGAGAAAAATATAATTAAAGTTGCATTGAAAATTGAGAATGACATTCATTTTAAGATTTTTCTTTTTTTGCTAAAGTGACTGTATGTCATTACTCTTACTCATCCTCTTATTTTAAGGTTGAAGTGCACATGGTGTTGCAACATCATCGTGTGATGGTTAATATTGAGTATAATTGAATGCCCTTACACCGTTGACTTTTATTGACTCAAATGTCTCTTATAAAAATATTTGAAGAGAGTATTTTATAATGTTATAGTATAATATTTTTTCATGTTAAGACCTAAATTAAACATTTAACCTTTTTTATCAACTATAAAGTTTCAACCCAAAATTCGTACATTATAAAAAAAAAAAAAAAAAAATCAACTCACCATTGTTTATAGACAAGAGACAAATTTGTTAAATAATCAAATCTTGAGTCGGCTAAACAATCTTTAAGAATTTATTATTTTTTATATATCGTAGATCAAACAATTGATTCATTTAATAGAATATTCGAGCAACATAAAACATACGAGAATATTTTTGGATTTAGTTTTGTATAGAAAGACTTGGGCTATCTTCTAGAAAACTTAAAATTATGCTGCAAAAATCTTGAAATTTATTTAAAACTTGACCATTCTTGTCATCTTGAGAGTGAAAATATGTTTCAACAATTGACTCAAAACCGTTTTATGATATTGAGTTCTCTTAAAATATTCTACTATTTTTCTAATGCTTGCATGTCTCATAAAATAATATTAATTATCTCTATTATTTTATCATCTGTTGAGAGAAGTTGTTCAAATTTAAAAATATTAAAATATTATTTACGATCTACAATGTCCTAAAATAAATTAAATATTCTTGACTTGAATTCAATTGAAAATGATTTTTTTTAAAGGAATCTTAATTGTAAACAAATTACTAATGCATTTTGCAGCCAAAAAAAAAATGCAAGGAGAATGATATTCAAATTAAGATTAATATATGGATAAATGTTGTTAGTATTCGATGTTACAATTACATGTTCGGATGAATTGATACATGTATAACTGATTTTGCTATAATTCAGTTTTGGTTTTTGTCTGTTCTAAACTTTTTCAATACTTACGCAATCTTTAACTTTTATATTGAAAATTATCTTCAATTCGAACAAATGCACCATACTCATCCATACTCATCACTCGTACATGACACTTAAAATATCAGGAACAACACCTTATAACACTTCAAAACTTAATCCTACAACTAAAGCAACACATGAAATCTAACAAAAACAAAAACAAACACAAAGCTGTGTTTGATTCAAAGTAATTCTAAAACTTAATATTTCTAATTAAAGTGAACAAACTAATATGAATTACCCAATTCTAATAATTCAATATAAAAATGCTAGACAACTCCTATTTTCAGATTTTTTTTAATATCTCTATTTTTTTCCAATATGCCCTACTCTCAGTTTTTATTACCCATCTGCCATATTTTTTGTGTCCAGTGGAAGTTCGCTTTTGAGGGTGCGACCAGCTGAAGAGCAGTTTTTTCAGGCCCAGTCGGAGGTTGCTAACTGGGGGTGCGACCTCCTACTGGTGGCGTTTTTTTTTTTGTTGTCGTTTTGTCTATTTTTGATGTTTTTAATTAATTAATTATTAATAATAATAATACATTAATAATAATAATACATTAAAAAAATAATAATTAATTAATTAATAATAACAAATTAATAAATAATAATAATAATTAATAAATAATGATACATTAATAAATAATAATTATAATAATTAATTAATAAATAAATAATTATTATTATTATTAATTATAAATAATAATAATAATAATAATAGTTGTAATAAATAATACATTAATAATAAAAATAAATAATAATTATTATTATTATTATAAATAAATGATGATAATTAAAAATAATTAAAAATAGAAAATATATTAAAATTTAAAAGAAAATACATCAAATTTGAGTAAATGTGCCCGCAACGTTTGGACAATGTTTCTTAGTATGACCAGATACCCGACATAATCCGTATTTTCTTGGTAGTCTTTCTAGTGTCCATTTCTGTTCAAATGCATTTGCTCTTTGCACGACATTTCTTGACTCTCCGCATTAATGGATTGTGACCTTATCACCTTCATATTCTGGCCAATATCCTTTGTTTGGTATGGGTGAGAATTTGTTTCGTTTTCTCCTCGTAGACATTAGGTATAAGGCTCCAATAATCATATTTTATGCTAGAACATGCCGCTATGACATTAATAAATACATTAATATAATTTTCTATTTTTAATTATTTTTAATTATCATCATTTATAATAATAATAATAATTAATTATTATTATTATTATTTATTTTTATTATTAATGTATTATTTATTACAACTATTATTATTATTATTATTTATAATTAATTAATAATAATAATAATCATTATTTTTTATTAATGTATTATTATTTATTAATTTATTAATTATTATTTATTAATGTATTATTATTAATTAATTAATTAGTTAATTAATTATTATTATTTATTAATTATTACTATTATTATTATTAATTAATTAATTACAAACATCAAAAATAGACTAAAAAAAAATGCACCTCCGGTAGAAGGTCGTACCCCCAGCCATAATAAAAATTAGGAGTAGAACATATTGGAAAAAAACAAAAAAAACAGGGATATTAAAAAAAAATCCTAATCAATATTCTGAAAACCGAACCAGCAAATAACAATTGATTCAACCGAAAATCGGTTAGAGGTTCGGTCCAATCTACTCAGATAACATGAATACTAAAAGACCGTTCAATAACCGCACAAATCGGTCAATAACTGCTAAAACCGGTGAAAAAGGGCGATTTGTATTTTATACCGGTTCAATCATAAAAGTTTGCTTTAAAAAAAAAAATCGTATAAGTGAGAAGGAAACTAAATCTAGATCTAACTATTTGAGTGCAAAATGGAATCACATCAACAAAAAATGTAAACTATGTAGAAATGCAAATGAAAGATGAGAAGGAAAATGAGTGAAGTTGGCACTACTAAACAAAACTAGATTGCAAGAGATGTTGGTGAAATGAAGGAAATACACCAATGAGTATTACATCTTCACTTATTCTCTTTAAGGTTGCAGTTGCAGATGCAATAAGCTTTTACGTAGTAAAGCAAAATGAACAAATGAGAACATATGGATAAGATAAGGAAATAACGGAGTGGTTTGGGCTCAAAAATACTATCCGATCCAAACATCGGGTAAAGAACAAAGATCTACTTCCGCCCATTTAGTGACACGATGATTATACCATGCACCCCACACCTATATCTGTCACCCCCTCAAAACACATGAAAATACAATTTTATCCTTTTAACAATTTATAATAAGTTTCAAAATTGATAGTTTCAGAAGTTTTAAATTTTCGAAATAAGTATTACATTTCGAAAATTTGAAAAGTTTCGAAAGTTTCCAAATCTGGAAAGTTTCGAAAATTTCCAAATCTAAAAAATTTCGAAAGTTTCTAAATCTGGAAATCTTCGAAATAAGGATTACATTTCGAAAATTTGGAAAATTTTGAAATTTTCCAAATATGAAAAGTTCCGAAATTTTCCTATTTTGAAAGTTTTGAATTATTTGAAAATTTCGAAAATTCTGGAAATTGTCATTTCGAAACTTTGGAAACTTTCAAATATTTTGGAATGAGGGGTGAAAAATGAGAAGTTAAAATAGTTGTAGATTTTATAAATGACAAAATTGTATTTTCACGTTGATTGAGGGGTGACAAGTTTAGATGTGGGGGTGCATGGTATAATCCTATAGTGACACGGGATTGTGCGAGTTGCGAGTAGTTTCAAACAGGTCAGATCTCAAACAACAAAGCAAAACACGAAGAAGAAAAAAAAAACGAAAACTTAAAAAAAACTGATATTTGAGGAACTTAAGAAAAACTGATATTTGAGGACGAGGACGAGGACGAGGAGAAAAAACTTAGAGGGAGGGAGAGAGTTATTGTCAAGCAATTTGTAATCCAAGAGAAAACTATTAGTATCTTTTAAATTTGTGACCCGTATAACACTTTGAAAACAATGTTACATTAATTTATCAAACGGTTTAGTAAAAAAAAAATTAATTTATATGAGGCTTAATCATTAACTGTTTGTGATCCATTAATAACTAATATTTCATATTATAACTACACCTATATATAAATATCAACGTTCTCACAAATATGAATTAATAGTTAATATACATGTTTTGTTTTATAAATATTATTATCCCTTTGTAAATTTTACTAAATATTTTTAAAAATACTAGTATTTAACTATACCCATACTTTTTTTTTACCAAATAAATGATTTTTTCATTTATCTATTTAATATTTTTAGTTTTGATAAAGTATTTAAAATAGTTATTGAGGGTAAATTGAAAATAGACCAAGTTAGATTGTATTTTCTTTTTTGTTTATAGACAAAATAGTAAATACTATAAAAAATTCATGTACACAATTGTAAAATTTGAATTTAAATAATCCTACTTCAATTAATAAATGTCGATATTGTTATATTGAATATTTTTTTTCGGGCTGAAATTTCATAATTGTATAAATTAATTATGGTAGAATTTACCATCTCTTCTACAACAAAAAATAAAAATAAAAAATAAATACATTTGAGTTTAAATATAGATAAAAATATTAACTATTTGTGCATATGTAAGTTGAACTACGTCTTACTTACAAATTGAGTTTTTTTAGGAATCTTCTATTTGTTATGGTGCTTTTTTGTGTTTAGCCCAATCTTTTCGACAGTATGGCAAGCTATGAAAGTCTATATTTTGCACTATAAAGTTTTTAACTAGGCGAAAGCTTACCATTAAATAAATTTATAAAAGAAAATATTTTACGTAAGCCAACATAATTAATTATCTTTAAATACTATTGTATTATTGATATTTATTTGAATAATAAATTGATCTGTTAGACTTTGGAATATTTATTGCATCAATTTGTAATATAAATTAAATACTTACTATCCCGACAAACATTTATCAATAAATATTATATTATTTCAAAACAAAAATAATATTAATTTTCCCTATAAATATCATTTTTTTTAAATTGAAAAAGTGGAAATCATTATTAACAACCGTGATACAATTGTCCATTTTTTAATTGACCCATGATTTGAACTTTATCCTTTAAATTTACCACGTTAAACTTTTAGTACTAAAGTGACATAAAAAGTTTATAAATATCAATTCATTTTTCACGTACAATTTACCTCCTGTCTCATGCATCCCACCCGATTTACGCATTAGTGTTTGTTGTTAACTAGTGTGTGACTCCTACTACTCGTATGCACGGATAAACTTATTCTATAAATAATATTTTATACAATTTAAATGATGTAAAATTATATAAACGAATATATGTTATAAAATTTACATAAAAAAATTCAATAAAATATAGAAATTTAAAAATTCCTCATTTTTTTTAATAGAAGCTTTCATTATACAAATTTTCTTTTTGTAAAAGTTCATTAGTATTACAATTATATTAGAACTTTTTAAGTTTTAAATTATTTAATACATCAACACCACGATTAGATAACACTATTCAATAATTTTGTTTGACACTAAAATTTAAACAATAAGTCATTAATTTTTTCCTATAATAATAAGACCTTGATAACATAGAATGAACTTATTGTTATGTAGCTATAAAATTTAAAAACTTCATATTTTTTATAGAAGTTTTCATTGTATTAGAAAATTTATTTTTTCAAAAGTTCATTAGTATTACAGTAATATAATTTTTTTTTTAAAT
>JBBPBP010009779.1:12409082-12424839 GCA_037974735.1 Cicer chorassanicum | reverse complement strand
AAAAAATCCCTATCGGTTGTCTATCTATATATCTATATGTTATCATAATATATTAAAATAGACTCTTAAATATTCATTGATATCTAATTATATTTTATATCACTTAATTCTATTTGTTTCACCTTACTTATTTACCTAGTTGTCATAGATATAATCTATTCTCTTTTTTTTCTCCATAGCTTTTGGTATAATACACAAAATTTCAACAATTACCTTTCATCAACAACAAAAAATTCAACAATAATCAAACATTAATAACAACTCATAGTATAATAAATATTTCTCTGTTGTCTATTTATCATTTATTAAATGTGAATTTAATATGTAACCATTCGTAAGATAACTCCAAATATCTACCATTTTTTCCTTAGTTGAACAAAGATAAAAAAGATACGATGTCACAATCTCATGAACCATTGTTTATGCTAATTCCTCTCCAATTTGAGTATAACAAAATTATTTTTATTGTGTTTGACAAAATACCACTAATGTTTATACCTATTTGAGTAACTAACTTTTATATATTTTTCTTCTTCATGACTATTTTTCTAATTTAAAAAATCTATTTTTTTTGGGTTTGCTAGACATTCAAAATGCATGTTCTATTTTATGTCTGATATTTAATTACATAATTTTTATGTTATCTTTTCGTTACATTATCACTAATACAGAAAAACCTAATCTATTTAATTTATGTTTATAGAGTAACAAGCTAACATTGTATTTGGAAATTTGTAAGGATCTTCCATTCAACTAACTGAACATTTTTCCTTCATCTCATTTTAAGTGTCTCATTTGCCATTTTTTTTTATCTTAAACTATTTGTCGTTTTACAATATCAATACAACATTAATTTTTTTTTCCACTAATATACACTTATTTTAATATTTCAACTTATCAAATTTTTTCATTAATTACAATTAATAAAGACATTTGAAAAAATAAAATGTTTTATCATTGAAATCAACATAACTAATCATTTTCTTAAGAATTGTGCACAACTCAAATGAGACATTTAAAATAAGACGGAGAGATTAAGGAGTGATGTTGCCTTAGTGAAAACAAGGTTTCTTCGGACTTCCAAAGTTATTATATTATAAATGCATAAATTTTCATTATCGAATTTAATTGATGTACTTTTTAGGTTACACTTATTTTATACATTTGTTTTAGTTCAAATTCTTTTAACGCCACCTATTACATTAGAAATAAAAGTAATTATTTCTATCAATTCAAATCATTCAATTATTTTTTAATTTCTTTATTTGACTTGTAAATTTTATATATACTAATTTCATTTTTAATATTTTTTCAAGTTATTCTTTTATGATTGAGTAGCATCTTATTCTCCACCTATTCCCTGTAATTCATACATCTAATTAACTATTATTATTATGACATGATATTTACAAATAAAACTATATATAAATACAATTATTATATTTAATTTGATTCTAATTCATTGCATTTATGCTACTATAAAAAAAAGTCTCTTTAATAATAATGTTAGTTCACGAATAAAATTAAAAAATAGACTTATAAGTGGTTAATTCTAAAATAGACTTATAAATTATATATGTCACACAATTTTTAATCCTAACTAATTTTTTGAAAATAAATCTCAATACCTGCGCTACGCCAGGATTGAAATCTAGTTTAATTTAAATCAATAATAATCACATGATATAGTACTTTGTAATGAATTCAGCCTAGTCAACATAAAAAATAAGAAAGTTTCTTTTAACACCTAAATATAAGAAAGGAAATAAATTGCATGAAAGATATGTAACATTCATTTGTTTCAATCTCTCCATTTAAGTCATCTCTAGCTTCACTCATTGAAGAAAATGTTACACACACGGCAATGAACAACACAAGACTTTTACATAAACAACAAGAACTCAACCTCACGGGGTGCTAATGCTATACAAATTCCCATCACTTCAGAACAGGAAATATGAAGAACCAAAGACAGAAGCATGATTTCTGCCCAAGTTACGTCCTCGGATGCACTCCACATCCACCAAGTGCGAGTGATCAATGAAAAGGTTCACCTGAACAAAACACACACAATATAAAAAACGCTGTAGAAAGGTTTTACTATTTCTTGTTCTTATTGGATAAGAAAAATGAGATAGAGCATTTACATTTGGACCATATTGTTTGATAAACCATTCGGATGTGCTCTGATCTGATGCTTCAAACATTGTCTTCTCAAGACCAAGGCGCCCTATAATCTTTGCAATTACATCCGCACGCATTTTATCAGCATGTTTAGAGACATCATCAGCATCAATCATTATCATGTCTGCACCTGCTTCTAAACACCTCTCCGCTCTTCTAATCAATAGATCCACATCTTCTACTAATTCTGTGACAAGTTTCAAAACAAAATCAAACCAGTATACTATGTTGATTCTACATTATTCGTCGCAATCAATCTTCAGCATAAAAGATTTGATGTCTTATGCACCATTAACAAATACCTTAGAATTTTTTAAGCACCACTTCAAACAGAAAATAATAGCATGTCAAAATATGTTCTACAATCAACATCAATGTCTTAATAAATAGATTCCTTATAAATGTATGGTTCCCATATCCTGGCCTCTACCTATCTTACATCCATAACAGGTATATCTTCTGCATCATTCATCTAGTTATGAAATTTATTAAAATTGAAACCACAACCCTTTGAATTTGAATATTCTCATTTCTTAGGAACACCTATTTGTGACGAAACATTTCTTCGAAATTTCAAAACTTCATGTTTATGATCAAAATTAGGAAAAGAAAGATTGTATTTTCTGAAGATTCATAGAGAGTTGCCAAACTTGAACAAAAGTACCTGCATGTCGTTCCCTAGAAGGCCAATCAAATATCATATATCAACAGGTTTGTCATAGAGGAGAGACATTGACATTGCACATATTTCACAGTTTAGTAAATCCTCTTCATTCATGAAGATTACATCACCGCTATATATTGCTTTCAAACAAATAACATAATATCAAGATATGTCCTATACCAAGGACCTGACTAATCACACATATCAGTCTATTCTTCAACCACAGAACATCACTTGTTTTATGTTTTATTAGTACAATCCAGAAGATAGTATCTATAAAAAAAGCCTAAATATGTTTAATTCAACCTTAAAAGAGAGACAGGCAGATACATGCACAAAAATGAAGAACCAGAAATCGAAAAAGAGAGTCAAATATCTTTACCAAATGATCTAGGTGCTGGAGGAATATATGCCCCATAAGCTCTATCACCACCTCTTGGAATATCAGACTCATTAAACATAACTTCAAAATGAGGCTTAGCTTTCATACCACTAGTTTTGACCAATCGAACAAATCTCAAAAGGGTTTCTTCAGGCACTGCAAGGGAACCCACATTCAGCTCAATTGTATCAAACCCCAACTGCTTGCATTCCTATTACAAAATATCATAGATTAATTAATCGCTCTGAAGCACTAACGTTGACACTGAGAGGTAGACACTAGTAATATAATAATACGAGGAAATAGAAGTAATTAAATATAAACATATGTGTCGTTGCCAAACACTGACATATGATTTCAATCTAAAGTGGCGGTGTTGCATATAAACTAATATTAAGTTTAAGCTTATCTATTTAGTTAGTTTCTCAATTAAATGTAAATACAGTTAGTTGTTAAATAACTTTACCTTTTCTGTGTCAGTAGCCGGCCGGTTAGTTAGTTAGTTAGATGGAAAAACTATGCCATGTATAACTGAATTTGAGTTATAATGAATGCAATGATGCAATTTCCAGTTTCCTTTTTCTCTCAACTTCAATAATTAATTAAAATAATAACACTAACTAAGACACTGCTTCAGCAGTTGAAAACAAAAAATTCCCACACAATAAGAATAAAGTTGGCCAGGGCAGACCTCAACGTAGTCTTTGAAGCCTGATGGACCTTTGCGAATCATATGTTCAGCCCAATCGCCAGTGCTAACATAAACATCATGCTGATGAGCCATATCAATGACTTGTTTGATAAAAGCTTTTGGCATCAAACTGTGAGAACCTCCACAAAACTTCAAACCATCAACATATTCTCCCATAGATTCAAAAATATTCTGCACACAGCAAAACATTGCTCCAAATCCAAAAAATAAAATAATTAGAGGCACACGATAATCGGTCATAAAAAAACCTTTAAGCTCAATTTAACCTAATTGAACACAATGGAGTAAAGAAACAAGCTCAATTCATTCAAAGAACCAACGACATGGCAATTATGGCATATATGCATCAATATATTATACTATCACATGGTTCTTAGATATATATGAATTAAAAAGGAAAAAGAGTTAACCTGAAGAACATTGTGATTGAAGAGAGTGTAATGAGGGCTTCGCATCTCGGTGACGCCATAGCGGCGAGGTTTGGAGGGGCGGTCCTGGTTCTCGTCGAAGCTTTTCCATCGGTATGCTGACATCGTTACCGTTAGTTAGTTACGTAGGTAAGGTGAGAGAGGAGAATTGGTTTTCCTTTCTTTTTCTCTAACTGTCTACGGAATCGAAATGAAAATTTGTTCAAGAAAATTACTAATTATTTTCTTTCTGGTAGCTTAGCAGAGGAAAATAGAAGGCTGAAGTTCTTTCTAGAAAACGCGAGTTGCTAGTAAGTTGCAGAGCTCCAAATGTGCAACTTTTTCAATTCAAGGAGGATGTAACACGTGTTCTTCTACCTTTTTTGGGTAATATTTATTTATTTAATTTAATCATTTATTCATTTAGAGGGTGGGGAAACTAATTAAGAAATACAAAATTAACATTCTTCTAATTAAAAATACACAAGTTAATTTAATTTAATACATTAATTAATGATATTAATTTTATATATTTTAATTCAAAATTTAATTTAATTTTTTCAAATGGAAAACAATTATTCAATATATGTACTCATTACAAACTTGCAACATTTTAACTCTAATGCACATGTTATCTAATATGAGAAAATAAATCGTACATTGTAAAATAATTTTACACAATATTTAATAATCACAATTGATTCTATTTTTCTATTAGAGATTAATAATTGTCATAGTAGAATAACTAACAAATCAATTGTTTATGTTGGCTATCAATATAAAACAATTTATATCGTCTATTACATGTACAATTAATAATTATTGATAAGAGAGTTAAATCAAAATTAGTTGTTAATATTATTTTGTTATTATGAGAGTTGAATTCGTGATCTCATTACCATTTTTTACTTATTTATTCCACCAAATCACCCTAAAAATGATAAAGTAGCTTTGGTGGTTTAGGGAAGAACTTAAAAATTAAAATATAAAAAAACTATTAATTCAAAATGACAACTAATGAATAGTATTTTATTTTATTTTTACAAAAAATAAACCAACTATTAATTTGATATTTTGAAAAAAATAACAAGTAATACTTATCATGATGTTAAATTGACATATGGAAATTAGAGGAGAAGATTGCATGATATTTTATTTTAATTTTTATGATAAAAAAATGTGATATTGGTGTGTTGTGCGGTTCTCAAAATTTTATTGTTTTCGACAAATCAAAGAGATAGTGCTTTTGTAATTATTAAATTTTTTTGTTGTTGTAAAATTATAAATATATAGTTCAATCATAATTAAAAATTTTTTGAAAAAAAATTACTTCGATCATAATTTCAATTTAGATTTTTTTTTATCTATAACAATAATATGTATAGTTAATATTATTTTACAATAAATGTGTACATTAAAAAAAATGTGAATAACTCAATATTATATAATTTGATTTTAATTCAATTGTTAAAACTATATATATTAATGTATATCTAACATTTTAATGTATATAATTTTTCATATAAAATTATTTTTTAATATCTATACATTTTAACTAATATATTGCTTAAATACAAATAATTTAATACTCCTCAAAATTTGAAGTCTTAGGTGGTCGTGCATCTGAATCACCTTCATTGCCAGCACGGGCGTGTAAGACAGAGGAGAATCCTCTCTTTAATTAACTTTAGTTTACCAAAAGAATTTATGAAAACAAAGAAATGGCTCTTCAGCAATAAGTTTCCAATTTCACTCTCATCAGCGGGACTTACATACTTCAATACCCGCGAATTTGGGCTTTCCTTGCAGCTGAAACTCGGGTTTCCGTGTCCCTCATGGAAGGAAAAGGAATATTAGAAAGGGAAATGCAAAAAAAGAATAAAGTATATAATCTGAAGATAAAAGTAGCTTTAAGCCTGATAAAATCACAGCTAATTACTTCTATATATGATTGATAAATACACCGCAAACCTGGCCAAATCTTTATTCTTATTCCTCCAATACTATAACATATATGATGTATAGCTATTAAACTGAGGAGTTAAAGAACAAGGTAGATAACCGTTTTCTTTTCATCAACTTTGAATTGTAGCAAAATGGTTAGAAACTATGGTTTCCTTGTCTGCATTACTGTCATTGTCATGGATGTTGTTGCTGGCATACTTGGAATTCAAGCAGAAATAGCTCAAAACAAGGTACTCCAAAACTCCTAAAGCAAAAATATCTCAACTTAATTAAGGATTGATTCAATTATTGAGAACATTAAAGAAAAAACTTTTATTTTTATCTTATGTGATGAAAACAGGTGAAGGATTTGAAGATGTGGGTACTTGAATGTAGGGACCCAAGCTATGAAGCTTTCAAGCTAGGATTGAGTGCTTCAATTCTATTGGCCTTGGCTCATGCAATTTCTCACTTTCTTGGTGGGTGTATTTGCATAAAGTCCAAAGAAGAATACAAAAGAGCCACATCTAACAGGCAATTAGCAATGCTTTTCCTCATTTTCTCATGGTAAGTTTTCTGCTCTGCAGCATGCATGTACCAAAAAGTCCAATTGCCTCTATCAGGCCCATTGATTTTGGCCTAAGATTTACAAAATCACATCTTCGTTTACAAGTATTGCTATATTTCAAATGAAGAAAAAAAATCATATTTTTTGTCTAGATTTTAATTCCAAAATATATTTGGGATGGAAAAATAAGTTTTCTTAGCTGAATAAGATCTCTTATGTAATTGTAAATCAGATTTTATTAGTTTTGGGATCCGTTTCCTCTTAATAAATTTCTTTTTCCTCAAAAACAGTATATTTTTTTAAAAAAATTTATAGTAATTTTAAGTAAGACTTATATTCAAGAATTATTTTTAAAAAATTAAATTTATATTTAAAGACAAATGTAATGTCTTGAAACGTATCTTATCAAATTGGCCTTTACAACTTACAAGTTGAAGTTATTTTATACCAAATAATTGGATTATTAAGAGGTTGAATTGGTGTTTGTTGTTTCCAGGATATTATTAGGAGCTGCATTTTCTATGCTCATCATAGGCACATTAGCCAACTCAAGATCAAGGGAATCGTGTGGGCTGTCGAATCATCGGTTTTTATCTATTGGAGGGATTTTATGTTTCATACACGGATTGTTTACTGTTGCCTATTATGTTTCGGCAACGGCCATAACAGGGGAACAAAAGTGACAAGCAAATGTAGTAGGATTCTTAATAATTACTAGGACTCCAGTGATTTTTGGTTTTATGTTTTAAAAATTAATTTTAGTTTTGAATTTTTAATTTTGTACTGAGTGTCTTCTTTACTTTTTTGAATTAAATTATTATTTTTTAATTCGTTTCATTATAAATTCATCAAATCTAAAAAATATTTATATAAAACTAATTAAAAATTTAAAAAGTATTAAAATATTTATTATTTTAAAATAATTTAAATATTATAAAATTATTATTTATTTTAAATGTGTGATTCATGGTAGACTGAATTAAAATTTTAAGATTTGTCTGATAGTTAAGATAAAGAGGTAAAATATGATTAACCTATTTTATTCAGCTCTAACCATTTCTTTGATGCATACGATATATTATTCATATTTTGTCTCTATCACGCTTTATATTATATCTCATCTCTATCCTGTTGTATATTATATCTATTCTCTATCCAAGGCCGGCCCAAGGGGGAGGCGCCTAAAGCCCTTGTTTTAGGCCTCGCTAAAAAATAATTTTTTTACTTTAATTTTTATATGATATAGAGGTCCAATAATATATTATCAAAACCCTTTAACCATATATAGAAACAATAAAGCCTCCAAAAAAATTTTAATTAGCCAATTAAAATTGATGCAACTATTTATGAGGATGAGATACTATACCGTTAAAAAAATCTTTTAATATTAAATGCATTCCTTTTCACTAAAAACTATCTTATATTTTTTACTAAAAATGTCTCTTAGAATCATTCGTCTGAAACTTTATTGTCAACACGACAAAAAGTTTTTTCACCCTTTGCCCTACTTCCTTATTCCTTGTTTTGATTTTGTTTTTCGTTTTGAATTTTCATTGTGTGAGTGGCTCTTGTCAGTGGCCAAAATATATTAAGGCATATGTTTTTAATTTATTCGTCTCTTTTTCATCTGTGATCTGTTAAGTATTAAGTAAATATTTTTATTTTAAATTATTAGTCTTTTTTTCAATTATAACAGAGATCAACCTTTTCTATATATTTGACTGAAACTAGAAAAAAATTTAAATGAATTAGCTTTATTATTGATTGAAAAAGAATTGTTAAACGAAATGGATTACAATAATTTGATAAATGATTTTGCATCAAAAAAAAGTACGTAAGATAAATTTTTAATAAAAATATTAATAATTTATTTATTAACTTTGAAAATACCCCGTCTAATAATTTCGCTTTAGGCCTCATAATGGGTTGGGTCGACCCTGTCTCTATCATGTCCTGACAATCAAACGAACCTTTATGGTTTACTTTCGATCTATGAATCTTATTAGTGAGATTGATAAATGGGTTAGAGCTACTGATGTTAATCAGCGTAAACTAGTTATAGTGACTTGAGATATAGTTTGACATATAGGAATTGATCTACTTCTTTTTCAAAAAACTACATAGGATATATTTGTAAGAGAATAGGTTACATCAAATATTTGTTATTGATAAATGTTAAAAAAATACAAGATAAATATGTATAATTATTACATAAAAAATACATAACAAATATTTTTTAATTAAATAAATATAAAAAATCACGAGACAAATATTTATCACTGATACATAAAAAAATAAAGGACAAATATTAAAATAACACATGATAAATTTTTATAATTCATGCATAAAAACATGCAAGACAAATATTTATTAATGATACATATAAAAAATCATAAGACTAATATTTACTACTGATAAATAGATAAAAAATATAAGACAAATATTTGTCATTAATAAATATTAAAAAAACACAGCATAAATATTTATAATCAATAAATATAAAATAATTTTTTTTTATTTAAAATTTTAATGAAACACTTGTAAAATACAAGAACGCGGCACATGTGAGATTACGGATTTGTTGCTAGTACATAATCGAAGAGACCGTTAGATTCAAACTTGTACTCCCAATTTGAAACCTACAGCAGCACTGGTGACAAGCCGAGCAACCCAATTTCACGCTCCCTTCTCTATTCTTCTGATTCCCCCACCGTAAACCCTAACTGTTCGCCATCGTCCACCCCGATAATTCTTCGTCTTCAACGGAGCCGCCGCTGTTCTGCTCGCTCCGTCAGAAGGTACGAATTCTTGCCTCTCGTGATTCTTGATTTCATTTTTGACTCCTATGTAATTCATGATGTAGTTAATCAATTTTATTAGAATTATATAGAATCATTAAAAAAAATCGAAATTTTCACTAATTTACAAATTTATAAGCTTAAAATTATTACAGATGTCTTCTCGGAACCAGAACCGGCCTCCTCACAGCAACTCCAACGTAAGCCATTTCTCAAATTCATATTTTCAATTCAAATGCTGAATTATTGAATTAATCAGTGCACTGAACGATTGTTTTTATTTTTTTCCTGATTTCAGAAAAAGGTTGGTGCTGAAGAAGTAGTCAAAGACAAGCGTCCAAGTATTGAAATTGAAGCTGAAAAGATGGAGAAACAGGGAGTGGCTGGGAGGGCCAGAGCGCCATTAGCGGCGGTGGTGAACAATACTACCAGTGACTCAGATGGAACCGATTCAAACAACATTGAGTTCACAAAAGAGGATATAGAGTCATTGCTCAATGAGAAGATGAAAAAGGGGAGTCCATATAATAATAAGGTTTCTCTCATCTTACTCAATTTATCTAATCTATCTTTAATCTTAAAAAAATAGGTGTTATGTTAGATTTATTTTTTTAATTAATCAATTATGGATCGACATAATCAATTATTTGGAATTATTAATAAAAATTATGGTCAGTTATTATTCAACACTAATTATGTGATGAATTATGTGTTGGACTTTGTTTTTAAATGAACCGTGATGGATTGGGTCATTCTTATTGTGCAACTTATTTGGGTGTTTATGCAGAAAAAAATGGACCAGATGGTGGATCTTATTAAGCGGCTTAAGCTTTGTGTTCGTTGGTGTGTCCATGAAAATGAAAAACTTCAGTCTGAAGTGGAGTCTGCTGTTAAGAAGTCTTGCGATTCTGGTATTTTTCTTTTTCTTTCTTTTGTGGTAAATAAAATTGTGTTGGAATGTTTGCTTCCAGAAGACCAAAACTAAAGCTGAGAGATTTGATTTTTTAGCACTAAATATTTGTGACTGATTAGGTTGCAGCAATTTGTGTTGTGCTTCTTGTATGATTAGGAAAAGAACTAATGTTAAAGCTTGTATTTTGTGCCATTAGCAGTTGTGAATTTCGGTGAAGTACTTTACTTACAAAATAGGGAAGTCAACAGTGTAGTTCTATAGTGATTGTGTAATAATTTGGCACCGTAGAGAGCTTGTAAATATTATTTTTCTGTTAAAGCTTTGTGAAGGATTAACCAATAATCTTTATTTTGCTTTATCTGGTTTGTCATCCCTAAAAGTATTTATTATCTTTGGCTGTCAAACAAAAGAATAATTATTTAATCATCATGCATTGCTGCTTTATTCTCAGAGATTGAGATGAAAAATAAGACCGAGGAGCTGAATGATGCTATATCTGATATGAGGGAGACAATTTCTTCCTTAGAAGAGATAAATGCAAAGGAAAAGTCAGAAAAGTTGGTACGTTTGCTGTGCTAATATGTGATTGAATACCTCAAGTGATGTTATATGCTGCCTTACAATGTGACTTGTTGTTGTTGACAACTAGGTAGCAATTGATGATAATTTGAACCTACAACAGTGCAATAGTAGTCTTCAATCAGACCTCAAATCAGCTAACGAAGCATATAGACGACTTGAAATTGAGAAAGCAATCATTGTTGAGAGCCTTAACGATACAAGAGATCTTAATAAGGAATTGCAGGATCGGTTGAAATCTCTTAAAGTAAGTTGTTTCAATATGGTTTTTTTGTCCATTTAATGTTGTATGGCATTGACATTTGAAAATGTTCCAAATCAAGAAAATGTATGTGAATCTCTTGAAAACTTTTTGCTGCTTTGTAAAATAATAGAAGGGAGTAGCCGAAAAAGCTAGGCATTGCTAGCTTGCCTTGAAATTCTATTCATTGTGCCAAAACATTGGCATTCTCCTATTCAAGCACTTTAATTTCAACTTTTATAGTAATTCTCTTAACAAGTCATGAAGAGGAAATAATTAAGACTTGCAGCCTTAAGTATTTGCTATCATTATTGTTAATAATCACTCCTCCCTATTCCCTATTTTCATTGTAAGCCGATTTTCATATTTCATTGTTCTCTTTCTTTTTATCTTTGTTTCTCAGGATTCACAAAATGAAGCTATAAAGCATAAAGAAACGTTAGCAAATGAACTCACATGCCTCCGTGAAGAACTAAAAAAAATTGTAGACGATCGTGATCGCGTGCAAGGACGACTAAATGCTGTAATTGAAGAACGAGAAAATTACATTAAATTTAAATACGAAACATATTCAAAATTGGATAAATTGGCAATTAAAACCGAGGCTCTTGAGGTTTGTCTTTTATTATGTCACCACCTTTGATAAGATAATTTATTTTATTATTTCTGAAATTTGGTGTTCAGTAGATTTATACAATAGTGCGTTTCCTCCGCAGGAGACTTGTTCCTCTCAAAAAGCGAAAATAACTATACTGGAGCAGAAGTTACGTGTTGAAAGGGAGAAGTTAGAGGTAAGCCGATTGATTTTTATTCTGAATATGGAGTAGCTATTTACCATTATTAAAACTTTATTGAAAATAAATGATAATAAAATGGTTTATGGTTGTTTATACATGTAGAGTTTAGACTGTTTAGTGCATAATTGATAAGTAGAAGTCCAGAATTCACACAAACTTATATTTTCTTTTTGGCTAGATGGCTGATTTATCTGCTGTGGAAACCAGAGCAAAGTCTGAAGAGCATAAAAGAATCATACGTGAACTACAAGATCGGTTGGCAGATAAAGAAACTCAAGTAGTCGAAGGAGAAAAACTAAGGAAAAAATTGCACAACACTGTCTTGGTACTGTTTGGTTCTTTTTACTTTTTAGATTATCTAAATCTTCTTAATAGCTGTATGACATTATAGGCTAAGGTGCCCATTTATTTGTATTTTTAGGAGCTGAAAGGAAATATTCGTGTGTTTTGTCGTGTACGACCTTTATTACGAGAGGATCGTTTTGAAACAAATATGGTTGTTTCTTACCCAACATCAATAGATATGCTTGACCGGGGCATTGAGTTAGTACAAAATGGTACAACACATATTTCTTACCCTCACGCCGCTCCTATTGTTTCTTACAAGTTTCATGCAATATCATGCTTAGTCAAATATCACGAATTTTCCTTTAACGAATAGCAGGGCAGAAACAACTTTTTACATTTGACAAGGTGTTTACTCATGAGGCCTCTCAGCATGACGTTTTCACTGAAATATCCCAACTGGTTCAAAGTGCGCTTGATGGGTACAAGGTGATTTCTACAGTGCCTCCTTTCACTTCATAATGTGTCAGGCATATTGTGTTCAAGATCCTAAAAAGTTTTTTGAGTGCTCTTCTCTCTTGTAGCAAAACTAAATTGTCTGATTATTGAATACGTAATAGTAATTTTTTTATTTATCATGTATAAGGTGGGTGATTGTTGATTATGCACGTAATTATGGGATATGTGTCTGTGGTCTGCATTTCTGCCTTCAAATACATTAAAAAAATTCCACCATCAACACTTGAAGTACATATTCTTTAGTTTTGTTTATATTTTCTATGAACCTTGTCCTGATATTTTGCTCAAATAAATTACTAGGAGAATTTATTTGAATACCTCTAACTTTCTTGTGTTAGATATCTTGGATGTCACTTTGGACAACAGAGAATTCAATTTATTTATTTGAAAAAACATTTTTCCATCCTGAGATGTAACATGGAAGTGAAGGGGATAGTAGCATTATATACATCGCTTACCAGACGCTTATCTTTTCTTTACACGGTTTGTTATGGTAGGTATGCATTTTTGCTTATGGACAAACAGGTTCAGGAAAAACCTATACAATGATGGGTAGGCCTGACGCTCCAGATCTAAAAGGGATGATACCACTTTCTTTAGAGCAGATATTCAAGACTAGTCAGTTCCTGAAAAACCAAGGCTGGAATTTCAAAATGCAGGTTGGTATACTATATTCGGATTTTCATGTTGTCGCATAAATGAAAGCTGAACCTGATTTTCATATTCATATTTCTAGGCATCAATGTTGGAAATATATAACGAGACCATCAAAGATTTGTTATCATCAAATCGGTCAAGCGGGTTTGACCAGACCCGGGCAGACAATAGTGTTCACGGCAAACAGTACACTATTAGACATGACAAAAATGGAAACACACATGTTTTGGACCTCACAATTGTCGATGTTTGTAGTCCCGATGAGATTTCCTCCCTCTTGGAAAAGGCTGCCCAAATCAGGTATTGTAAAATGAACTTTGTGGATGAATGAGTATATACAAGAAGCATGTTTTCTTCCATAAGGAATTAACAATTTATGACATATTATTTCCTTTCAACTGATCACTTTTTGAAGCTGCCGAGATTATTTTTCATATGAAATAAACATATTTGATTCAGTTAGAGATCTCATCTATTAATATATAAAATACAATGTGCTCTTGTACTTGGTCACTACTAGAATCTACATATAGCTGGATTTTATTTATGAAATGTAGAAAATTAGAAATAGAAAGTTATCCTCTTGTTTTTTCAGGTCAATGGGAAGAACACAGATGAATGAACAATCGTCAAGAAGCCACTTTGTTGTTACTTTGCGAATGTGTGGTATAAATGAGGTACATGCTTTCACAATAAGTTTAGTTACTACGTTGTCCTGAATTTCTATTTTATAATGCACCTTTTCTATTTTTCAGAACACTGAACAACAAGTACAAGGTGTTTTAAACCTGATTGATTTGGCTGGAAGTGAAAGACTTTCAAAGAGTGGTGCCACTGGGGACCGTTTGAAGGAAACTCAGGTGTCTATTTGATTTGCATCGTTGTGATCTTGAGCTCTTTGTGAATAATTCAACTTTCTTTAATAAACTAGTTTATTTTCATTGTTGACATATTCAGGCTATCAATCAAAGTCTCTCTTCTTTGAGCAATGTCATATTTGCTTTAGCAAAGAAAGAAGAGCATGTTCCTTTCAGGGATTCAAAACTGACACATTTACTCCAGGTATATCTAAACTCATGTATTTATGCATTATTGATGAATTAATCAGCCTATTCTTGTTATTATTTTTAAATTAAAAGGGAAAAAGGTACATCGATACTACTCAAATAATAGTTATCAATGAAATAATATTTGATGTAATAATATTGATTGCAGCCATGTCTTGAAGGGGATTCCAAAACATTGATGTTTGTCAACATCTCACCTGATCAATCTTCAATTGATGAGTCACTTTGCTCTCTCCGGTTTGCGGCCAGAGTCAATGCTGTGAAATTGGGGTTCCACGGTGTTAGACCTAGACATACACAAGGTGCTATGTCTCCCGCTTTAGCAAGAACAGAAAAGTATTAATTTGGCTGTCTGTAAATTAGTTGTGTAAATGTGACCAAGACATTCACATTTGACTCTTTAAAACCTCAAAGGGGGTCATGATAATTTGTACCATTATTATCTATTTATTAAGCATAGCAGCTTGTTGATTCTTCATAAAATTCACCATTTGGTGAATCTCTTCCAATTAAGTTGTTTGTAGAATGTTAACAAATTTGCTTCTGTAGACACTTTTTATTTGGGGAAGGAGGCTGGGTTTGAAACTCTTTTACTCGTGAAAGGATCTGTTAACACTAGATGTAAGTCAAATGGGTTATACAAAATTTCAACATTAAAGTAACTTAATTTCATGACCGATAGTAACTTAATGCTAGATTAAATTGTCTTTTTATTCCTTTGTATATTTTAAAGTTGTAAAACTTATATTACTAAACAAAAATACAAATTATCAATTTTAGATTAAATTCTAAATTAAATTTTAATTGGTACCCAAGTTTGATCTTTGATTGGAATGAATGTCGTTTGAGAAAAAAAAATAGAGTAACAAAACTTTAAAAATTCTAATAATTAAATAACAAAAAAAAGATATCTATCATATGAATGAATTGGAGTTAAAAGCATTCCAACTAGTGAAAACTTGTAAGGTTGAGAAAACTAAGACTAAATTGTGATAATATTAATAGGAAAAAAAATAAAACTAAAAGATTAAAGAAAAAGA
>JBBPBP010009779.1:12383339-12408574 GCA_037974735.1 Cicer chorassanicum | reverse complement strand
AACACTCATTATTAAAAATGCTTATTTGTACTTAATGTGGTTCTAACAGACGGAGTTAGACTTCAATTGAATTCAAGTTTAATTTTTCGTTAAAAAAGATATCTGCATTTAGAGTCTGATACACTTCAAACTATAGTGAAGTAAATATATAGGAAACTATAGTGAAGTAAATACACTTCAAATTATTAACTATAGTGAAATAAATATATAGGAAACTAGAAAAAATGACTTAATAATTTCAAAAAAAAAGTAAGATGACTATTAGTAGAGTCTTAATAGGAGACTATAATATTTCTTTTTAAATATACATATTTTTTATTTGTATCTTTCAACTATTACTATGAACAACAATGATACTTAAACATTCATAATTTATCTACCTTCATTCAATACTTTATTTTCAAATATCGTATTAGTTTTTCTGTTTCTTCCTCTCTCTCAAATAATTGATAATTTATCCACATTAATTCAATACTTTATTTTCAAATATTTTCAAATATCGTATTAATTGTTCTGTTTCTTCCTCGCTCTCTCAAATAATTGATGAAATTGATGAAGTGTACAAGTGTTTATCAATTATTTTCCTACTTAGTCGATATTTAAAATCTATGAAGTATCAATATTACAAATTGAAGGCATATTCCAAGTGTAACAATATGTACTTTTTAAAATTATACCAACTAATAGCCTTAGAATAAAAAAAATGATATTTTTTTTAATTAAAAGTATGTCCTATTTCTTTTGTTCTCTTTCGATCTTTATTTTTACAAATCCGAACCTATTCTTTTGTAGAGTTTGGAAAAATATGTTTACTTAACATTTCATTTCATGGGTTCGTTTATTGGATTGTGCCAATTTAAAACTTAATTTCTTTGGAAAGCAACAGTTGTAGAAAGAAAGCCCAAAATAAATATTAACACAATACTATTACATGTTGTTATACTGAGTTACTTTTATTTTCGACAGAAATTTCATAATTATACTCAAAAATTATAAATTATATTGAGTGCAAACTGGAGTTTATTCACAAAAATTATTGATATTACAAAAACGCATCACATGATTTATTTGTTACACTGAAAACACAAACATATACATGCATTACAAATTAGAAAACATAAAGTTCTAATTTTGAAGTCGGTTTTGTGAACTAAACAGAAGTGATTTTGTTTAACCAGAGATATGAATGGTCTTAACTTGAGGCTTTTTAACATCTTCTTTAGGAACGGTTACAGTGAGAACACCATTCTCCATATTTGCCTTCACTTGATCCATTTTAGCATTCTCCGGCAATCTAAACCTTCTCATAAACTTCCCACTGCTACGCTCCACACGATGCCATTTATCATTCTTATCTTCTTTCTCAACACTTCTCTCTCCACTTATCTTAAGAACCCTATCATCTTCAATCTCAACCTTCACTTCCTCTTTCTTCAGTCCTGGAATATCCGCCTTAAACACGTGCGCTTCTGGAGTCTCCTTCCAGTCCACACGTGTGCTCACGAATGCCGAATTTTCAGCCGAAAGTGAATTGGAGATTGGAAAATCCTTGAATGGATCCCAAACGTCGTGGGAGAATGGATCGTAAACGTTGCTCCTTCTTCCTCCGAAGAAACTTGGAATCAGCAGCGACATTTTCGGTTTTATTTCTTGGATGATGTTTTGAATTTCTTGATTGTTGTTATGGCTTTTGTGATCTGTGATTCTTTGATGATGAGCGTGAAACCATTTGATGAGGTATTTAAATGAATTAGAGGAGCAATCCAATATTTGCTGGAAAATTCCAAAAGCATCTGGCTGTTTCCGCCATGATTATGGCAGAAGAACGTTCTAGGTTCTTTTTTTGGGATGAAAAGTACGTTCTGGATATTTTTGTTTGTCAAATCATCATGAGTTTGGTTTGGGCTTTGAGGCCCACATGATTTAAATTGGGCCTAAAACGAAAGGTCTACTGCAATCGAGGTATCGGTATGTATCATACTTTTCCTTGGAAGACATCCATTTCATGCTTCCTTTTTTTAATAATAATATTTTATATAAATTCAGAAGTCGATTTTTTTATTACACAATGCATAAGTAAATTGTTAGAAGTCCGAAATTGATATAGTTAATCTATCATACTACTGAGAACTCGCACAATGTCATACTAGCAAGCATTCCATATCACAAATTAATTTGTTACAATTTATGATTTTGTTGGTGTCAAGGAAATTAATTTGTAAATAATATTAGTTTCATAAATAAAGTGTATATGTGTATTTGTGTGTGAGAGCCAGAAAATGTGTTTGAGTTTGGGTTGAATTTGTTTGTGTTTGAGTATGGATAAGCTCAAATTTCCAACCTTAACTTGTTGGGTGGGTTCATTTCCCAAATGGAACCCACCAATTTTAATAGTATTATTATTATTATTATCTCTAAAGAAAGAAAAGAAAAAAAAGAGAAAATTTGATTTATTGGGCTTGGCCCATATAAAAAAAAAAATTTAGATATTCTTAAGAAAGCAAGTAGCAACAGTGCCACACAAACAAAAAAGAAAAAAAAATAAGTGTCGCACTAACTGTTGTTTTTGAGTTTCGAAAACTGTTTCAAAATCAATTTATGTCACTAAAGATATTACTAGGTCGCTCTCTTTAAGACGTTTCGCGGCACTGTTCAAATTGTGCAAGACAGACTATCAACCACGTAGTCCCCATGATAAAACAACACAGACAAACTGAATCGGAGTTCTACTATACCGTAGAAAACCGTTCTAGAATTACACCCTCAATATGGCGATTAAAGTCACTCTCAATATGAAGATTAAAGCCACTCACAATATGGTATTATGACCACTCATAAATCAAAATGACTACGGCACAAAAAACCGCTCTGAAAGACTACGGCACAAAAATCGCTCTAAAAGGATAATGGTATTATGAACACTCAAAAATCGACGGAACTACAACATAACAACCGCTCTAAAAATCGAAAGGACTATGATACAAAACCACTCTAAATATCAAGGGGACTACGGTACAAAGTTGCTATAAAATATCGAAGGGATAGAAAGAAAGGGAAGAAACAACTCGAAAATATATCGAGCAGAATAGAAAAGAGAAAGTTGAGAAATGCATCCAACTTTGGTGTACTTTTTACAAGAGTTTGAAACTCATTATAGAATGATGGAAGCAAACTCATATATGTTTTCTATCAAATGTGGAACTTTAGTATTTATAGAGTTGAAAACTACTCAATATATAAGATTTGTCCACTGTGGGACTTCAACAATTTTTAAATTTACACACTAACATACTCTATGTTCCAACAATCCCCCACTTAAATTTAAAAAAGTGTTTTTGAAATAGCGTCAAACGCTTCTATAAGATCGTGCATAAACAGAGATGTCTCCTGACTCGAACCTTTGCATAATAAGTAAGATTCATATTCAACAAGAGTGACTCGTAGTCTTGAATTCTATCTCTGACATCAAACCTACACAAAACCTTTTCATATAGTGTATTCTCAAAAACTCGTGCATTAATCACTTGAATTTAAAAAAGTGTTTATGAAATAACATCAAACGCTTCTATAAGATCGTGCATATACAAATGTGTCTCATAACTTGAACCTTTGCATAGTTAGTAAGATTCATAATCAATAAGAGTGACTCGTAGTCTTGAACTCTATCTCTGACATCAAACTTACACACAATCTTTTTATAGGGTGTATTCTCAAAAGCCCATGCATTAATGGCCCTGCACGTCTATCCCAATATAGTGAACGCTCCAGGAATTCTGCCTCGAAATTCCATAGGAAGCAGCCTCACTTCCACATTCACATAAGTGAGTCTATCAAGAGTACTCTTGTAGCTAGGTACTTCACTCCACATAGAGAATATATATCTCATTAAGAGTTTCTATTACCTTATCCTTTCATCGCTATAGGAATCATGTTTCTCTAAGATATAATAGCATATTCATCTCATATCACTTCACAACTTGTTATTACCCATTGAACCTAATTCTTGGGATCACCAGTCTTTTAGGTCGGGTTACCATCATGAGTGATTCTATAGGCATTAGTCCCATCATTTTGGATGTATTTAAGACTTTCTCTCTAGCTAATCATTTCGTCAAATGATATGCTAAATTCTCATCACTGGGTACATGATCCACTATAACAACTCATTTAAAAAGTAATTATCTAACAACAATGTGCTTACGACGAATTTGTCGTCTATTACCGTTGTAATAACAATTCTCAATCTTCATAATAGTTGTGGTACTATCGTAGTGGATCAACACATCTGTCACATGTTTTTTCCATAAAGGGATCTCAACTAGCAAATATCTCAACCAACTCGCTTCTTCACTAATATTAGCTAGTGTTATCATTTCAAACTCCATAGTAGATTGAACCAATATCGTTTGTTGTTCAATTTCCAAGATACAACACCACTAACTATACTAAAATATAGCCACTGGTTGTTTTTGAGTAATCTGATAAAATGTTCCAATCAACATCACTGTATCCTTCAAGGACGACAGAAAATCATTGATAATGTAATCCAAGACTCATGGTCTTTTTTAGGTATCTCATGATTCTTTCGATAGCGTGTCAATGCTCCATACTAGGTCTACTGGTAAACCTGCACAATAGTCCCACGATGTAGGCAATGTTTGGTCTAGTACAGTTAGTGGTGCCAATGATGCTCCCATATTCAAGTTGTCTAACACATTCACCAGTGTTTTTGAAAAGTTTCACACTTGGATCATATGGTGTGGAAGCATATTTACAGTCAAAGTATTTGTTTGAACGAAAAAATGTGCAAAATAAAACATTCTTGATTCGGAAGCTGGTGAATGTGAAATACAAAGATGAGGATTCAATGGCAGATCATACGAGTATTTTTTAGAATATAGTGAATCATTTGACAACGACAGATATTAAATTAGATAAGGAGTTGCAAGTGTTGTTATTCTTTGAGTTCCTTGCCTGATAATTGAGAAGTCCTTATTGTGACGTTGACCAATTCAGTTCCAAGTGAAAAACTGAAAATGTCAACAATTAAAGAGAGCATGTTGAATGGAGAAGCTCAAAGAAAGAAACGTGGTTTGATTGGTTCTTTCTCAAATTCGGAAGCACTAGTTACAGAATCACGATGGAGAAGTAAATCTAGAAACTTGCATAGACACGACAACTCTGAAAGTCGTAGCAAGTCAAGAAGCAAGTAAATGACTAGAAAAGAAGTGATGTGCTATCATTGTGGCAAAATAGGTCACGTAAAAAGAAATTGCAAGTTCATTGAGAGAGATCAATCAAGGGAAAGAGATGGAGACAAAGAGAAGAAAAATGTTAAAGATACAACAACAGTTGCATCTGTTAGTAATGTTTACATCGTTTGTGATGATAATTCCATAAACCTTGCATGTTAGGATTCAACTTGGATTATTGATTTGGGTGCCTCATATCATGTTACTCCTAGGCGTGATCTCTTCTCATCTTATAGTGCTGGTGATTTTGGCATGGTAAAAATGGGAGATAAAAGAGTATGTAAAATCATCTGTATGGGAGATGTTTGGGTTTAAACTGGGATTAGTTGCAAGATTGAATTGAAGAATGTTAGACATGTTCCTGATATTCGTCTCAATTTGATTTCGGTGAAAACCTTGAATATTGAGGGTTATCACACTTACTTTGGTGGTGGTATATGTAAAATCACCAAAGGATCCTTAGTGGTTGCAAAGGAGTAAATTTCTACTTCTCTCTATAGGATGCCTACGAAATTATGCAAGGAAGAAGTAAATGCAATTGAAGACGCCTCTTCTGATTTATGGCATATGCGTCTTGGTCACTTGACTTAGAAATGACTCAACATACCTACAAAGAAAAAATTTCTTCGTGTGAAAGGTACGTCCCTAAAAACTTGCATTCATTGTTTTACTGAAAAACAACATAGAGTTTCTTTTCATAATATTGGTCCTCATATGAGACAAAATACTATTGATTTAGTTCATACTGATGTTTGTATGATGGATAGTAATCTCTTGGTGGTGTTTCGTATTTTGTTACTTTTATTGAACACCACTCTAGAAAAGTGTGGGTCTTTCCTTTGAAATCTAAAGACCAGGTACTTGGAGCCTTCAAGCATTTTCATGCAAGTGTTGAAAGAGAAAAGACAAGGAAATTGAAATGTGTTCAATCAGATAACGATGGTGAATATAGAGGTTCGTTTGAAGAGTATTGTAGAGAACGTGAAATTAGGCTTGAGAAAACAATTCCAAAGACACCTCAACATATTGGTGTTGCAGAGAGAATGAATCATACGACTAATGACAAAATTAGATGTATGCTCTCTCATGCACAATTATCGAAATCTTTTTGGGGTGAATCAATGAAAACTGCAGTGGATTTGATCAATATTTCTCCTTCTCTCTGCAACATATTGGTGTTGCAGAGAGAATGAATCATAAGACTAATGACAAAATTAGATGTATGCTCTCTCATGCACAATTATCGAAATCTTTTTGGGGTGAATCAATGAAAACTGCAGTGGATTTGATCAATATTTCTCCTTCTATTCCACTTGATGGTGATGTTCCAAATAGAGTGTGGACAAGAAAAGATGTCTCTTACCGTCTTTTGAGAGTGTTTGGCTGGAGATGTTTTGTTTACGTTCCAAAAGATGAAAGGTCCAAACTTGATAGTAAATCCAAATAGTGTGTGTTCATCGGTTATGGTGATGAAGAATTTGGTTATAGATTGTGGGATCCGGTTGACAAGAAAATTATTAAAAGTCGAGATGTGATATTTCTTGAATACCATATTATTGAAGATTTTGATAAAGCTGAGAAACATATGATTACTGATAGTGGAGAGCTAGAGTACTATCAAGAAGTTATTACAAATGTTGATAAAAAAAAGTGGTTGAGGGCCATGCAAGAAAAAATGTGTTCATTGCATGAGAATCATACATTTGATGTGGTAAAGTTGTTTAAAGGTAGAAAAGCACTCAAGAACAAATGGGTATACAAGATAAAGGCAAAAGAAAATAGTTCTCAACCAAGATACAAAGCAAAATTGGTTTTGAAAGGTTTTAATCAGAGATAAGGTATTGACTTTGATGAAATTTTTTCATGATGAAATTTTTTCACCTGTGGTGAAGATGTCCTCTATCCGAGTTGTGCTTGGGTTATCAGCTAGTTTGAACCTAGAAGTTGAACAACTTGATGTGAAAACTGCATTCCTTCATGGCGATTTGGAGGAAGAATCTATATGGAGCAACCAGAGGGTTTCGAAGTCAAAGGTAAAGAACAACTTGTGTGTAAATTGAAGAAAAAATTGTATAGGCTCAAGCAAGCACCTCGACAATGGTACAAGAAATTTAATTCTTTCATGGAGAAACATTGTATTGAAGAAATTTAATTCTTTGATGGTGATTATATTATTCTCTTGTTATATGTGGATGACATTTTGATTGTTGGTCATAACGCTTAGAAGATTCAATCTCTAAAGAAAGATATGAACAAGTCTTTTGTAATGAAATACTTGGGTCTTGCAAAGCAAATTTTGGGCATGAGAATTACTCGTGACAGGAAGAATAATAAATTGTAGTTGTCTCAACACAATTACATCGAGAAAGTGTTATAGAGGTTTAACATGAACAACTGCAAACCTGTTAGTACTCTACTTGCAACTCATTTCAAATTGAATTCTGATCAATGTCCTACAAGTGATAAAGACAAAGAAGAGATTAAGAAGGTTCCTTATGCATCCGCATTTGGTAGTTTGATGTATATTATGGTATGCACAAAGCCAGATATTACTCCCCTTAACTCAACTTTTTCTTGTCCTCAAGCAAAGTCTCATTCTAAGACAAAGTTTAAAGAATAAAGACCATTATCATTGAATTATTATTATTATTTATATTATTATTATTACTATTATTGTTGTTGTTGTTGTTGTTGTTGTTATTATTATTATTATTATTATTATTATTATTATTATTATTATTATTATTATTATTATTTAACTTTGAGCAAAAATCCTTTTGAACTGTTTAGACTAAATCAAACACCTTCTACATTATGCCAACTAAGTCAAATGAATTCCAATTCAAAGTGTGTGTGGTTAACCCCGTTGCTTCGTAGCATTCAATGCCTTGAGACTTTCTTCGATCAATTCATTTAATCCTTCTTATTCATAAAGTTCCATCCTTATCATAGAACATAGATGTTTATTTTTCTCAAGTACTAATGACATTTTTCTTTGATTTAACTAAACAACTCAACCTTTTATTCATGACATTTTTTTTTCTTTTCTTTTTAATTTAATATCGTTCCACCTTTGGCTTGACTATTAGTGCAAGTAATCCTCAAGCTACTCAAGTGAAACAACACTTTATTTATTTATTTATTTTTCTGTAATTTGATACCATTCCACCTTTGGCTTGAATATTAGTATAAGAAATCCCCAAACTACTCAGTGAAACAACACTTCACCTCACATTTCACTTGACTATTAGTATGAGTAACCCCCAAGCTAATAAGTGAGATGATATATATGTAGACTAAGTTGTCAATTACTTATTTTTCTTGTCCCTTAGTTCATGAAGTTTTAACTCCTCAATTGTCCTATGTTAAAGATTTAGTTTACTTCAATTTAGGCTTAACTCTTTCAATTTTGGTCCATCTCAAGACACCTCAACTTATTCACAACAAGAAATTCTTGTGTCAAAACTAAGGAACCTTTTTTATCTAGCACACATAATTTCAAAGTTTTAATTTAGCCCTAACAACATGGTCATTATTAGGCCTTGCTCAAAAAATCAAATGCAATAATGACTTATAGGATAAACTTCAAACACATTATTTAAGTAAAATAAGCCAGCAAAGATGTCATCATAAATGTGACACCCTAAACCCCAAATAATTTTTTATTTTTTTTATTTTAAAATTTTAATTTTAAAATCATGAAATTCTTCAAAAAAAATAGATAAATAAACTTTCAAACATTTTTTTTTTCTTTAAGGTAAAGAGTATCACGTAATCATGAACATGTCACATTAATCCAAAATTTTCATCAAACTTAACAACTCAAAATCATAACAGTAGTCAACAAAATCCTTTTTGAAGCACACGTACATAAGTTTAATGATAAATGTAAATGTAGTCTCAACCCGATGTAACATCAGAGCATGAGTTCCCAAAATAAAAGATGTTCAAATATGACATTAACAAAAAGGTAGATAACAAAAGTCTTTAAGACGACTTCCTACACTTTGAGAGTATTAGTCTTCACCTGCAGCTTGCAGTACATCTGCGTCCATCGCAAACGCCAAACACAAACAACAAGGGGTGAGTTTCAAAATTATGTAATAATATAAAATACACGAGGAGAGAACGCAATTAGTCAAAACAACACAAATAAAGAGAACATTCAAGAACATAATATCAAAGGTTAATCTAATTTAATCACAATAAAACAGTTACAAGGATGAAATGCTATGCATGTCCTAAACTCTATATTTCATCATTTATACCATTCTACTTTGAAATACTTGGTTAGGAGGCCTGACACTATGCCACTACAAGAGTGGACAGATAATTCATGAGTGGTCAAGTCCTCATAGATCCTCTCAACTCAACCCGAGACACATATACGCGATGGTTGGGGTACTCTTGTGTCGCACGGTAGCTCCCGACTTTAGGGAATAACCCACTAATCCACTTAGGAATTTCCTACTAGAGGTACCTCCAAGGTCTATCAGTCTTACCTTACAGTTCGACTGTAGGCCTCCACGATCAGGCTCATTCAGTTGTACTTCCCAGAATCACTAGGTTTGTCAAACCCTCCCTATATGATGACAAAATAATTCTAACTCCAAAATCTACAACACATATCTCAGACTTACTCGATCATCACAACTCAATAAGTTTCAGTTTGACTTCACAATACTCATCATTATATATATATCAGTCAATCACAATAAAATTCCAATATTGGGTTTACACTACTCACAATACACCATCCAGTTTCATCAATCACATAATAAGGAATCAATTAGGTGGCACATTCAAGTAATATCACAATTCAATCAAGTAACAAGAACACTCAAGTACATATCATTCATACAATAACAATCAATATAAGATTTCATAAAATCAAACAACATACAATCTTGATATAAATAAATTCACGACAATTTTATAGGTTGCTAAATTATATTTTAGTCCTCACCGTTACCATTCATATATTATTAATTAATTATTATTACTCGATAGGGCTCAATCGTACGTAGTAAGCCTCAGATGAATATCTGGGAATTTCGGTATTTCTGTTCGTCTCACATTATTTTATACTCATAAAATCGAACCTCATCTCACCCCTTACCTCGGTTGAAGATTTTTTTCCAATGAAGTTGATCCGCTTATTAATGTGTCGCGTCTTCGCCTACCACCATCTCTATTAATTTGTGGAGTAATAAAATAACACAACAACAAAATTACAAATTAATCCGTGGAGTAATAAAATAACACAACAACAAAATTATAAATTAGTTATTTGCTAAAAATGAATAAATAACTTGCCTATTGTTTGTACTAACATCCACATATGTATGATTATATTAATATAGAAAAATGTCTCCTTCACAATATTATTATTATTATTATTATTATTATTATTATTATTATTAAAAGAGAAACAGAGTATGTATTTAGGCATGATTTTTGACGTTAACATAGCTGATAGTATATCAATGTAATTGTTACTGTTTCTTTAATATCAGTGAACGCTATATAATTTTTTTTTGAATTATAAATAAGATAAACAAAAGCATTTAGACATAACACAAATTTTAGACTCTCTGGTATAACATAAGATTATAATTATAAAGCATATAAATAAAATATACATGATTATATAATAATTAAAAACATAAGGGAAAATTTATGCCCAAGATTAATATAAATTAGTCAAGTTCTAGATTTCATACTGACATTGACATGAAAAGAAATTGTCGATTTACAAAGAAGGAATGAATAAAACAAAATAGGGAATTAAAGGTAAAGGGTGAATGCTAATATGAGAACGATAATCCTACCATAATCTTTAGAGTTTCTGTCAATTTCTTAACATGAAGATTTAATATAAAAATAATATGACAGAAAGTTCGTATAGATACTAAAATATACATACCTTATAGAATAACTAAACTGTGTTAATCGATTTATTCTAGCTGCTTATAATTCTACCAAAATGCGAATATTTTGTTTCTTATAAGCGTAGCTCTTATTCTTTTTCATACTGAATTCTCTGAGCGGCGGCTATCAGCTAGCAGGCAAGGTGTGTATTAGAGGCAAATAGAATCTACTTACCTAATAATACCTATATATATACATGATTATGTATAAGTGGGAAATGGGTTGTGGCCTCATTATGTTTTATTCTCTATTATTATTACTTTTACTTATTTGTTTATTATTACTATATTTATTTGATTTTACAGAAAAATAAACAGAAACATTTGTATTACTAATAGTTTAGATAAATTTTAAGGTAACACGAGAAATTATCAATTATACCAAACACACATATAATAATAATAATAATAATAATAATAATAATAATAATAATAATAATAATAATAATAATAATAAATTTTTATTATTATATTACTAAAATATAATAATAAGAAATTGGGTGTTACATTTCTTCCCCTGTAAACAAAATTTCGTCCACGAAATTTACCTGAAGAAAATAGCTCCGAATACGAATCGCGCATTTGACTTTCAACTTCCCACGTAGCACTTTCACCAGTAGCACCTCCCTAGACAACCTTAACCAATGAAATCGTTTTACCCCTTAATTCTTTGATTTTTCGGTCCTCGATCTGTAGCGGTAAGGTCTCAAAAGTTAGATTCTCTTTTATTTGAACCTTGTCTGACTCAATCACTTGTGAAGGATCGAAAATGTACTTGCGAAGTTGAGACACGTGAAAGACTCTATGAAGATTAGAAAGAGACGGAGGCAACGCGATATGATATGCTACATTACCAACACGTTTAAGAATTTGGTAAGGTCCTATAAACCGAGGAGTAAGCTTTCGCATTTTTAACGCCCGACCAGCCCCAGTTGTTGGAGTAACTATCAGAAATACATGATCACGCTATTGAAACTCAAGGTTTTTCCTTCTTTTACCGTGGTAACTCTTTTGCCTACTCTAAGACGCTCTCATCTTTTCCCGAATCATTTTTACTTTATCAGTAGTCTGTTGAACAATCTCAGGTCCTAACACAAGGTTATCGCCCGTCTCAAACCAACACAGAGGGGTCCTACACCTTCTCCCATACAACACCTCAAAAGGGGTCATTCCAATGCTAGAGTGGAAACTATTGTTATAGGTAAACTCTATAAGTGGCAAAAAGCTATCCCAACTTCCATTTTGTTCCAACACACAAGCTCTCAACAAGTCTTCTAGGGATTGATTGGTTCGTTTAGTCTGAGCATCTGTTTGTGGGTGGTAGGCTGAACTCATCCTAAGGTTCGTACCTAAAGCGCTCTGTAAACCTTCCCAAAACTTAGTGGTAAATCTAGGGTCTCTATCTGACACTATACTTGATTGGATTCCATGCAACTTCACAATTTTCTTTATGTATATTTCAGCTAACCTTTCCATAGAATAAGTTATGTTTATCGGAATAAAGTGAGCCGATTTAGTTAATCTATCCACAATAACCCAAATACTATCATATCTTTTTGGAGTTGAGGTAAGCCTACAACAAAGTCCATAGAGATGTTATCCCACTTCCATTCAGGAATACTCAAAGGTTGCATCAAGCCTGAAGGTTTCTAGTGTTCTACCTTAGACTTTTGACAGGTCAAACAAGCGTAAACGAACTCAACAACATCTTTTTTCATTCTAGGCCACCAAAATATCTTCTTGAGGTCTTTATACATCTTTGTGGCCCCAGGGTGAATACCTAGACAACTCATATGTCCTTCCTCCAAGATCAACATCCTTAACTCATCTACATCGGGTACACAAATTCTATCCTTAAATCTCAAAATTTCATCCACACCAATTTTAAAATCAGGTTCTCCCCTTTGGTCAATCAACTCTAACTTATCTAAAAGGTGTAAATCCAACTTCTGACTCTTTTTGATCTCTTCTAATAGTCCACTAGTTACGTTCAACATTCCCAATTTAATACTTTCTGGTGTCACTTCACAAACTAAACTAAGGTCTCTAAACTGTTTCAACAACTCACTAAGCTTAACCATTAAAGTGGACACACTCAAAGTCTTCCTACTCAAGGCATCAACCACTACATTGGCCTTTCCAGGGTGATAGTTAAGCTCAAAGTCAAAATCCTTAAGGAATTCCATCCACCTACGTTGTCTCATATTCAACTCCTTTTGGTCAAAAATGTACTTAAAGCTTTTATGGTCACTAAAAACCTTAAATCTAGATCCATACAAATAATGTCTCCACATCTTAAGTACAAAGACAATTGTTGCTAGTTCTAGGTCGTGGGTAGGATCTTTCCTCTCATGAATCTTTAGTTGCCTAGAAGCATACGATACAACATTCCCATCCTGCATAAGTACTCCACCTAATCCTGAACCACACGTATCACAATATACTACAAAGGGTTCACTCGGGTTAGGTAACACTAAGATCGGTGCAGAGGTCAATCGTTTCTTAAGCTCTTGGAAACTATTCTCACAATGGGTGTCCCACACGAACAATTTCCCTTTTCAAGTCAACTTAGTTAAAGGTAAGACCAACTTGGAGAATCTTTCTATAAACCTACGATAATAACCTTTATAATGTTTCTTTTAATATTAAATTCAAACAATCTATTAAATTTGACATATTATATTGATTAAAAATCTAATATTTAACTTCAATTGCAGAGAAAATTATGAAGAAAATATTTATATAAATGAAATAAAAAGATCAAAAAATAAAAGTTAAGACTATTGCCAACCATTAATTTGAAAACCGTATCATAAGCCACATCGGTAGCCTAACTTCAAAAATGGCAGATAAGTGAGAAGTCTTGCTTTTCCAAAAATTGCTAGGATTATGGTCTATGCATGTCTCAGTGGATACAAGAAACTATGAAATCTAGCTGAGATGAGATTTCATTCCTGTTTCTCTAACATCTAAGTTAAAGCCACATAGATCTCAAAAGCCTAGTACACCTTAATATGTCAGAGCAATTAGTTTGCTCCAAGACACCATGTGAATGTTTTACCTCTATTTCTCGTAGTACCTCACCAAAAGGAGCCAAACATTTTCACAATTTCTAACCCTAAAATAGATGACAATATAACTGTACTTGGTCAATATTGTGGGATTGCTTGAGCTACCAACTTGATCTAGACTTCCTTCTCAACTTGAGATAGGGATTTGACACAACAAGATTGAATTTTTGGAATTTTGTGCCATAGACATAGCTCTTTTATTTGATAGCTTCTTTTTATACTCTTACATACACTTCGGTAGTATACATCCGCAAAACAATTTTTTGCCTTCTAGAATGTGTACTTCCAACCAAAAACATAATTTTTTTTGCATTCATATTACGTTCTTCCAAATGGAGATGTAGTTCTTTTTAGAAACGTATAGAAAATGAGCTCTCTTATTATTTTGGCCTATAAGAAGGAGGCCTACATATTTGCTATTTCCTCAACGCTGTAACTCAATGAACTCAGCGATGTACATTCTTACTGAAGATGGAGGTGAGAGTACCGTTGTACGAAAGCTTATAGCTTGTCCTGAAGCCCGTTCATATGAAAGCTTATAGCTTGCCCCAAAGTTTACGGTCACAAAGCAACAGTAAATAATCAATTATTAAAAATTGAAGAAAAAAAAACATTAAATGATTTATATATAGAGAAGAGAGATTAAATATCCAAGACAAAAACATGTTTAGCTATTCTTAAAATCTATAATATCTATCATCATCATCATCATCATCATCATCATCATCATCATTCATCGCAATATTGATGGAGGTGCTGATGATCTTGATACTATTGCCACAACCCCATGGTCTGCATCTGCCGCTTTAGGGCAGCAAGGGTCTTTGACAGCATCGACATATGCCCTTGAATGGCAGACATTTCCTCCCTCTCCCGAGATATCTCCTCATGCGCTAGTTGAATATACTGCTGTACTTCCAATACCGCTTGCTCTAACTGTTGTATCCGTTGGCGCAGGTCATCCACAACAGGCTGGGATATGCAATAAGCTTTTGTTCATTTATCTATCAATAATTTAACTATACCAAAAAGCATAAAGCCTATAAACATACAATCCTATCCAATACACATTTGAACATGTATTCTAGGGAGAATACAACTGAACATTCATCACAAAACCATAAGAAAATTGATTATTAGTAATATTTAATACACCTTTGAACAACAATAGTATTATCTAGTATACATTAATAATTTATTCAAGACTTAATTGCAGTTTTGATCTCTCTATTTTCACAAATTTATGGAATTGATCCTCCTATTTAAAAAAGTCGACAGTTTTGATCATTTCTTCAGATTTTTGAACTAAATAAAAACGGCTTGACATATTTTAAATGATGTAGCATATGATTTCATAATATAGAACTATCTAAATACATTAATTATTCATATATCATTGATTAAATTACAAACATAGAAATTTTCTAAAGTTGAAAATCAAGTTTTTAGAGAATCTTATTGCGATTTCATGAGTATTAATGATTTTAAACCATCGCATCGCATGTTATTTAAAACATGGTACATCGTCATTTTTTAGTTAAAAAATTAGAAAAACAGATCAAAACTGTCAAATTTTAAAATAGAGAACCGATTTCATGAATTGATAAAAATAGAGAATTAAAACTGCAATTAAACATTTATTCAAAAAGTAATATACATTAATTAGAATTTAAGTAAAAGTAGTATACCTCTCGGGACGAAGGCTGGAGGAATTGAGGAAAAATGGAAGACATAGGAAATGGAGGCAGATGGTCAAAGGAGCCGCCAAACCTAGATACACACAACATAAATACAAATTCATAATTAGCATAAAGTATTGCAGTTGACATATATCCATTACTGTACCCAACTTGAAAAACTCTCTAAAGTTCAGACAGCAACATCCACAACTTCGCACAACTACACCAAATTATCTAGAACGGGTAGAGGATGTCGTGCAATAATGATAGTGGTGGAAAGTGTTCGGGGACAATGGTGAGGGTGTTGTACAGTGGTAGCAAAGGTGAAGAGTGGTTTTAAATTTTGAAATACTTAAAATATTCAAAATTCATTTTCTCTTCCCTTTAAATCTCCGCTGTATTGAAAAAGAGCCAACATTCATAATGAATTTTAGCCCTCTCCATTCTCCTTTCCCACCCTCTAAATTTTTAAACCAAACATGGAGAATTTATTCAAATCCTTTTCCTCCCCTCTATTATCCTCCAACTATAATTTATGTAATTTTTTGTGTTTTAACTAGGTCAAACACCTTCTATTTATAATGATGCTACAATAATTACATTGAATGCCTAACAAGTTGTATTGGCTAAGAATACTAACAATTAATCTAAGACGTTGTACAATCTAAGAATAATAAAAGAATTCATTGAATTCTAACACTCTTCCACAAGTTGCAGCATACATATCATAACACCAAGTTTGTTACAAATAGATTCAATCCGAGATCTCCTAAATTCACAAGTTGTTGCTACCATAGCACGATGCTCTGCTTTTGCCCTCGATCTTGTGACTATATTTTGCTTCTTGCTCTACCATGATATCAAATTATGTACAATAAAGACACAATGTCCAGAAGTGAATCTTTTATCTTATGGTGACTCTGCCCAATCAGTATCAGAGTAGGCAACAACTTCAGTGTTACCCTTGTCTTCATAGAGTAATCATTTACCTATTGCATTCTTGATATACCTAAGACTGTGAATCAAAGCATTCCAGTGACTATCACATGGAGCATTCAAAAATTGATTGACCACACAACAAATGTAATATTAGGTCTAGTCACTATAAGATGATTAAGTTTGTCAACCCATCGTCAATATCTATTAGTCTTGCAATGGCTCTTCTTGTCCTAGTAATAGCATGACATTTGGATCCATAGGTGTATCACGTGGTCGAAAATCAAGCATGCCAGTTTCATCAAGTATATCAAGAGCATTATTTTTTGTGATAAAGGAGGCCTTCAATAACAACTAAGCTGAAAGTTGGGAGTTGGAATCCTCACATCATACACCAGAAAAGAGTGTAAATAAGGAGTAACACCAGAAAAGAGTGTAAATAAGGAGTAACATGATCAATTGCAATAACTATAAAAAGAATAGAAAAACCACATTGAGCTAGTATATGAGCATATCTGTTTGTCTCCCTCAGCGAGAACGAAACAGTGGTAGACCAATCTGGGTGTCGAAGCATATAGATGAAATGTCTTGTAGAAGAAGCATTAAAGGAGTGTAATTGGTATGACCTTTCTTGGCCATATTGTAAAGCGAAAAGAAGTCAATTTCAAAGGTTATGTTCTGAATACGGAGGTCATGAGCCAAGATACTCTCACATCGAAGAGCCCACATTTCTGCGTTAATAGAACCACTGGAGCTAACTTTGCAATAAAATCCTTTAATAATTTTACCATTATGATCCTGAAGAAGTCCTCTGCAAGCTAACGCACCATTGCCGGTAGAGTGAACTCCGTCAATATCAAGAGCAAATTTTCTCTAAGTAATTGTTGTACTTGTCTTATACTGAGCAACCTCTATCCCCAAAAAATATTTTAGTGACCCCAAAATCTTTAGTCTTAAAGTTTAGAGACAAATGTTATTTGAACTGATAGATGTCAACCAGATCATTACCTGTGATGATGACATCATCAACATAGATAAGCAGATAAATGCAAGTTGTAGGGGAAGAATGCAAGAAAACAGAGAAATATGTTTCACATTTGGTCATACCATACTCTTGCCTTTTGAAGCCCAATGCTAAACCTCCCAAACCAAGCACGGGAAGATTGTTCCAAGCCATAAAGAGATTGGTGTAGCCGACATACAAAGTGAGAGGCACCACTAACAGTGAAACTTGGTGGTTGGGCCATATACGCCTCCTTTTGTAACTCACCATGTAGGAAGACATTTTCTATGTCCAGTTGATGGAGAGGCCGATGATGAATAGAAGCTATGGCAAGAAAAAGTCAGACAGATGTGATCTTGGTAACTGTAGAGAAGGTATTTCCATAATCGAGGCCAAAGATTTATGTATATCATTTTGCCACAAGATGAGCTTTAAGAGGTCAATCTCTCCATTAGGCCCAACTTTGATTGTATACCATAGACCCATTGTGGTTTCGCCGTCAAGGGTACCAAATCCAAGTACCATTGGAGTGCAAAGCAAAATAGTCATGTCATCTACCATTGTTTGTCGCCAGCTAGGATCAGACATAGCTTCACTTGTAGTTTTAGGAATAACCTTCGAATCCAAAGAAATGATAAAAGCATAATAATAGGATGTAGATAATCCATGATAATCCAGACAGCAAGCATAAATAGGATTAGGATTCTGAGATGACATGTTACCTTTACGTATGGCAATGGGTAGTTCTGGACTAGGATGCAGAGTGTGAGAGTCTGACAGAGCAGGGGATTAGTCTTGAGGAGTGAGCAGTGGAGGTGACCTCCGTTGATAGGTGCAGAGGGCAAGGGATAAGTAGATGTGAGAGCAATTGGAAGATTAAGGACCTCTGGAGATAAAGATTGTGACTGATTAGAATAATTGGAATCTTCTACAATAGAAGGAAAGAATGGGTGAATCTCAAATAAACTAACATCGCCAAAGACAATGTACTTTGAAGATTTGGGGAATAGCACTGATAACCTTTCTACATACGAGAGTAGTAGAGGAAAAGATCTGAGGAATTTTGCAGCAAGTTTATCTTTCCTTGAAGTAAGGTCGTGAACAAAACATGTGCACCTGAAAATGAGGAGCGGTAGAGTATAAAGAAATTGCTAGGAAAAAGATGTGGAGGGGTAGAGTATAAAGATATTATTGGGGAAACAAGATAGAATGAGGTATCTTGTTTCAAAGTACAGAGAAAGGCATGCAATTGATTACGTAGCAAGTTGTGAGAATTGCATCTCCCCATAAACGGAGGAGGTACATTATTGTGAGGGAGAATGGTACAAGCCATTTCAACTAAGTGTCAGGTTTTTTTCTCGACAACATTTTCTTGAGGAGTATGAGTACATGAAGTCTGATGGAGGATACCTTGTGAAGTAAAATATTCACGAGCGTTATCACTTTGCAATATTTCAATTGGGGTACCAAATTTTGTATATTTCTGAGACAAGTTTGAACAACTGAGAAAACATCTGAACTATTTTTCATTAAACATATCCAACTGCACCAAGAAAAGTGATAAATAAAAGTAACAATGATGATAACCCAATCATGAAACACCGTGACTAAGACCCCAAATTTCATAATGAACTAAAGCAAAATAAGACGTAGCTCTTTCATTGACTCTGTCAAGAAAGAAATTCCTAGTATGTTTCCCGAGTTGAAACGACTCAAACTCGAAGGTAGACATTTTTTACAGACTCGAAACCATAAGATACAACTTTTGAAGGCTAGAATGTCCCAAACATTGATGAACAATATGTGGAGACTCAACAGCTAAACATGCAATACGAATTGTAGGTGTTGAATGGTAATATAGGCCTTGAGACTCATGCCCCACTTCAATCGTCGTCCCAGTACTCCTTTGAATGTTGCACAAGATCATAATCATTAGCAAATGTAACAGAGTAAGTTACGGTACGAGTGAGTATACTGATGGATATTAAATTAAATGGTCAACTAAGGACATAAAGCACATAGTCCAAAGAAAGTGTGGGTAGGGGATTAGCTTGGCCAATGCCATGACATTTGGTTTGTTGGTTTGTGACCCATTAGCCAAAGTAATACTAGGGAGTGTGTCCATATAAGTCAAACATGAGAAAAGAAATTTGTTACAAGACATGATCAGAGGCGCTTGAGTTAAGTGTCTAAGGTCCAAGTGAAGAAGATTGTGTAACAAAGGCAGTTGGAATACCAATTTGAGCCACAGAGGCAACATGTGTGGTGGTTTGCATTTGTGCCTTCAGCTGGACATACTCATTAATACTCTGTGGTAGAAAGGGAGACTTGGTCACTTGTGTCAAAGGCCTTAATTTGAGCAACATTCACGACTTTGGGTAGCAATTTATTAGCTATGGTGCAGCATTGCGCTTCAACATGGCAAAACAGTTGCAATAGTTGCAGCGAGGTCAAGCCTTATTATTTCCATGTCATCCTCCTCTATCACCTTGTTGATAAGAATTAGAGACAAGTGCAGTGGAGTCAACTGACAAATTGAAAGAAGCAGAAGTTAAAGGGGCCAAAAGACACAGCAGTTGTTAGCAAACAATTTCATATGAGGGAACGATAACACTAGAGAGAATTTGGTTGTGAACTAAGTCAAGGTTTGGTGTAATACCGGCAAGGGCCAAAACCATAAAGAGTTTTCCACGTTGTTCGGAATGTATTTCGGCACTGTCCATGTCTTCTTTCTTCGTGGAAATAAGATTAGAGACAACATTATATAAACGACTAACGTCGTTGGAATGTCTTCTTCACCTTTGCCTAAACATCATCACATGTCTTAGAGGAAGAGTAGTGAAACTGAAAGCGAAAGTCGATGCAGCAGCAGATCCGGTGTCAAACATGACGATCTATGTGAGGTGAAAAAGAAAAGGTTGCTGGAAAGTAACCAAAAGCTGAAAATCACCTTGGAATGTGACAGAAGATGTTGAGCGACTGCCAACGTTGAAAACTGGTGGTTGGAGTTTGATTCACGCGTTCTCACGCGCGTATTGGTCGAGCAGCATGTGGTGGCTTGTGCGGTGGGGAAATGGCTAACGTGCTCGTCGTAGGATTATACAGCGGTGTGTGGTGATTTTAGGTGGTGGGTTGCATTGGAAATTTTCCAATGGAAAAGGAGCAGTTGGTGATAGCACAGCTGGATAATGCAGAGCAGTCCTAGGATGAACTGCTACTGATACCATGTCAGATATAATTTCTGATATATGTGTGTCTAACGAGATCACACACCTTCTATTTATAATAATGCTACAGTAATTACATTGAATGCCTAGGAAGTTGTATTGACTAGGAATGCAAACGATTAACCTAGGAAGCTGTAGAATCTAAGAATAATAAAATGATTCACTGAATTCTAATAGAAACGGATGAATTCATTAGATGTGGACCTGCACACAGGGAAGTTATTTATCAACTGCAATGGATCCTATTACCAAAAACTTCTAATCAACATGAGAAGTAAAGTTATCTAGAATTTGGTTGCAATCTTTTTCCTAAAAGTGTTAAATTACTAAATTTTTGTAGCTCAACCTTGGCTGATAATTTGTTAATAGTTGAAAGAGTAACTTATAATATTATGTGTGTGTGTATATATAATATAATATAGACATAAATTATACATATGTAAAGTAAAATCTGTGTATAATATGTTCATAATTTAACATGTTAGGCATGCATTTAGGCAGGGCCGGGGTGAACTGACTTGATAGAGAATTTTTTGGTGAAAGTGTGATACAGATGCAGACTTAGACTCACGAAATAAAACATCATTTGAGATGACGAGTCTACATTACTGTCAAGGCATTTGTACCCTTTGTGAGATGGGGAATAACCCAGAAAAGTACACAGTGAACTAATATTGCAGTTTATTAGAGTTATAAGGTCTTCACCAGGGGAAACAAGCACAGCCAAAGACCTTAAGAAATGTATATATAATCTGGAGTTTTGCAGAATAGTGTTTGTAAGGGAATTCGGTGTTCATGGGATAAAAGGTTAGTTTCTTAATAAGATAAATGGAAGTGTGAAAGACAAGGTTATAGGTAAAGAAACTTTAGACAGTAAGGATAACCCCATTTAATCTATCTATGTTTTTGACTTTTTATTCTTCAACACCATTTTGATGAAGAGTGCGAGGACAAATTATCCTCCCATGCTCCCCAAGTCAGTTTGCAAGGTTTTGATTTTTTGATTTAGTTGCAGCTCAACAATAGTTCTAAATTGATTGAAAACTGACAAAGTTTCAGACTGTTTTTGATGAAATAAAACCACACATAGTTACTACAAGTATCAACAAAAAACACATAACAAGTATAGCTCATAGTGAACTGCACAGAGGCTGGTCCGCAAATCACAGGAAAGTAATTCAAGAGGCTAGGAGCAAGTCAAGGGAGATGGATGTGAGGGTAGTTTGCAATACATACAACATGAAACACAAAACTCTACACTATTATCATTGGATACTGAAATGTTATGAACTTTGAGTGCATAAACCAGAACATTAGAATTCGGGTGGCCAAGCCTACTGTGCCACAATGAAAGTAAGGTGGAATTTGGAAGAGTGTGAGATTACAATGTTATTCACAGAAGCTGAATTTATCAAAAAAACTTTTCAGAGCTTGATTTGTCGGAGACGAAAATGATTGATGAGGCATGAAGCTTGGGTTTCACTTAGGCAACAGTAGTGCCACAAGCAGACCTACCTTCAGCATGGATCAGGAATTGCAAGATTAGGTAACATGTTAGAAGTGTATGTGTGCGTGTGTGGAACACACACACAGAGAGAAGGAATTAGTGTTCAGAGATTAGTGAATATGATTTATTAATCTTGAGAGAGCATTGAGCTCCTATTCACAAGAGGTTCTAACAGAATCTAACATTTCTAACTGAAACTAACAACTCCATAGTTTGCAACTGAACTGACTAACTTTTAGCGGTTACAACATATAAAGTGGAGCATATATGGTGCATACAATTAATAGAATGAATGAATGCTTAGCAATGGCTCTATAAAGTTGTACCAGATACAACCATGTTGGCATGCATATCCAATTTATTTCTCTATCCAAGGGACTTGTAATTTAACCACTGATTATAAGTTATAACCAGAGAGACATAGGGAAACAGAACTAGAGAAGGAAGCAAAAACCAAACCAGTTATAACAATCTCTGTTTAAAAAAGTTGAATGCACATTTGACATTTCACCTTGAGCAATCTATGATATCGACTTCTGCTGACGGTGAGTTTTGAATCAAAAATTCCACTATGCCATCGGGTATGGGTGAAGATGGTTCTGATCCTGCTTTAAATTCTTTTTGAAACTTGGCAGTTCTCAGTGTCATGGATAATCCATATGAAAGTGGTTTTAGTTGTACTTTAAGTGACTTCAAGTTACACAAGGAAGTGAGCTTATCCTTCAATAAATCGGGAATCAAGGAGAGAACCTGAACAATGAGGGATGAGGGTGAGCTAGGACTAGTTTGATACAATTCAATTGATTTTTGACAAAAGTTAGAAACATAAAAAAAAAAAGTATCTTCTGAAGAAAGTATAAATAAAGCCTCAAAACATGGCAAGTTAAGGTACCTGAAGAGTACTTGCAGAGACCGTCAATGATTTGATATTGGCAAGCTCTAACAACCAGCTAAGTAAAACCAAAGGAGGCTCTGTGTAGTTTGACAACATTTCTGCATCAATATTGACTTGTTTAACAGAAGAAAGATTGTTTCCACAGAGTTTCTGATAAGGGGTGCCGGTAAAAGCAAATGTGCAAAGACTAGGTGCAGATAGCTCAATTTTGTAAAGGTCAGAAGAATGGTTACGCATAGTCAAATTGACAAGCGTCTTACTTGATATGCAAAGAATTTGTGCATCCTTCACTGTACAATTGTCAATGACCAAACTATTCAACTTATTAAAAGCTGAAAACGGCTCAGTCCGGTCCTTGTCACTAGCACAAAAGGCGAAATTCCCTAGATGCAAGGTGGTTAGTGCTGGCAAATTCAAAGATTTAGGAAACAATGTTCTGCCATAATTATGACGACCTTTAGGAGAAACAGAAAGCTTAAGAGATGTTAATGTGCGACACGAAGAAATACAGGGCAGAATATGACAAATGTCACCTTTCACAGAAATTCCCAATCGCTGAACATTATGAGAAAAAGCATAGTTTACAATTCTTTTGAGAAGGTGAGGCTCGATACTACCTATACGCTCAAAATCAAGAGCATGCAGTGCAATTGAGCCATCGCGAAGAGTCAAAATCTTAGAAACGAATTTGGTAAAACTCTTGAAAGTAGAAAAATTGGTTGAATGCAATACAAGAGTTGGAATACTTTTCCAAAGATTCTTCAATCTTGGGGACAAAATACAAGTTCTAACGACTTCTTTTGCGTTCAAGAATGACAATATGTGAAGGATAATGCAATCAGGTAAATCACTTAGCTTGTCTTCGTTTTCATGTTTTAATCTCTTCGATTTAGGTGGAATCGTTATTTCATCTGAATTTGACATTAATATTCATATAAAGTACCTGATCATAAAAAGGAACGTAGAATTGAATTATTTTCTGAAATATAACGGAATAAGAAGGAATTGAAAAATTCAACGGAGAGATTACAAACCGAAGCAAATTCGTGTTGGATTGCGATGAGAGGGAAGCCATTGAGAATAGAAAACCTAGAAAGAAAGAAAAGAAAAGAAAAGAAAAAACAGAGGAATGAAATTGATCAAGGGATGAGAATACCTCGCAGCAAGTGAGTTGTGATCTGATGATTGAGAAATCAGGAAGAAATAAAAAAAAAAACTTGATGATTAGGTTTGTGTTTGTAGGAGTGCTAATGGAATAGAATGAAACGCCGGGATAAGGACTCGGCGGCAGCATAGAAGGTGTCCTTTCTATATAATAATAATAATAATAATAACAACAATAACAGTTGTTTTTTAGACAGACACTTATACCGTATAATTAATGTAATGGTTAAGATAAAAAAACTTTGCAAAAATTAAAAACACTTTTGTGGTCAAAACATTTACTTTACGCTGCTTTAAATTCTTCGTTAACCACTAAAAAATATAAAATATTATTTATTTTAGAGTCTTCTACTCATCTGATCACATTTGTGATTAATATATTGTATTTTAATGATTAATAAAGTATATGTTAAATATATGATTAATAATTTATAATTTATTAATTAATAAAATATTCAAAGAGATTAAAGATAAAAACTCGCATGTATAAAACAAAATTGAATTATTTTTAAAGAAAAAGATACCGTATAAATATGAAACAACACATACGGATCAAATATTGTATCTATAA